>VWZO01003228.1:351035-445302 GCA_013396975.1 Bucco capensis
AGGTTGGCATGGGCCCACCTCTCCAGCCTGTCAAGGTCCCTCTGGATAGCATCCCTTCCCTCCAGCATATCAGCTGCACCACACAGCTTGATGTAGTCAGCAAACTTGCTGAGGGTGCACTCAATGCCACTGTCCATGTTGCTGACAAAGATGTTAAACAAGACCAGTCCCAGGACTGATCCTTGAGGTACTCCACTTGTCACTGGCCTCCACTTGGACATGGACCCATTGACAGCCACTCTTTGGGTGAGGCCTTCAAGCCAGTTCTTTATCCACCGAGTGGTCCATCCATCCAACCCGTATTTCACCAGCTTGGAGAGCAGGATGTCATGCGGGACAGTTTCTTTGTATTAAAATTACTTGGTGAACCTCAGTCTTCATAAACATATCCTCCCTTGCCCCCCCTCTCTGTAACTGTGATGGTGTTGCCTGTACAGACCTCCTCTACAGGGGTGGCATTGCTCCCATTCCTATGTCCGTGGCTGGCATCATCCTAGGAAACAGCCTGAACATATTGGAGTGGAAGCTGGTGTGACCAGGAAGACCAGGACAGAACACTTCCCAGCCCATCAAGTGTTACATCCACCTCTGTAAAGGAAGGCTCGTCCAGCCTGGCTCCAAGCTTCAGATCTCCAGGGAAATGGAGCATAATGTACAGATAGCCATCAGGTCCAAATAGCTTCACCCACCATGATGTGGAAGCTTGATCATAGTTAAGTGTGAAGGAGAACAGCAACTAAAGATTTTGTAGTTTCATCCCACAAACTTAAAAGTTTTGTCCACAAAACAGAAGCTACTCTATTACCTGGTACCCTTGCTATAGGCAGACCCAAAGCAGAATGGGCAGAGATGTTCACTGCTAGGTTTGCAGCATTCATCTGTAGGGTCTGTTATTCTTAAAAAAGGCTGACATACATTGCAGAAGTGCTTTGAAACAGTTTCCAGTACTGCAGCTTTCTTTCATAACATTAGCAAGGTAAAAGACTTGAAGACTCAATGCTACCAAATGCTTTCCAGAGTAAATAGCTTAGGACATTTCCTACAGGAGGTACACATATTTAGCTTTACTTGTCTGGCACTTGCAAAAATTTAATTTGTTTTTCTATTTACAATATTTCTCGTTAAGAAGGAAAAGATTGTTACATAGACTTTTGTTTATTTGACTGAGTGTCAAGAGAAGGCACAAGGAATTTACAGACAACTATGATGGAATGTAATTTTAACAAGCTGCAGGTTTTTCTAACAGGCAATCAAGACCTTTGAGTGGACCAGCAAAAGAAATGGATATTGGGTGCAAAAATTCCCAGTTCAGGAGTTTAGGAAAAGAAGCAACTTGAAGTATAGAAAGTTAACATTCTGATTGACCCTATAGTCACCATTAGGAAAGGGGAATGCTTTCATCCTGCTTTTATCTATTTCTCAAGATTATATGAGTTTCAGGTTTTCAAATAATGCAGTATGTGGGCTGGGAAATATGTTTACTGGGAAACATGTTTACTGCATGACTCCTTCAGCAGCTGACTTCTTGTCTTTCTGCTGCAGGAGTCTCCTTCCCAGGTGACTAACAGCAATGCTTTCTGGCAGAATATGTGCCAAAAAATTCATGCTCGGCCAGATGTTATAGCAGCACAATTATGGTGGTAGATCCAGAGGTGTAAGTCTGATGTTGGTTTGGAACCAAGGCTGCCCTTTATTGACCTGACTGAAAATGAATATTTGTTTAAGAGGGTAAAGGATGGGGGATGCCGATTGAGATAGATAGGTACATTGGTTGACTGATTGATTGACTTTTTTATATCTTATATACACAGAAGATATTGTTTGCAGGTAGGATCTGTAGGTTTATTTTGAAAGAGATACTCGGGTTATTGAACCTATTCCCACTGCATAAAATCATGCTCTGACTGGTGTAAGGAATGCGATGGGATAGGATATTAGGCTCTGGCATCTTCTGCGTGGAGGAACTCTGCAAGCATAACCATGTTTGGGGCTTTTGAACAAGGAACACATAATGTAGCAATAGTTTTAGACAGACAGTGCCACTTGTGCCAGCAGAGCACCTACCTGGCAGCACAGTGCTCCATCCCAGGAGCAGGTTTCAGTTATCTCAGCAGCACAGCTCTTTTGATGTGCCCATGCAGAGGGACTGGCAGGGATCTCTCAGCCCCAGTGGAAAAGTCTTAGAGAGCAAGAACTGACTCTACCACCTTTTGTCTGTCTTTACATGCCAGTGTCTGATGTAGTGGGTAGGATTCTCCTTCACCTAGTGATGGCCTTTTAAAATGTCTATACTTCACCTAAGCAGTTTATATCTCAAGCTTTTCTGTTAAAGCATTCTGGTCTCTCCCAGGTGAGCTCCAGCCACCAGAGGTAGTTATATATAAGTTATGCATAAGGTAGTTTTGATGCAGTTCCTTGTTAATCCTCATTCAGCTGACACAGGCTGTCCTCCACTGTCACACCACAGAGTCTGCAGCTACAGTCATAGCTGTGGTGGGACATGGAGCTGACAGTGAGGTAGCTGGCACTGCAGTGTCATGACCCTCCTGCCCCAGAGCAGCCCCGGTCCATGGTGCTGATGGGAGCCCCCCAGAAGCTCCCTTGGAAGATGCATCACAGTCTTTATGACTGACATCCTTCCTTGATTGTTTGCAGGGAGAAGGCTGTATTAGGCAGCCTTGCTAGGCAATTCCACTATTATTGCTGATCCTATAGAAAATCCAGAACTTTTCCTATGCATAGAGCTTAGTCTATATTTTTCTTCCTCTACAACACTGCGGTGAATAAATTATTCATATTTTGACTTAGTCTGAAAAAATAGAGTGGATTTGGTTTGGAAGGAATACCTTATCTTCTGTTTTCTTTAATTGTTAACATTAAGTCTGCAAGCAGGCTGGTTTTTGTTAATCCCAGCACTTCCTTCCTTGTCTTTTATGTGTGCTGGTGACTCACCTGGAGCAAAGCCATGATGAAGGTGAGTTGCAGGGTTATTTGTAAAACATATATTGGGGATTCCTAAACACACCCAATCTTTTCCTTCCATTTGCAAATTATCAGATGAAATGAAGAACACTTCCCTACAAAATGAAATCAAGTAGAAATAAATCCCAGATGGGTTGGAAATTTCAGTTCTCTTAAAAAAACCCCAAAAGGCTCTTTAAGAAATGTGATGTTAAGGACTCCATATACTATTAGTGTTGGGCACACCTAGAGCTTGACCTTTTTGTGCGTATTAGTTACCCTTCCTTTTTTCCTGTTAGTTTTCAGGGATTTCTAGCCACTGCTGGATCTTCATTATACCGCTCTTGAGATGCCCCTTTGCACACTCCCAGCCCAGCTCAGCATGTGCAGATTTTTTCTCCCACCCTCCCTGTTCCTTCCAAGCATTCCTTTCAAGCAGTCTTCTGCTCTCCGTTCCAGACAAAAACAAAGTAATAAGTTTTGGGCTTGATTTGAAAAACTTCAACACAGCTGCCGTGGGTGGGGTTGGAAGCTAATGACTTTTACAGTGAAATAAGAGCTGCAAATTCAGAGGTAACATTTTCTGCTGGATCTTAATTGTTCAATCCAGGCAGCTCTGTTTAAGTTCAAACAGCATGGGATCTCCTCTCCCTCTCCTTCTCCCTCTTCTTCCCCTCCCACCTGGGATGGTCCAGGGATCATGAACTGCTCCACCAGCACTTCACAATGTCACATCACAGGATAAGTGATTCCTTGGATTCTTGAGTTTTATCTACAAATACTGAAAGCAACCAGAATAAGTGGATCAGGCTCTGCCTTAAGACTACATAGCTGACCCAAATCTTGTTTCATAGATGGCTGTAGGACTCCTGATGCTTAAGGGCTGTTTTTATCAACTTGGGGGTTTCTGTTGCCATTGTCCTTTCATTGAAAAGAATTATTTCCCATCTCTGGTGTGTTCCAACTGTTGCATTTTTAGAGAGTAATTGCACTAATTCAGCCTTAATTTTCTGTTTTACTCATGTAGAATAATTTCTCCCATCACTTAATTCCCCCGTAACGTTACTTACTGTCCCAAGTACTCTTTTTCAGACTAGAGGTGAGAATTTTGTGCAGCAATACAAATTAGGAGTCACAGGAATTTTGTGTAACTCACTGATTCATTACTTCTTGTATTGGAAATATATATTTCAACTTATGATCACATCTGCCCTTCTTACAGATGTACCATGTTTGTGGCTTGACACCACCCTAAATAACACACTTCAGCCTTTCTTAACTGTTGTTTCACAAAAACAAGCTCTTGGGCTATAAACAGAGATCTTTCTTATTAGGTATTAAGTATATGACCTTGTACTTTTAATTCCATTTCTACTGCTCCAGGCTTCAAGGTCATCCAGTTCTTCCCAAATCGCATTGCAGCCCTTCTCTCTTGGTAAATCCTTTCTGTGTTATATTAGCAGCAAATTTCATTAACACATGATAAACTCTAGCAAGTAATTCAGGTCATTCCTGAAAGTGTTTCTGTAAGATCCAATATTTTCCACTGGATGAACTCCACTAGTAACCTCCCTTTACTACAGTCATGCCCTTGCTGTGCAGCCTGTTCTCCTCTGCTTTTAGTCTGCCGTCACTTATAGAAAGCAATGCTGTAGGAAATGTTCTACCCAAGGCCAAAAGGAATAGGTCTTTGGCATTTTATCCTTCCAGAAATGTTATCTTGTATGCCAAAAGTCACACCAACCCTACTAAATATACTCTAGGTTTTATTGTCTTTTCCACACATCACAGTGCCTTTAGTTGTTTTGACTTCACCATTTCCCAGTTTCAGGTGTTAGTTTCTCCAGGATTAAAGAAGAAGGAACATACATACCATCTACATGTCATGCATTATCTTCTTTCAAATATACTTACATGCTGATTTGGAGCAACTACTCTTTCCAGGCAGCAGAGGAGAGGATCCCATTCTGTTTGATTATAAATAGAGCTGCCTGTTATTAGCCATTACAACTTTGCTCCCATTTTCAAGATTACCATCTTTATTTAAAGCTCAAGTCTGGGGCCTTTCAGACGTCTCCATTCTGCCCATAGCTTTGCTTTTTTGTCCTATTCTTTCTTTATATGATAGGAAAATTCCATTCATTTCTTTCCAACTCCTTGCCTTTTTAATTTCTATGCCTATACTTCCTGAACTCTCAAACAGAGTTGACTAATTCATCTTTCTGATTCCATACAGACTCTGTGCTTGCTCCTAATACACTTCTTTATTTGTGATAATACTTCTTTTTGTGCTTTAATTTCATTTGTTTAGATAGATATTAAACCCTCCTGTGTAAGTTCTTTCAATTATTTGAAGCACAGGCTGCAGTTACTGTACCTCTGATAAAATCTCTTCAAATACACACTTAGAGTAATTTTCATTTGACCTCATTTTGTAAATCTTCACCTCGTTTTTGTCTTTTTTTTAGGCTTCAATTCCTGTTCACACCTATTTTGACTGGTTTTTTAGAGTAACACTGACATACGAATGCAATAAAAGTTAATTGAACTGACCAGCTAATCACTTACAAATAAAGTAAGAAGATAGGTCTGATTTTATAGACAGCAATGAAGGTTGCCATCCAGCATGCAGATTTCAGCACGCAGTGCTTTGCTAGAAAGAGACATAATAGTACATTTAATTTGGCAAACACTGCTATTGTTGCTTATTAAAGTGATCTAATCTTAAAGTCAGACTTCCTTTGCAAAATGTTGCATGTGTCTGTTCAGTATTTGCACAGCTCCTTTCTTAGTGCAGTATTTTTTTCTCCCCTGGGAAAGCATATAAAAAATAAAGTCATTTTGGACTTTGCAACCTTTCTAGATCTGGTGACCAGCTTTGGTGGCCAGCCAAAGTGTGGCTGGGAGAGTGGAGGGAGAGTCCTCCTTGGCATGTCTCTGAGATAGCATCTGAACTGGCATCTTTGTCATCCCAAGGAGATTTGCCCATAGCCTGGTGGGCACACAGGGGCTGAATGGTTCTGAGTGGGGAGCACAAGTTGACAGTTTAAGTGGACAGGGGGAACATGTTCCTCAGTAGCAGTGGGGACGCTGGGATCAGACCTCCATCAGCATATGGCTTTCCTAGTATTAGCACTTTGGAAGGGCTGGATGCCTCACTGTAGACACAGAACACTTTGGGACAGAGAGAGACCTCCTCCTCCTCATGAAGACACTGGAGTAGCTTTACTAGTGGTTTTCCCTGTTGACTGCTCTTCATGGTACCCAGGCTTACCCCTGCAGGGATGGAACATTCTTTCCTGCTGCCCTAGCAGCAGGATGAGGTGCAGCATCCCCATGGGCTGCTCCACCACAGTGCTCATGTCTGGCAGGGCTCTCTCTTAACCCCTTGTGTTGGCGAGCAAGGAGGGAGCTGGGGGCACACAGCTTCCACAAGCCTGCTCCAATACAGAGGATCTCCTGCAAACCTTGGACTACAGTGGCTTGAGGCATCACTTTTGTCCTTATCTCACATCACTGTGTTTTAGCTCCTAATTTATTCTGCACATGGCTAGGAGAAAGAAGAATAAAGGTCTGGAATGTAATTGTGTTACATATCACACCTCAAAGATGAGATTTCTTCTAGGACTTGGTTTCTGTGTTATTTTTTCAGATAATATATGCACTTTTTCTTTATTAAGTCCTATAGCATATGGTACCTTTTAATTTAATTCAGGTCATGCAGAGGACAATGTACTTAGAAATATAGGCTGAGTAATACAAAAATAATATGACTAGCTTGAAATAATGAAACTGCAAAATCTGAAGGCCACAGAAGCATTTTTACTGAAAGCAGCAGGACACTCCTTCAGCTTCTGCTTCTGTGGCTTGTCAGGGCATAAAGGTGGGGAGGTGCACGTGAAGGATGGTGCAGAGCCAAGCTGTGGCTTGGTGTAACTGAACATCTATAGGAACCAGCCTGTGACATGAAATGTGAGCATGAACTTTCCCTCTCCAGGCAGAAAAAGGCTGTAGGAGGAAAGAGAGACCACGTAAAACTCCAGTCTTGCTGAAGCAGATAGGAATTTTGCTACTGATCATGTGATACAGGAGTCTCCTCTATAGACTCTTACGGGATTTCGTAATTGTATTGTAATGTATTGTAATTGGGTAAATGATAATGCAGAGAAAAAATTTGCTGCTTGGATAAATAAGCATTTGATATTGCGTCTGTTTACATGCTTTCCACCAAAGCCATACTCAGTCATATGTCATTCAAGAATAGAGAAGCCTGGAATAGCCTCTGAGAGAGGAAGGAGCAGAAAGAGCTCCTCTTCTGCCCATTTAGCTGTGTCATATGCTGAGAAAGTCCTAACCCCATGTGAGGGCTTGTGATTTTTCTCCAAAGTTTCTGCATCAGTACAGACAAGCACAGCTGATGAGGATTGCCCCCAGTGTGCACTTTTGTTTTCTAACATAGATAGTGTCCTTGGAAAAGATGATGATAACAACATTGGCCAGTCAGTCAGTCTGTTGCTCCTGGTTGGCCACTCCTGATGTAACATGATGATACTGGGATATTTTTATTTGCTAGTTTTCCATCAGCTCTCAGAGAGATCAGGCCATGAAATGTTGACTTCCTGATGAACCTTTGGATCCCAGCGGTATCTCCTCTTTGCTGAGCCAGTTCATCCACTTTCCAGGCAGTTCTCACAGCATCCTCTGCAGAGCTGCGTCCCTGGTTTATTGACAGATTTTCTCTTGCAGATGAAACTGAATATCTGACTTCCTCACAAACATAAATAATTTCACAATATCCCTGTGAAATCACCCCTACTTACACCAGAAGCACGAGAGTTTTCTAGTGCCCAGAAACATGCAGTTGCCAAAGACTAACTGATTTTCCTAGCATATATTGTGTTGTCGTCCAGTGAAGATGAATGATTTCTGATTGGGGTGGAGATGTCTCCACTGACACAGGGTGTGGCAAGGGATGATATGGAGAAATGCAGGCACTAATTTTGGTGATTGACTGGAAGGGATATTCTCCTAACCAACTTTTGGCAGGCGAGTGCAGGGTTAGTTTAATAAATTACAAGGATTTTTTTTTTTTAATTAAAAGAAGGAAGGAATGTGTTCAGTTTGTAAACACAAATGGAAACACATTTGGTTACTAAGCAGTTTGGCCAGTTTTCTGCTTGTAAAGAGTGAAGTTTGCTGTTAGGCTTTGGAATAATAGCACATAGCAGTACACTGAGTATTTGTCATGAAGTGATTTCATCTTCCATGTTAATGCAGTCTACCCAGTGCCAGGACTGGTGTTTTTAAAAGTCAGATGTGACAAAGGAAAAAGTTAATTCTTCAGAAAAAAAATAACATACTGATTAACTTCACTGTTTAGAAATAAATGAATATGCATTTACATCATGTTGGAATTCTTATCTGAAGACTTGAATGCAACTGTTCATAAGTATCAGCTTCTAAGAATGTAAAAAATGCTTTTGCTTTTAAAGAAAATAAACATTTTCTTTGCTTTGATGACCAACAGCTTTTAACATTAAAATTCAAAGATAAAAATCCCTTTGAAATAGCTTATGACAGTTGATACCTTATGTTTACATATTACATTGTTTTTAAATTTAGACACTGAAAATAGATGAGGTAGTTACTGAGTTTGTTTCTAGAAAATACAATCTTCACATTTGTATTACAGCTCTGGCCAACTATGTCTAAAGCAAACCTGCCACCATGAGACGTAGAATTGAAGCGACACCATCATAGTTTAAGGTAAGAAATTGCCTTACTGATGTAGAGTGAGATCTGAAGAAGACACCTTACAAGATACAACCTGAGGAAGAAATACAGAAATGAGACAACTGGTCCCTCTTCTCCAAGAGATTGCAGTCCTGCTCCAACAGATGGACCTCAAACAAGCCCAAGAACACACCCACAATTGTGACCAGGACACAGTCTGGATATGATAATGACGTGGATAAGAAGGTCTTTGTGGTTGCAGAATGAGTTCCCCTACTTGTGACTGAGAGCATGTATGGCAGAAGTATCTGTAAAGATGAAGTCCCTCTGGATGGCATCCTGCCCATCTGGCATATCAACCACACCACTCAGCTTTGTGTCATCCACAAACTTGCTGAGGGTGCACTCGATACCCATGTCTAGGTCATTAATGAAGATATTGAAGAGCACTGGTCCCAAGACAGAGTGCTGAGGGACACCACTCGTCACTGCTCTCCACCCAGACAAAGAACCATTGACCACAACTCTCTGGTTGTGTCCTTCCAGCCAATTTCTTATCCACCAAACAGTCCACCCATCAAATCCTTATCTCTCCAGTTTTGAGATAAGCATGTCATGGGGAACCATATCAAAGGCCTTGCAAAAGTTCAAGTAGATGACATCAGTCGGTCTTCCCTCATCAATTGCTGCAATCACTCCATCATAGAAGGCCACCACATTGGTCAGACACGATTTGCCCTTAGTGAATCCATGCTGACTGCTTAGTATCACCTCTTTATCTTGTATGTGCCTTAACATCACTTCCAAGACTATTCGCTCCATGATCTTCCCAGGCACAGAGGTGAGGCTCACTGGCCTGTAGTTCCCTGGGTTGTCCTTTCTACTCTTTTTAAAAATAGGGGTGATATTACCCTTTCTCCAGTCCCCTGGGACTTCACCTGACCTCCACGACTTGCCAAATATGATGGAGAGCGGTCCTGCAACTACATCAGCGAATTCCCTCAGGACCCTAGGATGTATGTTTTCAGGGCCCATGGACTTATTCTGATCAAGTTTCAGTAGGTGGCACTGAACCTGTTCTTCACATACAGTGGGAGGCCCCTCACTCCCCCAACACTTATCTAGGGCTACCAAGTCCTGGTCATTGCAGGAAGTTTGGCTACCAGTAAAGACTGAAACAAAGAACTCATTGAGCAGATCTGCCGTATCCATATGCCTCATGACTAAATTTCCTTCCTTATTCTACAGAGGGGGAACGCTCACCCTGACCTTCCTTTTCTGATTATTATACTTATGGAATCCTTTTTTGTTATTTTTTACATCCCTTGCCAAGTTTAGCTCCATCTGCACCTTGACCTTCCTGATCCCATTCCTACACTTCCTAGCCATTTCCCTGTACTCTCCCCAGGCCACTTGTCCCTGATTCCACTGCCTATGCATTTCATTCTTACGCCTCAGCCTGAGAAGCAGATTGTTGCTCAGCCACACTGGTCTTCCTCCTGCCCTGCTTGATTTTTTGCATAGAGGGATGGAAATTTCTTGTGCACTAAGAAGGGTATCTTTGAAGAACTGCCAGCTCTGATGAGTTCCTTTGTCCCTAAGGACAGTATCCCAGGGGACCTCACCCATCAAATCTTTCAGCAGTTGGAAGTTTGCCTTCGTAAAAATTCAAAGTCCTTACTTTACTCCGTGCCATGTCTGTGCTTCTAGTGATTGTGAACCTGACTAAGGCACGGTCACTACATCCTAGACTTCCCTCTATCACCACCTCTTTAATGAGGTTTTCTTCATTGGTCAGTAGCAGATCTAGCAATGCATTATCCCTAGTTGGTTTGTCTAGAACCTGTGCCAAAATGTTATCATCCATAAATTCCAGTTCCATAGTCCAGCCATAAGAAAATATCACACACACCTTGCATATGAGCAAGAAGAGGCACGCTGAAACGTTTTGTTGAAGAAATGCTTCTGGATTGCTGGTATTCTCTTGTAACATCATGTAATCTTGTAGCCTAGATTTCCAACATAACAACATGAGAAAGCAGAAATGAGAAACACACTGCTTCTAGGGTCAGAAGGAGCCTGACACTCTTTACCAGTGCCAGTGAGGACATACTGGAAGGTATTTATAATGTTGACTGGGGAACCCTTGAACTGTACTACCTAACAGCATCACCCCTCCACAACTGCATCTATCAACCACAGTGCAACAAACCACACTTTATACGACGGAAATAACTTCCTTCAGTGCAAGGTGATTAAAAGACTGTGATATATATAAGACTGAAGACTTGCTAATCTAAGAAATATATGCAAGAAAAGAGAAAGACAGCTATTTGTATTGTTTTTTCTTGACATAACACTTTTACTTTGACGTTGCACTTTTTATAAGCTATACGTATGTGGGGCTAAAAGGATGTTTTTGCATTAGATGGGATGAAAAGATTTTCCCTTCTCCATTTTATGCCTTCAAATGCATTTATGTCTTCACTGCTTTAAACCAAAATGAATCTCATTCTTTACTTACTGTATTAAAATATTTAATTAGCTAGTTACTCTATTTACCAAATGCCTTTATTTAGTCAAGTCTAATTTTCATGTTATTGCCGCTTTCCTGTTTTATTGGCTGTGGGAAATGTTCAAGAAATGCTTAAAACCAAGACCTACAAGATGCCTTAATGGATCAGAAATAGTCTTTATACTGTCAATGTCTTAATCTCTTCATAATGTGCCTTTTCATTAATGGCATATCCTGAAGAGTCTGACTTTGTTACTGCTAAGGATGTTTTTGCTGGTTTTGTGTGATGCAAATTCCCATTGTGAGCTGAAAGCCACTTCTGGGGAAGCCACTTCTGATATCTGCATGGGGATATCTGTTTACAGCAGCTATGAACCTTTCCTATAGACAGTAACTCAAGGCTGAATACTACTGCTTAATAACACAGTTTCACAGTATATAGATTAGGGGTTGGAAGGGGACCTAGAAAGATCATCTCGTCCAACCCCCCTGCCAGAGCAGGATCACCTAGATGAGGTCACACAGGAATGTGTCCAGGTGGCTCTTGAATTTCTCCAGAGAAGGAGACTCCACAGCCCTCTTGGGCAGCCTGTTCCAGTGCTCTGTCACCCTTACTGTAAAAAAGTTTTTCCTCATGTTAATACTAAACCTCCTGTGGTCCAACTTGCTCCCATTCCCTCTTGTCCTAACATTGGATGCCACTGAGAAGAGCCTGGCTCTCTCCTCCTGACATTCACCCTTAACATATTTGAAGACATTGATGAGGCCCCCTCAGTCTCCTCTTCTCCAGGCTGAACAGACCCAGCTCTCAGCCTGTCTTCATAGGGCAGATACTCCACTCCTTTAATGATCTTGGTGGCCCTGCACTGGACTCTCTCCAGCAGCTCCCTATCCTTCTTGAGCTGGGGGGCCCAGTGCAATGAGGAGGACATGGGCACACAAAACCACTACTGCCAAATTCTATGAACTGAGTATGAATTTGTAACAGATCAACTTTCTGATAAATGGTTTAATGACCCTTTCCAGCTTGTGGAAGAGATTTTGCCTTTGATCTTGTTGAGATAACTCTTCAAAAGGCTCTTCTGGCACTTTTGATCTTGCCTGTGACAAATGACTGCCCCAGTCCCACAGAAAGGGCAGCATCTACTACCTCATGACTGAGGTATGTACTGTGTGCTGGTCAAAAGGTTTTCTCTTGTAATGTGTATGTTCAAGATGGGGACTCTCTGCTATTATTTCTTCATTCATTACATTTTTTTCTTCCTCGGCTTTCTGTTGCTTTACACTTGTTATCCTCTCTATTTTTTCTTTCTCTATTTGCTCATCACTGCCTTTTTTCTTTTTTTTCTTTTCTTTTCTTTTCTTTTCTTTTCTTTTCTTTTCTTTTCTTTTCTTTTCTTTTCTTTTCTTTTCTTTTCTTTTCTTTTCTTTTCTTTTCTTTTCTTTTCTTTTCTTTTCTTTTCTTTTCTTTTCTTTTCTTTTCTTTTCTTTTCTTTTCTTTTCTTTTCTTTTCTTTTCTTTTCTTTTCTTTTCTTTTNTTTCTTTTTTCTTTTCTTTTCTCCTCAGCACAGCTGAGTTAGATAGCAGCAAGTGGACAAGCTTTGCATACATGGTCAAAGGAAATCCAGAGAGGAGATGCGGCTTTGTGAAGAAAGGCAATAAGCCAAGGTGAAATTTCTGAGAGGAAGACAAAACTCTATGCTCTGCGTGTCAGGCCCAGCATGATGAGGCTTTTTTATGTGGCAAGGAAGCAAATGCTGAGCATGGCACATTGAGCGTGGCTCCTCACCATGTTTCTGCCATGGGCCTGTTGGGTGGGGCAGGCAGTAGGCACCCACTGGACACATGCAGGAGTGTTGGGCAGCATGTGTGAGGTCTGGCAAAGGACCTCACTGAAGGAAAACCCACAAAGGTCGTAGTGAGGGCAGAATCAAAGGAGTGTATTAATGGAGTCATTTGCCAGCGTAAGGCTTTTCTGAATTAGCATCAACAGCAGTCGTGACAGGCACTGTTGACTGTGGCTGTTCAGGGTATCCATAAGCCATCAGCACAGTGCCAAGGTTTGTGCATTGCTGGTGGTACTTGTATCCATTCAAAAATCCCTGCTCTAACTTTCCTCTTCCTCTCAGAAATCAATGATATGGAAGAACCTGTAATATCCTGAGGTGGAAAAGAGGGCCAGACTAAGGAGTATTTGGTGTTTGATACTATATTACTTGGTATGGGATTGCAGCAAGGGATGCAGCAAGGGACTTGGTTTGTGGCCTCTTAAGCAGCATGGAGCAGCACAAGGAATCTGCTGGAGGGAGGCCACTGAAGTTGCTGGAGTTCAGGGAGGGTTTTCGTCTGTGTAAGTGAGGGAGAACATGTGGATATCCTGAGCTCTGCAATGTGATGGCATGTTTAGCCTAATCTCATGTTGCTAAGGAGCCCTACATGTGTTTAGTGTTGGCTCCTGTTATGCTTCCTCAGGTGGCCTTCCCCTCCTCCCAGTGAAGTCCATCTGTTTGGCCATGAACCTCATGACTTTTGGCTCCGAAGGACACAGCCCATCATGAAACCCCAGAGTATGCCTTTCCCAGCTTCAAGGAGGCTCTGTGTCCAGCACCCCAGCACTGCTGAGTACCTCCAGCTGTTTCTTGACAGGAGACTTGTGTGAGTCAGGTCTCTTCACTAGCTCTGACCTGTGGGGCAGGCTGCAGGAAAGCAGCTGGCCTGGCACGCCATGGGCAGGGAGATGTCTCTGGTTGCTGCGAAAGTTGTTGTTTTCCTGGAAAGAGTTTTTAGAGGCTGCTGAAACAACAGCATTGTGTGGGGCTGGTGGGAGTAGATGTGCCTGAGGTTCTGTTTTATGCTGGCTTTAGGGTAACATTTCTGGCTGGCTGGTTGAAAGAGGCACAAACCCATACCACGCACTGCCAAACTGGGTTTGTGTAAGCACTGGGAAAAGTTAGGCACCTAGTCTTTCTAACTAGGCTACCTTCAGGTTTCTGAGGAAGGTGCCCTGAAATGTTGATTGACATCAGCATCACCTGGGGTGCCAATGAGGAGGAACCCCACAGAGAGGCAAGCTTCAGAGGCATCCATCCCTTCTTCCTCCTCAGTGGACACAGATGATCCCTGGCATGTGCCTGACTTGATCCAGCTGTTAGCAGGAAGAAAAAGTCAGGTTGGAGTCCTTGGAAAGCTGTGGCCACATGGATTGAGAATGATCATCTTGGTGCCATTTTCTACTCATCTGGGTTGCCCTTCTGCACACCACCTACGCTGGCTTATTTGTGTATGCTCCTTACCCCATGGAGACCCTCGGGTACCACTGTGAGTTTTGTAAGATTTGCTTGGAGGATGTTACAGGGCTAGCTGTAGTCCTTCCAGTGGCTTGAAGGCTGCTCTAGCCGGAGGCTTCTTCAACCTGGGAGAAACCCCACAGAGATACACAGTATCCCATCCCCATCCCTGAGGCTGAGGAGTGATGGCTCAGAGCAGTGGGGCTGGTGGATTGCCAGTGGAGAGCAGGATGCAGGCAGTGCACGTATAACCATGTCAAGCTACAGACAGCTGGGGAGCCCTCCTGGACAGCCACCAGTGGAGTGACTGGCTGGGCACCAGGAAGGTAGCTTGTACTTTGTTACCAGAATGAGCAGCAACCCCTTCTGGAGGAATGGCCCAGTGATGGAGAAAGGCTCTTCTGAGCTTGCAGATCTATCATGAAGTTTCTGAAACAAGAAAGGGTCTGGCTGCCAGATTAGCCTTGCTGCATGCATGCTCCTTGTTCTCTATGCCAGCCTCTGGACACCTACCTCTGATGCTGAATTGCAGCACGTAGGTCACCTCTTTCTTTACAGGTGCAGAGGAAAAGGCAGTACATGTTGGTCCTCCCCTTGCTGTGCTCATGGAGAGTGTGGTCACTATGGAGAGTGTGGTCACTGTGGAAAGTTTCCCAGCTGGGAAGCAGCTCTTCAGCTTTGAAGCAGGTAGGAACCATCTGGGTAGCCTGAGGAGGGCTTCATTCCAGTCTTAAAGGCTTCATTCCTGACTGGTACTTACCTGAGATGATCTGCTTTCCTGGTAGCCGGTCCACCTCAAAAATCACTCCAGCCAAACATGGATGTCAGCCCTTCATCATATCTTCTGGGCTATGTGTGGTTGAAAGCATATGTACAATCATTTCATGTGAACCCTTCTCTGGAACAACACTATCAAGATGGTAAGTCGAGTATTCAGCAGTTAAGAGAAGACAAGTTTAAGGTTTTCTGTGCCACACCAACCAGCCTTGAGCCTTTGATGATATCACCTCTCTTAGGATCTCTCCACTGACTCCAACCTCCTGTTTCTCTTAGCCCTGGCTTCTACTTTTTCCTGCTTTCCTGCCAGCTCCAGGCATTTTCTCTTTTCCACATGTCAATCTTCCCCTCATCTCAGCTCCCAATCTAAGTTTATTTTTCTACCTATCAGATTATCTGCTCTTACATGACCCCTCAATGTGCACCACAGCTGCACTGACTTAAAAGATACACCTCTCCCTCTTCCTTCCCTCTCTCTCCCTGATCTATCTCCTGATTCAGGTAGTCAGTCCCACATTCCCAGTTACTCCTCAGCTCTTTTTCACAATCTGTTCCTTTCATTGTTTCTGCACTTTTGCATCCAAACAATGGAATTTTTTCCTGGTCTTTACATGTCAAGCCCTCCATATCCTGGGAAATCCCTAAGACTACGTTGTGCAGTGGTCTGGAGCCTCCTCACAGTCATTAGCACTCAGGAACAACAACTGCGTGTCCTGCACATTCAGCTTAGCCCTGAAACAGACACTCAGGGGAGATAGGTCCAAGTGCTCCTAGCTATCTGTCTGAGGCTCTCTCCTCAGTCTCAGAGAGCCCTTCTTCACCCCACTACACTAGGGTTAACCTAGATAGTTGCCTAAAGTTGAGGTGAAATCAGCCATCTTCATGGCATGCAAATCTTGGTCAAACGGCTTAAAGGCAAGTAAACTTCTGACTAAACTGCGAGAGGGTATTACAATGGAGCCTCCAAGGGAGATAGAGTATGTGTACAGCACAGCTATTGGCTTAGCATGCAATAACTCAGCATAAAGACTTGCAGGGAGCTTTGGATAAGACTCTCAGAAAAGTGAAGACATTTCTCATTTAATTTTGTGGTTTTAATTTGTTCCCTACTGGGGATATGAACTCATAGGATGTCACAGCAACAGGTCTGTGATTTTCATGAGGTAGAGCTGCTTTCCAGGCTGTTACCTCTTCCTGGCACAGCTAATTTTTGTGGACATGCCATAGGATGCGTAATGCTGCAGTGTTTTTAGCTGAAGTCACAGACAGCAAATAAAAAGAGTTGAGTTATCTTCATACTGTGCCATAGCCTGCTTCCACGGTGAGGGAGTTTCGTTGGTCAGAAGCTGCACAGATGGCTTTAAAATATTGCAGTAAGAGTTTCATTTGGAACAACTCTGAGCACCATTTCTGGATTTCTGGACAATTGGAAAGCCTGACTCCAACCTTTATATGTCAGCCAAGAAGATGTAAAAAGAGCATTGGACAGGTTAGCTCTTTAGGCAATGTTTAGAAATTGTCATTATAATCTTACCCTTCCCAAGTAAGTAAAACTGCTTCATATGGTTGTATGCCTTCCCTTTATGCTAAAGAAGGAATAAACGAGCTATGAGGCAGCTCAGAGATATACTTTCAACTCTGTTTTCTGCAGTTCTTACATCCGATTTTCTGCTTAGTTGTTATGACTTCCAAGTAAGCATTGCTCCAACATGTGTAGTTCTGGCTGAAAAAAACCCAAAACATCAGAAGAGTAAATTTAGTCTGACTTTGGCCAGACTGTTGCAAGATTAATTGGGCAAGACATGCCAGCTCAGGAAATTAATTTTTATTTGGACAGCTTTGTTATTGGTAGGGAAGATTTTCCTTATAGAGGTGCATAAGAGCTAAAGAGAGGTAATATTTTTCATACCTGGATAGCAGCTTGGTGACAGGGAATGGGATGCAAATGTACTCAGAGAAGCTGTTATATAAAAACGTGCAGGTTTTGGCTTCTAGCAAAACTTACCTTATCCTAAGGAGATGCTCTGAGAGAGTAGATGCTGCATCTCCCTACTGAATTTTGCACTGTGATGCCAGTCTTTAGAATTGGGTCAGGCTTAGGGTAAGTCTGAACAAAACCAGTGTCTAGAAAGCGTTGATAATTTAGAAAATCTTGTTGGGTTTTTCAGTGTTTCTTGCTCCCTGAGCCAAACCTTATGACAGAAGATGTGAGTTCAGGTTAGATGACCCCCAGAGTTTTGGGGATCTATTTCAGAACCAAAACTTGAAGGGGAACCTGGGATTTGAATCTGAATCGGTGGTCTCCCTTGCATCCCACAGGGAGAAGTAATTTTAGTTTGCTTTTGCCTCAACATCTGTGCAGCTGGCATTCTCAAAGACCACAATTGAAGGAAACGAAGCTAGTCAAATTAATTATCATGCCATTTTTTTGTTATTGTTGATTTATCAACAGAGGAAAGCACAGATCATTTTTCATGTACTTGTCTTCTGAAAGTTTCCCAGAATACAGGTAGGAGTGTTTTATACTGTGTACATGATATTGTTTCAGGCACAGTCTGAAAATCACTTGGGGTCTCCTGTGGNAGCCTCAGAAGATTGCTTTCTGTGTGTATACTTCCCATGCTTAGTCTTTGGTCTACCTTGGACCTCTCCCATTTGGGTCCTCTGATTTTCTGTCTCTTTTCTCAGCTCCTTGATCCTTCCTCATTAGGAGCTTGAAGGAGGAAACAAGCAACAGGAAACCCTCAGGACATGGCAGTTCAAAGGAAAACAATCCCCTTCTGATTACTTCCTGTTTCTTGAGGGTCTGATGTACCTGTCCATACCTCCTGCCTTGAACATCCTCTCTGCCTCTGGGCCTTGCACCCCCATTGCTTACTGAAGAAACTAAGGGTTCCCTCAAAACTCCTATGTTTTTTTTGAGTCTTATTTCCTTATCTCTTGTTATGCCACCTCCTTTGGGAGAAAAGCCTCCATATGTATGGCAAAGATAGGTATTTTCTCCCATGTCATAGCTATTCCATATCTCCTCTGAGAACAACAGAGCCCTGTGCCACCTTCTGCCTTCCACAACTCTGTCCAAAAGCAAGGTCCCTGTCTCGGCATGAAAGACTGAGAGGGACACTTGAGCATCATCTAATACTTCCCATGTGCTGGAATGGCTTAGGTTCTGTTGGACTGCCAGTAGCAGTTCTCCTGTCATTACACAACTAGCATAATGTTGCTCATTAAAGCATTTGTTGATATGAATTTGACTTTAAGCTAATCTACAATACCAGCAGTGTTGAAAGAAAATGTGATTTAATTATTACCGTAAGTTCTTATCACAGTATATTATGCATTGTATTGAAGTGTCTGGCTGAGAAGGTTACTGCAACATTTTTTAAAATCTGTAGTAAAAGTGTTAGATGTTCCTCATCCTTCCTTTCCATTGTCATGCAGACAAGCCAAAGCTAACATGTCTTTGCAAATTATAAATAATTTTCCTGTTAAACTTTTCTGTGAAGTTTATAATGCGTTTACTATAGCACTAAGCTGATATATTTCTTATGAGTTCCTAGTACTTCAGTATGTGCCAAAAATTATGAGAGTCACATGGCTCCAGCAGGTCTTGTCTCATCCTGCTCTTACTGCAGTCTCAGAGTCTGGGACTCTCTATCAAACATATTTCTAAAATCTGGCAGCCAGGGACATGATCCCTCAGGGGAGTGCAGCCAGATGGATGCTCCTCAGCTCCCAGCTCCTCAGCTCCTGCTCCCAGCTGAGAGGATGAGCTCTGTCTCTGGTCTGGAAGCTGGCCAGCCACATGAGAGCAGCACCATGCCCAAGGTTGTATCCCACCCCCAGAGGGGCCAAAACACAGCAAAGTCTAGGATTTTGGTGTGCTCCTGGCCATGTGGCCATTGCCCTAGAAGCAAATTGCTTAGATTGGCAAAGCAAAACATGAGAGAAGTGGGTTCCCCACCTGCCTCTTCCCTGCTGCACAAACACTCAGATGTTCATACGGCTCTTATGCACAGCTGATGTGATTCACAGTTTTACACCTAAAGCATTGAGTTGCTTAGATTCACCTGCACAGTAAGCTATTGGCAATGTAGGGACCAGATGATATTGTTTGTGCTGTGCTTCTACTTAGTTAGGAGTCTTGGGAGAGCAGAAACTGACTGCAGAGGGGCACTGCCTTTTTGCTGTAGCTGGCACCATGTCTGCTGGGGCAGGCTGCAGAGGCAGGCTAAGCTTACCATGCTGTGCACAAACACCACTGGAGTGGGGAAATTCAGTGGCTTCATGTCACATACACTGAATTTTTTTCAGGTAATTAAACAATTCTACACCTCTGCAGCACTTCTTGTCCCTAAATAAGGATCTCCAGTGTATGTACGGCACTCTTTATTGCAGATCTTAAACACCTATGATTTGTTTGGGGTTTTTTTTTTTGTTTGTTTTTTTTTTTGACCCTACTACAATGTCTGTGAAGCAAAAACGTCATTCTTTTCTCTTTCATAAGAAGGCAAGGATCTCCCAAAGGCCATGGAGGCCTGTGGCAATGGAGCAGTGAGGAATCTTCTTCCTGCCAGTTCCAGGCTGGTGGATTCTGAAGGGAAAAAGATGTCAAAAGAGAAAAGCTGATTTAACAGCATGCAAGGCACTGGCAGAGAAAAAGAAAGAACCTTCCTGGTGAGACAAAATGCAGACAGACAGCACAGCTTGTTTGGATGTGTGACACAGAGACCCAGGAGGAAGGGCTTGTGTATCTTCTGCCGACCCATGTGTCTCACACTTTCATGCCTTTAAGTCCCTTTCCTTTCACTGCTGTGCATCTGAGGGGGCAGATCTGCATTTCAAGCCCTAGCTGTGAAGCAGGCAAGCACAAAGCTGTAACAAAGTCTCTCTGACAGGCACTGGTGTGGAGACTTTAGCCAGCAGCAGGGCTGGATGCTGAGGACTGGGGTCGGTGACAAAGGCCATGATGTGTACTTCTCCTGCCACTGATGTCCATGTTGCCCATGAGGGAGAGAAGGATCTCTTGTGGCTATAACGTATTGGCAGGATGACCCTCAGCCCTCATCAGAATGCTGTGCCAACATATTGAGGGTAGCAGTGATGAGCTGACTTCCTTCTCAAACAACAAACATCCTCTCCTAGAACCGAGTCACACCACCCAGCACCTTAAATTGTGTAATTTAGGAAAAGCCCACAGGATGCTCTTTCGCTAAAGGGTCGAGACGTTCCCCTTGCCCTTGACGCAAAGCGCGCTGCCAGGAGGCTGACCCTGCTCCCACAGAGCTTCCGTCTGGGCAGTACGGGAGGACTGGCAGCCCGTCAGAGGGGCTGCGGCGCCCACACGGGAGGACAGGGTGGAGTTGCTAATCTTTTGGAAACCACAATTTGCTCTTTGTTTTCTGTGTTTTCCAGATGTCACCTGCTGGCTTCAGAGGGGAGCCAAAAACTAATGTAAAGAAACCATTTTAGTAATCCGCCTGGAAAGCCAGGTGCCTCTCCATGCAGCTTGAATGACTTTTAAATTAAAACTTCAGTAGAAAAAGAGCTGGAGTTTCACCATGGGCAGCCGTAAAATAGCAAGCAGCTACCAAGGTGACTGCGTTTGCTTTCACACAGAAGCCAAAATCAGTTGCTTCCCGCTCTGCGCACCACCTTCCTACAAGACCAAACTCACATTGGCAGGGAGGGCTGCTCCCGAGCCTAGCCCTGCCCTCCTTGTTTGTGACTGCGGTCAGATATGGGAGACCACCAAGCTCTCCTCTTTCTGTCCCTGTTTTTAGCCTCATGCTTAGATGGATCTGGTTTCATACTGAGCAGATGTAATATGGTGCAAACTGGTTATTATGTTTGGGGTGACAGGACACTGTCACTAAGAAAACAGTGGTTGTGCTTCATCCCTTCAGGGGAGTAAACTTTGAGATGGCAGTTGTGACATTTGAATTCACTTAAATGCATCGTATTAGAGCCTGTCTGCATTTTTTTTTTCATTTCATCTGTCCTTTACCCCAAGCCAAACCACTTTTGCTATTATCTGTGATCTCCTTGTTGATGACATAGAATGGGGAAAATGCAATGTATTTTAGTATTCTCGTAGCATGATAAGGTTTTTATAAGCAAATAACAGATAAAAGGCTTCTTGAGTAGAAAGGGGGAAAGTAGATCCTTAACATTAAATAAAGATGTACCTTTAAAAAAATCAAAACCTTTAGAGAGCACAGAAATAAATGTCTGTGTAACGTGAAGTAAAGTCATAATTTCCTCTATTAACACATACTAAAACAGAACTAAATGATTACACCACATCTGGATGAGTCTGTTTTTAGGAAGGTGAATTTCAATGCTGCTTGATGAATGGTTGCCAGGCAGTCTCCTATATTCATTACTTATGCAAATAGGGGCGTAAAACAATCCTTGGAAGTGCCTTAAAAAAACAGAGCTGGGACCCTCAAAACTATAAATCAGTTCCACTGTCTCCTGGATGACTATCAGACTGATGGGATCTTTTTTCTCCCCTTTGAGTGGGGAAATAGGCTATTTGGAGAGAAGAAAAGAATATTCTTGAGTTCTTGGCTCCCTTCTTGGCATGCATGGAGTGCAGAGAATCAAAGCAGGTTTAGGTATTTTTGAGTAAATGCAAAAAATATTGAAGGGGATATTTTCCTCCTGGGATTAGGGTACACACCAATACTCACTTCCATCCTGTCCCCAGGCGCTACTGCATTAGACAGTCCTACGATGGTGCATGAGTTTTAGAGAGAAGTCACTGTAAAAACAAACAAGAAAGCATGTGTTTTTGTGTTTCTCTGGTTACCTCTTTGAGAAGTACTTAGTGAAGCCAATTAAAACTTTCTGAAAGGAAAAAAGTCCAGTCTCTTTTTCCCTTTGGATATCAGTCCTTTTCTTGAAATCTCAGTGTCTAATTCCAAAGGAACAGCCACATGAAAAATGCAGCCTTGTTTTTTTTTGAGTTTCAGCGACAAGGCCTTTTTTCTGTCTTTGCCTTTTCTCTCCATCCTTCCCCCAAACTTTGCATTCTCTTGCCAAAGATAGAATGGAAAGGTGGAAACAAAGCAAAATCAAAAGCCATATGTTAAAATACAGAAACTTTTTTTCTTGTTAAACCAGAGTGTATGTTAAACAGCAATCCATAGGACTTTAATAAACAAAAGATAGCAACTGTCCTCCACAGACAGCCAGCCAGTCCTGTTCCTTTCTGAGACCACACAAAGAAAAGAAATTTAAAACCTCACTATTTTGGATGATACATTACACTAATTTTTTGTTTGTTCTCATAGCTGTCATGTCTTCACTCCTTGACAGCTGGCACTGCTGCCAAAATGTTTAGCAGAGGCAGTATGTGGTGTGATGAATTACAGGCAGGAGATTATGGTTTATTATACAGCCTATGATGGCAAGGCTGGCACATTGTTTCTTGTTAGAACACAGGTAAAATCCTATTCCCCCCTCAGCACAAAGGTGTCGATAATGAGGGCAGTGTCTGGCTATGGTGTGAGGTGGCAGCCTGGAGGTTGGCACCACACAGCTCCTACCCCATCACTGATGTCTGCACACCACCTACCATTGGCAGCTATTCCCTACTCACTGTAAGCCCCATAGTATAGGAAAGAATGTGCATCTCCTCGTGAGAAGGAGGTCTGGAACAACTGCACTCTTTCCTCACGCTTACTCCAGCACTCTCCCCATTTAAGCCATTTCATTATGTCAAACAGTGATATTACCATCACATACCTGAACTTCCCTGCCTCTTCTGCCAACCCCTATGAGCACTGTGTCTGTGGCACCACACAAGCCAGCAGGGCAGGGGTGGCATATGGGAACTTGATCTTTTATCCAGAGGGATATCTTGCCAAAGTAAGTCTTGATAACATGGAATACCAAAGTGCAGTTTGGATTCCACCCTAATACGCATTTCTCTGTGCAGGTTTGCTACCATAGCCAATTCTTACCTCACAGTTAGATCTGACCAAGAAAATTACACAATTACCCCGAGTATGGGTTTCAAATTTGTGCATAATCAGCCCTGGTCCACAAACTGATCAGCTGCTCCTAAATCTACTAAACTCATTGTATGTCTGACTATTTTCAGATTCAGACCTAGACTGTGATTTATTTGGTACAAATATTCTAAAAAAAAAAATTCATTGTCCTTGGCAGCTAACCTTTTATTTCAGTTCAATAAAGATCTCCTTTCATCACAGTGTAGATTTGGAAACACTGGCTGATGTCCTCTTGCCAGCAATTAGTAACCTGGCAGGCAGCTCTGCTCCTACCCTTCCTCCTTTACAAAGCAGACTTCAATCAAAACACTAAAGCACTGGGCACAGATCATTTAGTGATTTCTTTATTAAGCAATGATGACTTCTTCCTGTGAAGCCAAAGCTGCATTCCGTACTACCTTGCAGGGTTTTCAGGAAGCTTGTCATCCAAGTGGAATAAATGCAGTCTGGCCCATTACATTTTCCTGGAGATTTTTGAAATTTTTGCAAACTGGAAAAAAAAATAAGATCAAGTTTAATCAATTCAGTATTGTTGCTTTTGTCCTTTCTCTGGGATTTATTTCCTTTGGAGTCAATTTGTATTCACTCTCTACTCCTTTACACAGGATGCTTAGGGACATAATTCAACATAGCATAATGCTCTGTTTCCTCT
Organism: Bucco capensis; assembly: GCA_013396975.1. Lineage (NCBI taxonomy): Eukaryota > Metazoa > Chordata > Aves > Piciformes > Bucconidae > Bucco > Bucco capensis. The sequence goes on from VWZO01003228.1 coordinate 374,982, forward strand.
TTGCAGAGATAATGAACTGCAGATGATTGTGCTGAGGGATGCTTGCTGCCTACAGGAGGCAAGATGGCTGGAGCTGGTACTGCCACGCAGGCTCTTTGTTGCACAGTGAGGATGCACACTTGCCATGATGCAAACTAGCACAAGTAGGGTCAATTCAGTTCCCATGTCATTAACAGAAGAGGAAATAAATAGTATTTTTAATTGTCGTATTAAGATGTTACGTTAATAGGAATCTTAAAATCGAGGGATAAAGAGTTGGGGTTTAATTAAGTCTGTAGCTATATGTGCACAGAACACTCACTACTGCTTATAGATGACTGTAGACCCCCAGGGCTTCCTCCCTGTATTTTAATGGCCTTTCTTTCTTCCATTTTCCGTTCTATAAGCACATGTCATCCGTATCTTTCTAATGTTTGTTGAGTTCTTGGCACTTCCTCTGCAGCCCAAGAGGGCCTGGAAAAAATTTCCTGGGTTGTGAAGGTCAGTCCTCTTATCTACAGCCATGGTACAACTGTGTCTAAGCTGTTACCCAGGTCTTTCTGGGAAGCAAGAAGACTTCTTGTCCTTGCTGCACCTATTTAGAGACTTCTTCACCATGAGGCTCCTCCAGTATTGAGGAAGAGGCTCATGATTTCCAGAGTGAGGATAGTTATGGCTAGTTTATACTCATTTGAGCTTTGTACTGGGCTCAAGCTGCTGTTTTTCCCCTTTCTGCTTTTTACTGTACTACTGCATTTACAAAGGACAGTCATGTCTGTTCTCATCCCTGGATTTCCTTTGGTTGAAAATGAAACTTAATCTGTTTCTTCAACAAAAACGTGGCTGAGGAAAGCTGTATACAGCAACCCTGTAAGGTCTCCCAAGGGCTGTTCATGTCCAGTTTGCACTACTCTCTATCTATTCTGGAAATCCCTTTCCTGCACCAGTGACTGCTTTCCCCCTTCTCATGCCCTGTTTGCTATTGGAAGCTGAGTGGCAAGGGCCAGGTGAGAGTCAACACATGATCTGTGTACATATGTCTTCTTCCACACATATTTTCACCTGCCAGGAATCCTGATGATAGCAAAAGCTTGAGTAACTTGTTCCTGTGCACATGAGCTTGGATTTTGTAAACTATTAAACTTTGTTTTATTTCATTAGCCTGGCCCTCTATGTTGTTGGGTTTGATCCATACAGTATTATGAATCTTCTCTATATTGATTTTCTCTAGCTTTTTTATATCAATAAATACTACTGGATGTTCCCATTGTCTTTGCCAGTGATCATGATTAATTGATACCTACACTCATTCCTGAGAAAACTCTCTTGGTTCATTAGATTTCTTTGTGGGAGAATCCTGTGTCCCAGAAATGTCCTCATCTCCTAATCATTTCTATGCTCATCCCCATTTTCACAGTTTTAATTAATTCCTATGTAATCCCATATAGATGTCCAGAGACATTTGTCTGACTCTTCTTCCTCTCTATGGAAAGACATCCATCTTATAAAAAAAGAGCATTTTTTAGGCACATTCTTGCTGATCTTTGTCCCAACTTTCAGTTGCCTTCCTAGCTGTCTTCAATAGCCATTCACATGTCCCAAAGCCTCTCATGGATCACTTTCCCACTCTCCCTTATCATGCTGTAACCTTGCCTGTTATTTCAGATGCTTGTTTGGGTTTAAAAAAAAATCTTTGCTGTGCCTTTTCCTTGCCCTATCATAGTGCTGCTTAATTCTCCCAAACTCAGATCTCTGGGCTGTAGCTTTCAATGCTGACCCATTCCTTTTAACAAGGCTGTGAAAGGCTGCTAATTTGTAGGAGAGCCTCCTTCCTTTCAATGGCTATATCAGTGTGCAAGGCTGGTGTGCAAAGGCTATGCAATGCTTGGCCTCCTTGCACACTGCTGTGATGGTGAAAGAAGCTGTGTCAAAGACTGGACTCAGAAGAACAGACATCAGGGGCCTCGTTTTTGTAATTCTTAGTGTTCCTTCAAGGGAATTGCAGCTGAAATAAATCAAGCCATCCCTCACTGTACCTAGATGCTTACCCAAACGTTTGCAAAGTTGGTGAGATGTTTTCCACTGACTGCTCTAGACTTGGATGAGATCTCCTATAACCTTATTGTAAGAGTAAAGAAGCTATAGGATCTCCATTGAAGCACATTGATCTAAATATATGGAGTGCAAACATAAAGCATTTTACAATTGTATTGAGAGGTTATCAATATTTACTTTTCTGTTTTGAGTGACTGTTTCTCAGGTTTTTTTTGTCTACAAAATCTTCCTGCAATTTATCTGTACATCTTCAAGCTATAACCTTGCAAATTGTAGCAACATCAGTGCCAAAATTAATTTTTAGCCCTGTAAAAGCAAACTGATGTGTGATGTAGACAATGTACTGAGATAAACACTTCAGCTAAGGGCGTCACTTATATGATTCATGTTTTGAGTAGTAATATAAACCAGGCTGTACACAGTGTTAGCCAGGCACACAAGATGTCATTATACTGTTTTCTTGCATGTTAAAACTTTAAAAGAAAGTAAAAACTTCAAAAGAAAGTAAAATCTTCAAGCATCATCTTAACCTCTGTTTTAGTGGAATTATACTTGCTTCTAACCTTGTTATCCTATCTGGTTTGTTCTGGTTTCTGGGATCATGATTTTCAGTTAAGGACTGAGTTGAAGAGAGGCTTGGGAGGCTATTTGAGAATGATGGGGGTGGATTCAGGCTCTTGTAGAACTGAAGAAGGGAAGTTCCTGATGTCTGAGGTGGTCTGGAGTGAGTTGATGCTGCCTTCACTGAGGAGATGAGTTTCTCATTGCAAACACTCTCTTCATGTCAAAGTCAGAAAAAAAGCCACTTTACTGATTAATTTATGGGGCCTGTTGAGTAGAAATAAAAAGAACTAGTAGCAGATCAGCTACAAAAGGACAGTAGCTGGACTGAACTATCTGAAAGTGTGGAAAGAAAGCATTTTTTTAACCTGCAATTAAAATCACTGTGTTTCCTGATGTATATGGACTTTGTGAAAATTTTATTTCCATGATCATCATAAAAAAAGGATTGAAATGGAATAACTATACATAACAGAAAACAGCTGTTTTGGCATCTTTCAGTTTCAATAAAGTGTAGTGGGAAAATGCAGATTGAAAATAGTAATTTGACAGGTAAATGGGTCAGGTTTGAATCTTCTTCTTTTGGATATCTTTGCCTTACTGTTTGGAGTAAACCCATAAAAGTACTATTTGTCTTTCTTGATTGTCAATTTAATTGCAAGGAGGAGATAAAAAGCTGACAGGAATGCAGAAATGTTAATAAACAACATCTATGGTGAACACACCCTTTCAAATATGCACTTAGAAGAATATACTCTTCATAAGTCTTACGAAATAGAAAGCAAGATTGTGCAGAATAAGCAAAATCTTTCACACTGGGTTGACTGGGTCAAACTTGTAAATGATCCCAATTTCCAGCTACCTGCTGGAAATTCAGTGATTGAACTGGCTGGTCACAGCATTAATGCCTTTGTAAAGATGCTCAACATAAAGAAGTGACACTTGAGTCCAATTGGTCTGTTATTAGTGATAATTGATCTCCATCCTCCCTGGATGAAAGGTGCAAGAAGCTCAGAGGGGCAGCACTGCTGGACCACCACATGTGTAGGAGGGGTTTGTATTAAGTCTCTCCCACAAGTAAAGAGTGAGGAGATTTAGGGTCCAGTCTGAATTCAGAGGAGAGTCATCTGGGACCATATGTGGTCATAAAAACAAATTGATTTAACTCTCCCCAGACTCCTAGCATTCATATCTATGCTCCTGTGAATATGGCTTGAATCTTTCATAGTGATGCTTGACAATAGGTATCACAATATCACCGTAACACTATAGAATATTTTGGATAAGGGATTGATGGCATCCAAGAGACTGATAGATGCAGGGCAGGCCAGTGTCTTTCCACTGACCTCTGATTCCCAGGTCACATCTCGTGATGGACATGGAACTGCTTGTGGAGGATTCTAGGGTCAGAGAGACTTCTTCCTTAATCTTCTAGGCTTCAGCTCCTTAATCTAGTAAAATTCCCTTCTCTTTCCCTTTCCCCTTCCCCTTTCTGAGACCATATACACAACAGCATCACTGAGCAGTCATTCACCTAGCGTTGTTCTAACTTGGGGAAAAAAGGAGATGGGTTAGAAGTGGGGCACCATGAGACCAGGTGTTGCAAAGTATAAGAAAACTGAGTTGCCAAATGTGATATTATCGCTGTGCAGATTAATCTTATTGTCATAGATACCACAAAAGCATCAACAGCTACAAATTTCGTTGTAGCATAAATTTAGGATCACTGGACTGTGGTGGTACTGGCAGATTGCTTGGTGTGACTATGAATGCGATTGCATTTGTAAGAATGGGCTGGTAAAATAAACCTTCCTCTCTTGCTTAGTATTCCCCTGGAAACAAACTCCCCAAACAAACTAGAAGTAAATAAAATACTCACAAGCAGATGAATGTGCGTCTTCAGGGAAAAAAAAAAAAGTAAGGAAACACTGACACTTTATCCTTTTTTAAGAGAAACCAAGGCCAATTTCCCACTAGCTCCAAGGGAATTAGATACTTTCAATCTAAGTCACAATAATAAATGCAGAAGCATATTATATTCAAGATGAGGTGAAACATAATGATGTGATCTTTAGACTGCCAGGGTCAAAGTTTCCATGGCTAGAGGGAAGGCAGCTGTAAGTGACTAAATGAGACAGGCACTGTACATGGCAGTGCACAGCAGGGCCCCCAGCTATTCCCCTCCTGTGTGTGGAGCAGCATGAAGACTTTATCCAAAGCCTGCCAGAGTCCTGAAAGCCTTTGACTTTGCTGTGTCTTAAATCAGACCTTATGTGTATCATTTATCTTATTTGCCAGAGATATTGCATCTACACTTTTTCCAGAAGAAACAATTGATATGACTAATGTGTTAGCTTTTTCTTTTAATGGTGTGCCATATTTGGGTTAGTCTATTTTCATGAGATATTTCAGTACTTCCTCCTTAACAAATCAATGTTATTGGTATGTACTTGCAAATTTCTTTTACAGCAATGGAAAGGGCTGATGGACAGTATCATGACACGATGATTTTCTTTGGATTTTTCCAAAAGGTTTTGATCAGTATTGACTGGGGAGAGGTGCCATGTCAGCAGTGCTGAACAATTCCGGTATGGCTTTGCTTTAAGAGAAACTCCCAAATACTTGTAACTCCTTCATGATTTATGGTGTTGAAATTTCCAGCTTGCAAGTGGCAGGTGAGGAAGATTATCCCAGCTACTAGAAACAAATCTGCCCTCCAGGAGAAGTAAGGTGTTTGCTTAACGATCACATGGACTTTCATATCAAATCCACATTCTGCACAAGAACAAGGACCCCAGCACTATCCAGGCTGAATTTCACGGTGAGGTGAGTTTGCTGAATGCTTGCCAAGGTTGACTCTGAGCAAAGAAAGACCTCTGCAAAGAAGCCAACCCCAGAATTTATTTTTTTTAATAAAAAAAAAGGAAATAAAATATCCCTTCCTGTTTACAACTGTCAGTGTGCAGGATCTGTCTAAGATGTACCTTGCCATTTGCGTTACTTGGAAGTGAGGATTCAGACCAGCTGCCTGCTTTTGTTCACAGCTTATGTCAGCAAGCAAGGCTTCATCTGATATAACACAACCTGGATAACAGAAGCTGGGACTTCTAATATGTAGCAGAGGAAACTGTCTTGTGACAAGAGGTAGGTGAGAAGTGATAAATTTGTATGCTTCAGTTGTGTGAAATCCTGTCCAGCTTCATAGCAGTGAGAGGCTGGAACAAGAGGTGAGATCCTCAGCCAAAGACACAAACTGTATTTGACATATCTTGATGCAAATGCAGTGCTGTTACATTAGCCATACAGAAAGTGTAGAGCAGTATATAGTCTGGATCAAACCTGCAACCTGTGTGAGTCCACAGACATATTTAAGTAATTCTGTTAAACTAGAAAGCTTCTTCCTGTCTTCTGATCCTTTGCCATCTACCAAATCCTGTAGTTCTATGGCTTGATGCCTCTGAGCCAACTGTATGCTCATTGTGTGAAATCAAAATATCCTCTTTCTTTGGGCCTTTGAAGAGAACACTTTAAAAATAGCTTAGTCCCAAACTTTTTTCCTTGGGACCTTCTCTACTTGAGATCTGCTCTGTCCCTGTTCTCCCCCCACACTGGGTTTATGAAATCTCAGTTTCTCCGAGGCTACAAGCACTTGTTAAAATGGTGAAGCAGCAAAGGGAATCCCATATCCCTCTTTGAATGCCCAGGGACCCCTAGAAGATATCCATTCCTCCCAGTCCATGTCTGGTGCTTTACTGTAAATTAATAGAATGTGAGGGGGGAAAAAATCACTGCAAGGCTTTTTTTTGTTTTTTTTTTTTTTTTTTTCTTTTTTCCTTTTTTTTTTTTTTCCCCTGAGGAGAAAGAGTAAAGAGAAACAGATGATTAAACTTTTGTTTCTTGATGGTTCAAGTATCCGTTTATATGTGAGTCATATGTCTAAATATTCAGGGTCACCAGTGACCTCCTCTTGGCCAGGTTCACAAAACTTCTCCATCCTTGGTCTAGCTGAAGAGTTTAGATACATTCACTCTTCTTATCTTTCTAGACTTTCCTACGTCTATGCTTTACTTTTGCTCATTGGAGACAAGTGATATGAATATAATAACAAAGACAAAGGATTTTTTTTCCCCCTATATGATTTCTGTAGTTCTTATACCTCCCTGTGTCTTTTGTGGGTGTTTTTACTGAATAGAATATAAACCATATTTTATATGGAAAAAAATGTACCCGAATATTTTTGGGTCCACTCCTTGCATTAACAAGATCTATAGAAATCTTATTTTGAAGCAAACTGACTGAGATAGAAGTAGTTACAAAACAGTATTTATTTAACCTCTAGACAGCCCAATATTATTTCATAAAACAGGAATAAGCAACTATTCAATGGTTAAGAGATAGCAACTTCTTACAGAATTTAATTAGGCAGGAGTCAAGGAGTCACCTTAGGTAGTACCCACTCACAACATTTAGCATCTCTACTCTCTGTGTATCGAATACCTACTACACTAGATATGACTAGCAGACATTATAAACATTGTAAGTCAAAACTAGGGACTATATTTTCAAATCTTTAGTGCCTATTTTCTTAGGTTGATGTTATAATCTACACATCCACGTCATTGAGTGATCCACAAATACATGCTCTAAATCCTGTCTGTGCAAGACTAGGACAAGATTCAGGATCTTACTCTTACAGATGCTCCTAAGGTTAGTTGAGGGAGCTGCTTATGAATAAAAATATTAATACATGTAATATCTATTAGGGATATGGCCACAAACTCTACAGATCTCTACCAGAAGTGAAGTAAATACATAATTAGGTGCATTAGATCTCTGAAGTCTCTAGTAAACTAGTACTCAGTTTATTACTTGGTCCTGACATTGCTTCTTGCTGTTCTTATCACATCATTTTTGCTGCTGCAATTACACTATGCATTTCCAGTTTAGGTCTTGTATTAGCAGCACATTTAAGCAGTACTACAAGACAGGAGATGAAGCTGTTGATGTGTCTGTAAGGACTGATAATTTTTGAATTAATAACCTAAAAACAGGATGTTACAAAGAAAGTGAAAAAAAACCCCACAGCCAGTCTTGTGCTGGCATTTAATAAGAGATGTATTGTGTAATCCACAGGAGGTAATTTCTCAGCTTTGCTCAGCGTGGGTGAGGTCTTTACTGGAGCACTGCGTCTGCTTTGGGGCCATGCACTTGATGAAAGATGGAGCCTAACTGGAGAAAAGCCAGAGGATACCAACAAGGAAATGAGAAGTTTGGAAAACATGTAGAAATCTAGGGGAAAAAAAGCATCCTGAGATGGGACATAATGAAAGACTTCCGGTATTTAAAACATTACTGTAAAAGACTATGATGAATTGAGCTCATAAGAATGTGGGAAGAACTGCTTTATTTTATGGCTGGTTTATTTTATGGTGATTTAGGCTAGGCATTAGGAAACATTGTTTACTGTTAAGAAAATCCAGGACTGGAGGAGAACACCTAGAAATAATTGTTACTCTTGTGACTGGAGATTTTTAAGGACAGATCAGACATATATCTGCTAGGAGAGGCCAAGATATAGTTATCTTGCCTCTGTGCCTGGGGTGGGGAAGGTGTTCTCCTGAGATCCCTTCCTGCCCTGTATTTCTCTGATTTATGGTCTTTATGTGACTTACATCTCTGTTGAACCAGGGCCTTAGATTACAATCAGCTCCTAGACATCAAAGGCTTCACTTGGAAAGACTCATAGGCTGTCCAAGTGCCAAATAGTTTTCTGTCCTTTGAGGAGAAGGTATGTCTCTGGCTGTTACTTGGTTCTCGAAGCTATAACTGGCAGAGCTTTCTGCCTAGCTTATTAGTCACTCAGCTGAACCAGACCTGCAGCAGCATGACAAGAGAGCAGGCAGTTTCTGGAGAGGTTTTGCTCAGTAAGTTTGAATGAACACAGGATGCACCAGGAACTGATTTCCCTTCATACAGTCTTCCCACTCTATCCTGCACTGCTGTTGCCAAGGGCCTGGTGTTGGAATACCTTCAGGAATGCAGAAAAATGCCCAGGTGTAGCCAAAAGATATAAACTGATGCTTCAGCCAAAATGGATGTAGAACAAGTGTTATCCCAGCAAAAAAACCAACAACCCAGACTCTGAGTATGCCAAACTTGTCTTATCTTTCCTTCATGTCCAGTGAAGTTGGCCAGCAGGAGACCCACATTTACTTTTAGAGAGGGAGAAAAGATGAATAGTGGCACATAACCAGAGCAGGATTGCTGTATTAGTGTCTGTGTTTCCTCCCACCATTGCCGGCCAGGTCAAGACATGAGAGAAGAGGAAAGGCCCTTGACTCCAGATTTGACTCAGATGTATTCTCTGCTGTTTTTTATATGAATGTTGTTACTGGTGATCTGTCTTGGGCTTTTAAGGGGACTATTTTTCTGCTGTATGTAATTCTGTTTGGTGTGTATCTCTGGATACAGCACTGACTACTGACCTTGGCCTTATGTATACAGTTGTCCCACCCTGGTTCACTAGTGAAGGTCGCAGCAGCTGTGTCCTCAGCTGATGACAGCTGTGAAAGCCTGCATGATCACTGGAAAGTGTTGGTATGGAAGTTAAGATTAAAAAGGAAGAGGGCAAATGTTAAATATCTGTAATTGATGTATTGCCATGATAGCGATACAAATAATGCCATCCTGTAAAATATATAGTAGGCTGCTTCTAGTTGTTGATTTTTTCGTTCTCCAAGATTTTGAATGTAACTGGAGGCTTTTCAGCAACCAGTCAGCAAATCTCAATTGTTTGTTGAGCAGATTCCCTTTCTTTCTTACAGTTCCAAAAAGGCTGAGCAGAATAACAATATTCCAGCTAGAGATATCTCTCTAAGAAAGACCTGCAATCTCTAGCTGTTGAACAGCAGCCTTTTTAGGAATGGAGAAAGTCAGCAAACCAAATATATCTTGACATCAACCTTGTGACCATAAGGCTCCAAGAAACTCTGGGAACTTCTCCAGCCTTGGGCAGCAGGTACAACCACAGTGGTGTCAACAGCACCTGGGCTATCCAGTGCTGAGTCTATGGAAGCTGTGGGTGGATAACAGAGCAGGAAGCCTGGCAGAGCTCTGCAAGAGAGGAAAAGGGCCTGCCTCCTTGCAGGAAACATGGATGGTAATCTTCCTTTGTTTGGGAGAAAAAGGTGGGTTTAATTTCAGACCATCAACAGAAGGTCTGCTTCAGAAGGTGCAGAGCAGCTGATGGAGAAGTGGAGAAGTGGAAGATATACAAGAGTGCAGAGTGGGGCAGCTGCAGCATGGACTCATGTGCAGAGTGCCTTGTCTCAGCACCAGGAGTGCCTGTGCTGTTGGCAGTGTGGTAAGCCAGGACATGGTAGGCTCCCCAAGGCGAGGGCCCAGCAACAACCCCTTCACATCTTGCAAGCCTTGTGTTTTAGATGTCTCCTGTGCCTTGCTTTGTGATAGCTACAGGACTATACTTCCTAATGCTTGGGAGAAGAAGTCCATCTTCTCAGTTCCCCATAGATCCTTGTCCCCAGGCTCCCCCTGTATGTGTGTATAGGCAGCTCACTTGCAAAAAGATGCTGCTGTAGAATCCCAGCAAGTCACTGGGACAGCCTTTGGGGTGCCAATGGGCTCATTCCTTCTCTTGCCAGGATGCTGGATGACCTCATTACTTCTTGGTAGGCTGCTCAGTTGCTTCCAGAGAGCCAAAGTTCCTGCAGTTGCAGGGCCCTAACCTCCCAAATGTCCAACTTCTTTCCCAGCTCCCCTAGAGAGGAAACACTGGATCTTCCAGGCTTCCAGTCCCCAGTTCCAAGTCAGTCTTTGTGATGGTGAACTGGGAGATTGCAAGCCACAGGATCTGGACTTTAATCTGCCTAAGTCACTTGGATAGTCCAGATTTCCCTAGCTCACCAGGTTGAATGAGCAGGGTCTGGAAGTCCTAAAAATACAGATTTTTGACTCCCATTCCAGCTGGCATGCCACGCAAACAGTGTGGGTGTTGGATTTGGGGCAGTTGACTATGTAGGTCACCCTGGAGCTCAGAGCATAAGACCTCCAAGCTATGTTCAAGAACTAGGACAGCTGAAGATTTCAGGCTCAGCCCAAGGCAGAGGTTGTGGGTCCCCCTGAGCTTAGCCCCCAGCAGAACAGCAGTGGCAGGCAGGAATGGGGCAGGGGCAGTATCTCATCATTGTTGCCAAGTGCAGACTTCAGCACAGGCTGTGAGCCCCATAAGGCAGGACACTCCCCACCAGTGGCAGACAGCTTGCAACTGTGAGGTGCTGAGAGCACTTAATTCCTGGAAACCCATGGGAATGCTGCAGGAGTGTGTCTGGGGTCCAGCAGCCCCACAGATGTGTATCTCCTGCTACCTCAGCCATAGTGTGTACCTTGCCAGGTACCCAGCTCTATGTGCAGCATGCAGAAAGCACAGCTTCTGTCATGAGCTGGACCTTACAACATTTTTTTCCTGCGCATAAAGTGATCCTGTAGACAGGACCTGTATGCAGGCTGTTCTGTATATAAAATGACAAAATTTTACAGCCCCTGCTTAAGCTGTTCTTTTTGAAAACATAAGAGTAAGTATTTTTCTATGGGTAAGACAGGACATGTAAAATCACCAAGGAAGTGGAAGATTCACAGAAGTATGGACAAAAAAGTCTCTTTTAAACTAGATTCAGGAAAGGGCTATGCATTTTCCATTAGACAAACTTTAAAGGGACTGGGACATAAACCAAAAGCCAAGCCAAATACTGAAAGCAATGTTACCAGTGAAATAATGGGAAAGTTATTTAGCAACATACACAGCCCCGGAACAGCCACACTAAGTTAAGCATGCACACCAAATGTATTTTGGGCTGCTGGTGCCAGAGCACTCAGCTAACCCTCTGAAACTTAACTCAGATACAGCATGCTTACATCTTACTCTCAACAACAGCTTGTGAGGCAGTCACTGTGAGGGCCTATACAACACTTATTTACTTCAAACAGCCACTCATCCAGAACAGCTTGGACTCTGTGATCCTAACCAGATGCTCTTCAGTAATCCCACATGTAAGGTGTGTTGCTCAGCTTCCACCTGTGTCCCTAGAGCTGCATGTCCTGCTCTCCTACTGCTCTGTACTAAGCACTGCTGACTGTCAACCACTCTGTCCAGTAATTTCATCTGTCTCCTGAGCATCACCTGTCACAACACAGCAAGTACAGGACAATTTCTGTCACAGCACAAGAGAACTTGTTCTTGCTCTCTGAGAAAGGATGCCCTTCCTTGCTGGCAAAATAAAGCTGTTACAAAATCACACTTGTGCAGCAGTTATGTTGGCCTTCCCTTTGACACAAATCTTCCTCATTGCACCAGGTTCCTCCATGAACTGAAACCCCCTTGCATTGGTGGCTGTGGGGACAAGAGTTACCACAAATCTAGTTAAGCTTATCTGATTCACAGATATTTCTTGCTCTTTCCTGGATCTTTTAAGATGGTTTAACTCAAAGCGTGCCTGTGCTGATGTGAACTGGACAGAAGGATGGTTTTGAAGGCTGAAATCATAAGGGATGAACAAGTCTGGGGGAAACAACTAAGCTGAAACTCTTGGCTCTTCTATTACTCCAAGGTGGCTGACATAACTTGTATGAAGACTCTAAAAAGTAGCCCACATTTCTTCCTGGATTGTTTCCTTGGCAATGCTAGAAGTTTTTTAATGTTTTTGAAAGATCTACAAGAAAAACACTGACAAGTGCTCTGATTTTTCTGTCTTCTTCAGCATGTTTGGGAATAAAAGAGCTTTGGTATTTTCTTTCCAGTTTTCCATAGTAGAGCCTTGGGAAGACTATGTCATCCTGGATTTGGAGAGTAGTGAAGCACATGGTGTCTTCCCCAGTGAAGAACATGCCAGAAGGGCATTTTGCTTCCTTGCAGCTAGTGGGGAATGACAGGAGCACCATGTTTTCTCTGCATGATAAAACTATTCTTTTTTTCAGCAGGGACTTCTCTGCACTGGATACCCAGAGCCTGCTGGCTCCCACAGACATGTCCTTTGCATGTCTTGCTCTTTTTGCTTCAGAAGGCATTCAGGATGGTTTTTCAAGAACTGTTTTTTTTCTTGTAGGACTGTTCCTATCATAGCAACCAAAACTGCTCTCCCTAAGTAGTTCAGTTAGAAAGTAAGTCATTTAGGTGCAGAGAAGACACTTTCATATATCTGATCACCATTGTGTCTCAGCTGAGAGAATGGACATGAAATATCTCAATAGGTTTTTGATCTACACTTGCAATTTTTCTTTGTCATGTTCACACTTTGGAATAGAGTGGTCAGGAGCTGAAACATGATGTGTGAGTATGTGTGTATGTGTGAAAGAGAGAAAAAGAGAGAGGATGGCATCAGAAATTTCAAGTAAAAATAGGATTTTTAAACTCTCATCTTCTCCCAATCTAAATATTAGAGCAGATTGATAGAAAACTGTTTTTCTACTCTGTACCAAGTTTCTCTTTTGATTTGTTTTGGTTTGTTTTGGCAGTTAATATCTCTCAGTACTAGCACACAATGAAATCAGCTGTTGTTTCTGCTGTCAAAAATGAAAGGATTTCCTATTATTCCATTGATTTCATTATAATAGATTAAGAAATCATGTGGCTGGCTACCAATGACATGAGCTCAGAGTACATGGAGCAATGATTCATGCTGCTGCTTTCTGAATCTACTAGGGAAGTTTGTCACCAAAGAGACAAACGTGGACTTCTCTGTATTTAAATTTTCTGGGCCCAGATCAAGATATTCTCCCACAGCAATCCTGAGTCTTACTCCAGCTTTAGGGTGCCATTATATCCCATGCATGCTAGAATCACTGAATAATCCTGTCAGATTGAAGTGAGTTCTACTGAAGCAGAAGAAGACAAGTGGGAATTCCTGGAGCAGGGTTCTGCTGGATCAGCACACACCTTGGCAGACATTCATGTTTGTTCAGCATATTCACTCCTGCTCTGCACCCCTGGGAGCTGTCTAGCTGGATTTATTTTAAAAGAAACAGGAAAAAGTAATGCACTTCAAGAGTCATGAAAATGTGTGAGGCGCCACCTTGTTCCAGAAGATTGATTTTGGACATTGAGTCCAATAAGTTGTATTTGGACTTTTCCAGCCCTATTAGACTTGCCTGTATTTCAGGATTGGCTTCTGCCATAAATGCTGTGGCATTTTAATTGTTTCAGAGGCAGATTGTTAGGGGCACAATTAGGTATGTATTGTTCTGTCATCACTTGCCATTTACAGGGTGACAACCAGCAACATCTGCAGAAGGTTGGCACATCACCATCAGTACTTCGGTTTGCTGGAAGCAACAGCAAGTCATGCCCTGGGTAGATTTCCACCTGCCTGAATACATCTGATCATTACACATGGCACTGGTAGTGGAGTGATGAGCATCTCATTTTGGTGGGACTGGAAGTAGTTAAATTCTGTGAAAGGTGTAACTCAGGACTGACTTATCTGAGGTGGAGCAGGAGCCTAGGAATAGCATGTGTGGAGGATTACAGGGCTACAGAGGATCAGCTGCCACAGCAGATTTTGCAGTTTCCACAGTGGCAAGAAAGGCTAATGCTCATCTAAATTAAATGTACTTTTATACCTGTCAAGGTCCCATTTAGTGCCCCTGTGGATGACATTAGATAAATCCAATGTTTTCTCTGTGTCCTTCCTTTGCTCAAACATATTTAGATGAAAAATGAAGAGAAGGTGAGGTTGTCTCAGGACAGTGGACAAACAAAATCATCTTGGAAGATGGCATACAAAATTTTTAGAGGTTCTGACAACCTCTTACCAGTAGGAAAAAGACACACAAGACAGTCACAGTATCACAGTATGTCAGGGATTGGAAGGGACCTAGAAAGATCATCTAGTCCAACCCCCCTGCCAGAGCAGGATCACCTAGACGAGCTCACACAGGAATGTGTGCAGGCGGCTCATGAATGTCAAAGACAGGAACAAATCTCTTACTGCAAGTGTCTTCAGGATTGGTAAATTTTGCACAGCTTAACAACAGGGAAAACAATCTGAAAATAACTTACTTATATATAGCCTGTGAATTCCTGCTTGGGGAGAAAATAGAGGACTGCGAAGAGTTACTTAATCCTGTTGAATAACAGAAACTGAAGGCTGGAAACTGAAAGCAAACAAATTCAAAGAGAGAGCAAGGCCTGAGGGGAAAGGCAGTGGCAGGAGTAGTTCTCACTTTTCCCTCCTTGAAGCCACAGGTCTCCTCTGGGCAGATGAGGGGAGCACAGATGGAAAAGAAAGCACATGGCCAACAACTCAGTACAAGTGCTGAGACTGGAAGTGTTAGTCAGGTTTGTCACTCACCCATGACATTACCCCCTCCCTCCCTCCCTTCACAGAGATGAACCTTCTGTTCCACTGGATAAGGTCACTGAGCATCCACCTGGTTGGCCCCAAGTGAGTAGGTGAAGTCTGTGAGGACATGGAAGCATTGTTTCTCACTGTGGGAAGGCTCACGGTCATCAGTGAAGTATATGTATGGCTAGGCTTTGCNTCCTTCTCCTAGGATGACTGCCAGAAGGCTAATGAGCTCATCCTACCCATACAAGGATTATAGGAACATGGGTATCACTCCCCACACTTTACCATGGGCAATGAGTTTAATGCTCCCTCTGCTGTCGGCACAGTTACCGCACCAGGGGCCACAGCAGACCCCAAGTGATTTTCAGACTGTGCCTCATCAGTGAAGTGGGATGCAGAAATACAGCTAGCAGACCCCTGTGCACGAGACAGTGCCCTGCTGCATGCAACTCAGCTCTCCTCACCTGCGAGCAGAGCTAAGGACCTGCTATCTGACCTGAACCCTGTCCCATGGATCTAGCACAGATCTGCCCTGTGCCTGATTGTGTGCTACCACTGTGCAATGGAAAGAGCAGCAGCAGAGCACAGATCTCCTTGTGCTACTCCCTGCCCCTTTTTTCAGAAACAAACCTAAAGCCATCACAGCCTTGCTTGTTGAGCAAGAATCTCTGTTGTTAACAAAATTGCATTTTTACTGACTGCAAATAGCTGACTTACTGGTGGGCTGGGTGAGCTGGATATTTTGGTGGGTCCTGCAGGAACCTTGGGTAGTATGGGTGCTTTGAATGTGCAAACCATCATTAATTAGGAATGTTTCTGTACTGTTTTTCCACATGGATCTACTCTCATATGCATCTGGCAATCAGTTTACTCCCAAGAATGTGAAGTAATGTTTGGCCTCTAAACAGGAGGCATGAGTGTCTGGTTTTTAACTCTTTGCTGCCAATGGGGATGCTACATGATCCTCTGAAAGGCAAGAAATTATTCCCTGTTTGCTGTAGCATTTGCTGCAGAGATAAGGTTCTGAACCTATGGTAGTGAGTGGCTTACATGCTACTATTGGAAAGGTCTTTTCACTGTAATGATTTCAGAATTTAACAAATTACTTTAATGCAAGCTGTTTTCTATTTTAAGGTAAGCAGGACAGGATTCTGGACAAACCTTAGACAAGTTTGGCTGTTGTTATACTGGTGATGTAGCAGTCATATCCACTTTGTATTGTTTTTCTTACATTTTCTCAGTAAAATAAGTTTTTATTTCTACTGTCTTTGTTTTTCTTAACTTTGACTGAAGAATCAAACCCAAGGACTGAAGGAAATCCAAAAAAGTTTTATTAAAAGAAGATAAATAATTGACACGAAGTTGGACCAGCATTTATTAATGTAAATTCCATGATCTGACTCTCCCAGTATAGGCAATCTAGCTGTTGCAAGAAGGATAAGGTTTAATTAGGTAAAGTGCACAGGAATTTTTTGGCAGCAGAAAATATATCACAAATCCTTGCATGTTTGAGATCCCTTATGTCCATATATTCAGGCAGACAGCTGGATAATTTTCCTGTGTGTGAGGAGATTAGAGCAAACGAGATGAAATGCTGATGAAGCAGATGGTTTGGATGTCAGTTTTATATTCCCCTCACAGTCTTTAAAACAATGCTGCAAAAAGAACCTGAACATAAGATGATTTCAGTAGAGCAGATTTAAAAAATGGAGATTATTTTTGCTATTCACATTAGGCACACTATAAAATCAGTGATTTGATTCTGAGGTATGAGTGTTTGCAGTAACAAACGCTCCTGTTCCTGATGCTCACTGCTGTACATCATGTGCTGTAAGTGACTGACTATGGCATTTTCTCTGTTCATCTGTTTCCCCAAATGGGATAACTCACTGCAATTATGTTGTCACCAAATACCTGCCTGTAATGGAAAACAGAAATCTTGCAAAAAGGAAAACAACCCATCTTTTCACTACAAGATCAGAGATCAGAAGCTCTATAGATGTAGTGCTTAGGGACAAGGTTTAGTGGCATGGTGGTGATAGGTAGATGGTTGGACTTGATGATCTTAGAGGTTTCTTCCAACCTTAATGATTTGGTGACTCTGTGATCTGTCTGTGACTGCTTCCTTTATCCTTGTGAGTAATCTTCACTCTGGGATAGATGCTACAGAATCACAGAATGATTTTGGGTTGGAAGGGACCTCTGGAGGTCATCTAGTCCAATCCCCCTGCGGTGGGGGAGAATCTAGCACGTAGATGACAACCAAGATCATCAAATTCTTTGTCTTACACAGAGAAACATGGTGAAAGAGACAGACAGGAGAGGAGACAAACACCTGTTTTCTGCAAACCCCTTCAACACTGTTTCTCCATTTTCAGCAGTATTCAAAAGTCATAAAGTCATGCTACCCTTGATAGGGTGATATTTGGTACCTGCTTTAAACTTAGATGCATGGTGAGGTGCAGGGACTTGTCCCTCAATAGGGACAAGGTGACACAGAGTAAACCCAATAACTTTCACCTTTGCTAACTGCAAGATTCTGTTTGACACCAACATCATTACAGGACTGCTATTCCAAAGCTATAATGGTGATGGCAAATCATTACCATTACAGTCTAATGTTTTTTGGGATTAATCTTCTGAAGCTGCATCCTGTCTTGGGATCGTCACTACCTCCTCAGTCTTCACACTGGGGCTTTTTCCCAGGCTGAGAGGAGCACTGGGATTGCCTGCTGTAAGTCCCTCAAGCAACAGCAGAAAAAGCAGAAGAGTACCTTTTAGTTTTCCTTTGCTGATGATCTGATCTGAACTGTTTGAAAGTAATTGATACTAGTTTTTTTCTTGCCTCTTCTTCTTTCCAAACTCAGACTGAAAAGTGGTGAACAAGCCTCTGACCTCCCTGCAGAAGATCAGGGAGGGAACAATGCATCCAAGCAGGCCCCTGAGTCTGTCAGGAGACACAAATGTTGGTGCTCTTCTGGATGGCAATTGCAGTAGAGTTTTGTGGATGGAGATTTTGTGATCCAAATAACCTTGGAGACTGACAAGACCTTCACAGGAGGTCAGACCAAGCACAGCTGGTTTGCAGAGTTAGTAGGCAAACTTGTGAGCACAGACATGGGTTCCCAGAGAAGAATTAGGAGGATCCAGCATGAATAAACAAGCTGTAAACACTGTTCCATCTGTATCCATATCCAGAACAGATTTCCAACTCCATCACTACACACAGCCCCTTGTGTGTGACAGAGAGGGCTGCTGTGCAGCACACACCCTTACCTGCTGCCCCTGAGCTGCTTGACTGGACTGGTGTGTAAGAGGCACCCTGAGCAGTACCACCTCTGTGGCTGCACATATTGGGCTGGTAACTGGAGCTTGCATTGGTGTACCAGATGAGCTCCACAGCCCTGAGTTCAGGCAGTATCCCCCAGACACTAAGACTTTGACTCCAGAAAACACCATCAACTATAGAAGGATATTCTAGAAATGCCCCTAGGAATGCAGAGCAGATCCAAGTTTCCAAGACCTGCTGCAGCTGATGGCAGAGGTAAGAAAGTGGCCATGGGCATAGTGCCCTCACACCTCTTCCTCTGTCTGTGGAGCAGGAGGAAGGTCAGTGGCACCTGTTTGCCAGCTTCAGCATGGAGATTCAGCTTTTCTCTTTATTTGTGTGCTGGACCTTGTCCTTGTCTGACCCCCTGGCCAGTGTCTGGGAGCCCTTCTCAGCCCTTTTGTGTGGTACAAAAGGTTGTCACTCCCCTCCAAAGTAATCTCCATGCCTTCATGAGGCCATGGGAATGGTGCAGCTCAGCCTTCAGGGCAGCACCCAAACATTTTCACTGCAGCTGAGAAAAGACCTCTGATAGAGGAGAGTGAGATGTGCATGGGTGAAACACAGCTCCTCAAACACACATGGACTTCCTGAGAGGGCTAGGACGGTGGATTGCTTCCCTGTTGGTTATCAGAAATTCTCTGGGGTGGAAAGTGATGCAGCTGGAGGTTTTTCATTGCTAGCATCTGTGTGAATTTTACAAATTCATGTTGTGACTCCTACACATTACCCGAATCCAGTGTGGGCACGTGAGCTAAAGCTGGAGTAATCACCGGGGGCTCGACACTAGCATTATGAAAAATAAGTGCATGGTTCAAAAGCTGATCTCTGTAATGAGTTGTTTCCTACTTTTCAGGCATGTGAAAGCATTAGTAAATGGACTCAGTATGTCCACCAGGCTGAAAAATAAGCCAGAATTGTGTCTTAATTGTACTGAATAATTAAGTACCATTCACTCTTGTGGCATTAAGGCCACGACTTTCACTTTGTTGTGGTTGTTTTGTCAACAGTCTGCCAAGCTTTTTTACCTTGGTAGTAATCCAAGTGTCACAATTGTGCATCCACAGCTTAGGGGAAGAGATTGCAGCCATAGAAATGTAAGCTGAAAACTGTTAAGTCATTTAAGACATTTGTATTTCACAAACAAGAAGCTCTTCTGCTCTGCTGGTTTTGTAAATTGCTGGACATAAAAATGATCCATGGGAAGTGCATTGTGATTTATGTTCTCTGTCCTCATTCTCTTGGATGTGACACTGGGCTTCTCTGGCAGCACAGCAAAAGGGATGTCGTGGTGTTGGATCTGGATGAGTCCAGGAGAAGGTGGTAGTAACCTGCACATGATGTGCTATCACACCAAGCACACCTGCTGCCCAGCTCCCCGTGAAGCAGAGAGGTCTGTGCAGGGCTTGTGCAGTTCCAGCTCATGGCCCAAGGGAGGTTTGAAGTCTTGTCCTGTCTTTGCATGGAGCAGAGCTGCCCCAGCCCCACAGAGCCCATGGGAAGGTGTCCCTGCCTGTGCAGGGGGGTTGGAACTAGATGATATTGAAGGTCCCCTCCAACCCTAGCTATTCTATGTTTCTATGAGTCCACAGTGGTTTTTTTGTGGTTCCTGGGAACTTAGCACTGTAGTTTTGTTCACTTGGGACTCCCACATTATTCGCATGTGTGTACAAATAGCAGCACGAATAACTACAAAAGGAAAACTGGACTGTAGGGAATATGAAGTTTCAGAAAAGTGTGTTCCTAATCCACGTGCATGAGAAACTCCATGAATACAAGGTAATACTGCATACTCTGTTTTGCTGACCAGGCAAAATGAAAAAAAAAGACAAATATTTTTTAATTCCTTTATTCACGTTGGAGCAGTTCTGACAGAAAATTCCTGTTGTTCATTAAACAGTTATGTCAGATTTTAAAACCAATCACACCTATATGTCTAGAGGGACTACATTACCTTAAATCAGCTGTGACCCACACAGATAGATTTAGGAACCCTCTCAGAAAAACTCTGAAGTTGGTACTGCAAATATTTATGATTATTATCAGTTTTGTGGACTTCTATGGGACTGGTCTTGATAGTAAGGCACACTAGGTAAAAAGTGCTTGCAGAACTTGGAACATTCTCCCCACTCTATAGAAAATAACATTCCTCGAGCAGATCAGAAGTTTCAACTATTTTTGCAAAAGTAAGGAAAAAAAGTTATTTAATGGAGCTGAAAACAGTTTTGCTTAAGGCGGCCAAAGCAAAGAGATTTTAGATTTTTTGGGGGTGTGTTTTACAAGAGAGATTGCTCTGGTCTTACTGAAACCATTATCAAAATCATGAAAACCCCTTTTGCTTCAAAAAAACCAGAAACAGCCCTGTAGTAGCTTGCTGAGGTTACAACCCTTTCAGCACTAGTATTCTTGGAGCTCTTGGCCTAAATCCAGCATCAGCTTGGGGTTTCATCCCAACCTATATTTCAAAGTGAAAGCTCAGTGTTGGGATGTGTGTGAGCAGGACCAAAGCTGGAAGACCAAACCTGGCTTATGGAAAGGTATGATCAAGATTAGCTCTTCAAGGAACTATTCTGCAGCTGTCAGATAAATTCCTACACCAGCTAACACTGTCTATCATTGCTATTTATTGAGTTATTTCACTTCTGTTGCCATTATAGCCCTGTCAGTGGAGTGACTGAAGTTATTTGGCCTTTTTTTATTTATACTTCATACTTTCTGTCCCAAGTTTGTACTTAGGTTTTTCTAACATCTCTTTTTTTTTGCTGCTTCCCCCTGGCATAATTTGTTACTCAGGAAACAGCAAGCCCACTGTTATGAGAAGAATTTGCCTGTCACCCACGAGTGCTGTACGAAGTATGTTTATACAGCATTTTTGAATTTACACCATGGTTTGGGAAATGCATAGGCATTTAGATGATTGTTTTTACATCCACTTACATGGTGCTGTGCAAGTATTTTAGGTGCAAGACTTGTAACATATAAAGTTTAATTTATTTTTTTCTTAACTGTTATTCTTAACTGTAAATACATTTCACCAGAGCCTCAGCTGCTGATAGATGCCAGCATTCCACTCTGGCTCTGCTGATGCTGTGAGCAGTAACCATTTGAATGAGAGAAGAAAAAAAAAAGCCTCACTGGGAGGGTGACAGAGTAGGCACGTAGGCTACAGCTGGCTATATCCAAAGCCTGTTTCCAGCTTCAGGCTGCAGCCTTGACCTGAGCACAGTCCGGCTGTGGTCTGCAGCAGGCAGGCAGTGATAGGGCTGAAGTACAGGCAGGCCACCCCTGCCCACTGAGAGCCTGGGCCAGCTCTTTCTGAGCAGGCGTAGTGCTAGGGGTTGGCTGCAGCATCAGACACACTATCCCACCATCATTTGCCCTTTCAATAGACAGCAAGAAAGACAGCAGGGGGGAATGTGAGCACCCCAGAGTCACAGGTGAGGAACAGAGGTATTTCAGAGTTAAAAGGGGCTTTGTACTGGCTGGGACAGCAACAGTGTTAAAAATGTCATCTAGCCACTCAGGCCCAAGCCATCCCTTCTCCCTGCCATCTTCTGAGATGAATCCCATGCCAGTTTGGATATGCACATTATTCCTCCAAGTAATACAAACACCCCAGCTTGTTTCCTCTCTTGTTTCTTTTTCTCTCTCTCTATTAGAGAGTCCTGAACCAGCAAGCATGTAAATGTAGGATGCACAGTGAACTCTTTATAGCTACTGGGTGACATAGTCAGTTGCACTGGTCACCTGGCAAGGCTTCGTGGGTCAAACTTTGAATTCATTGACATGTCTGTCCTCCCCACTACTGCACTATAAAACAAACAGTGGATGCTCATTATTTCAGATGTATCCTGCTCTTAAGTGCTTGTTGCAGGGATGGGAAGGGTAAAACTGCTACTGTGGCTGCTGACACATCAGCAGGATGGAAGCATGACTTTACATCACTTCTCATGAAAGGGCATTGCAGCATTGTAGCCAGCTTGTTCAAACATACTTTGTTTTTGCTGTGTGCTGCCAGAAATATTGCTAATTGAGAAATGTTTTATTGCTGCTTGTTTCTGTCTCTGTTCTTCTCCTAATGTGCAGCACACCATGGGAACATTGTGCCCCCTGACAGAGGGCGTAACTCTCAGAGATGTTTACAGATAGGCAGATAGTAGGTTCCTGTTGGCCACTTACACCTAGCTTTTTCCTTACAGACTGCAGTGTAGGCCTATGTAGCTCAAAATAGCCAGGGCAGTTAGGAATAAAGATACTAGCTGGTTTTATTTTAATCTGCTTGCTTTATTTTTTTACAATATACGCAGTTGTTAAAATAGTGTGACCAGTAGGATCAGAGAAGTGATCATCCCCCTGTACTCAGCATTGGCAAGGCCACACCTCGAATACTGTGTTCAGTTTTGGGCCCTTCATTATAAGAAGGACATAGAGGCATTAGAGCATGTCCAGAGAAGGGCAACGAGGCTAGTGAGGGGTCTGGAGCACAAGTCTTATGAGGAGCAGTTGAGGGAACTGGGGTTGTTTAGTCTGAGGAAGAGGAGACTCA
Source organism: Bucco capensis (assembly GCA_013396975.1). NCBI lineage: Eukaryota > Metazoa > Chordata > Aves > Piciformes > Bucconidae > Bucco > Bucco capensis. The sequence continues at coordinate 397,810 of VWZO01003228.1, forward strand.
GGGGTGACCTTATCCCTCTCTACAACTACCTGAAAGGAGGTTGTAGTGATACAGGGATAGGTCTCTTCTCCAGGGTTAACAGTGAAAGAACAAGAGGAAATGGCCTCAAGTTGCCCCAGGGGATGTTTAGATTAGATATAAGGAGGAATTTCTTTACTGGAAGGGTTGTTAAGTCTTGGAGTAGGTTGTCCAGAGAGGTGGTGGAGTCACTGTCCCTGGAAGTGTTTAAGAAACACATAGATGCTCTACTTAGTGACATGGTTTAGTGGTATGTTAGTGATAGGTGTGGTTGGACTTGATGATGTTGGATGTTTCTTCCAACCTTAATGATTCTGTGATTCTGTGCATCGTCAAACCATCCTCTTTAGACTATATGGCCCGAACTACCAGAATTTGTTAATTCAATTTTTTTGATGACAAGAACTTCTTGTATTTACCTGCTTGAATCTTTTTGCATAATTTTTTGCAGGACCTCTTTAACCCTTTGTTCAGATCATCTTTCAAAGGAGCAGCAAAAGGTTTGGCACTCAGATACCAGACCTTTGCAACTGATTAGATGGTCATCTCATGTTACTCCTGATGGAGAGAGTAACAACAATGAAAACAAAGTTAATGATCACAGGGAAGAAATTGGTTTTTTTGATGCCTTCTTGTGGCCTTTAAATTCATTTGTTCAACAGACTTTGAAAAGACACTGTACTTTCTCATAGTTCCAAGAAAAGCATTTGTTCTGGTGGCATCCAGTGCCTAAGAAATGCACAGTGGTTGAAGAACTTCTTCCTGAAAAGGTATTACAAAAAGAGGGTTTTCTTAAGAATTCAACATTTGAGAAAAAGTCCTCCAAATCAGTTTCTGTTCATAAATATTTTCTGACTTCAAATCAACTTATGTTTCACTCCCCCAAAACTCTTAAACTATGTGCTTAATACAAAGATTTTTGCAGTCCTGACTAACCATATTTCTTCAATCAAGGCCTAAAATGATGAAGGCCTGACCAATTTACAAGAAATGGTTCTGTTGCTGTGGATTACTTTGAAATGCTGTAGCAACTTCAGAAAGGGATGGCTTGGTAGGAGGTTTTTCTGTAGCTTGAAGTGAGCAGTTACGTATGGAGAGCATAAAAGTTATTTTTAAGTGACATCCTATTTTTCCTATAACAGGTTGTGAGAAAAACCTGTCTGGAAAGATTCAAAACTGAGTCCATTTGAAACAAGCTAAGTTACTCTCTTCCCAACTGTGACTCAGACATTAGGTCTATAGAAAATGTTCTACGGCTTTCTTTTCTCTTCTTTTCTTTTGAAAAACAAGCCACTGAAAATGGACATACTGTAGAAACCGAAACTTCATCAATGGATGAAAAGAGAAACAAGTAAGTGTCCTAGTTTGAGTAAGAACAAGGTATTCCACTCCATATACATCATATTCAGTATAAAACTGAGGGCCAGTCCCTGAAACTTTCACACCAAGCTTGGGCCTTATAGTCTCTTACATAAGGCTTAAGACCCAAGCAAGGCAGATGCACCATTAAGCTATTTAGCACCTAATTAACAGCAAATACAAAAAGGAGAGATTTGAGCCTCTACTCTTCCTGAAGGTTGAGTGCTTGAGGGTTGAAGCCCTGAAAGTTGAGTACCTGAGCTATCTGTGGTGGTGGACAGGGATCAGAAGCCCAGCTCTGCTGTTGTAGGAATCTGTCCATTCTTCCTTCAAACTCAACCCAGTTCTGGGATCCAGCCCCTGAGTCTGATTCCTGTCTGCTGATGAGTCCTTCTGCTTATAGCATCAGTGGGGACAGTGAGGTAGTTGCTATGAAGGGGAATTTGGGTGTGGTATTGTTTTTGTATATACTTGTATATATTTCACATTATTGTTATTGCTTTCATTAGTTTTTTTCATTTCCAATCCACAAGTCTTACTCTCTGTTAATACCCTTTTTCCTTCCTGGAGTTGGAGAAAAGGGGGTAATAGAGAATATCTGTCACTGGATTAGTGGTCAGCCCAACCCTAAACCTTGACAGGGTTAAGATAAAAGCAAGGACTTCCTGACTCCATATTTTCCATAGTACACTATCGTAGGAATTGAGTGCTAGCAGATGGGGAATGGAAAAGTTTGCTGCTGCTAACACTGGGGTGGTACTACTCTATGTAAATGTAAAAGAAAAGACTGTCTCTGTTTTATTCTGTGTATTTGTTTGGCCTGCTCTTTCCAGACCCATCCGCCAGGCATCTGCACATGCTTGGTCACTGCAAAATGAAAAAGTCGAAAATACACTTTCTCTGCTCTTCTGTCACTCCATTTGGTATGTGTCCATTGGAGCAGATAGAGATACTTCCACATGACTAAGATAAATTCTTAGTATTTAAATAATTAAAAAAATGTCCTGCTCAGCTGGCAATCACAAATCTCTGTACAATAAAATGCATGTGCATCTGTTTAAATCCATCAGCAAAGCACTGAAGTGTAAGTTTAATGATATCCACAAGGTCAGTTCCATTAACTCTAATGGTCTATATACCTATATTGAGAAACAGGTGCGTAATGAAGAATGTCCTGAAAAGCATTGGCTTGCCTAGGGATTCAGAATCCTGGGAGCTGGAGGTGACCTGCTTGCCAGGCAGTGAGTTTTCTTCTGTCAGAAGCAATATTTTGGAGTCATGGCTATTAACATGGAAGGGCTGATGGTCACTCACTCCCATGTAGCAAAAGGATATGCAAAATGGAGTGGGTGTATTTGGTGGCTGGAATGCTGGGGTGAGACCTTACTTGTGGTTGAAAAAGAAATGGAGGCAAGGGCATTGTTGAGATGCTCTTGGCATCTTTTCTAAGAACAGTGCTTGAAAGCCTCTGCTGTTAACAACAAACCTCTCCAGCCCAAAGGCAGGCTGAGAAGTATTTCAGGGTATCAGAATATGTTATCTCAAGCAGGAGTGATTTTATGTTTGGAATACCCTGGCTTCAGCTGGAATAAGGTTAATTTTCTTCCTAGTAAATGGTCTAATGCCGTGTTTTGAATTTAGGATGAGAATAATGTTGCTAACAGTGATGTTTTAATTGTGGCTAAGTAGTGTTTATAATAAGTCAAGGACTTATCAGCTTCTCACACTTCCCTGCCAGAGGCACTAGGGGTACATCAAGAGCTGGGAGGGGACACAGCCAGTACAGCTGACCCAAACAAACCAGAGGCGCTCTCCATACCATATGACATCATGCCTGGTATATAAACTGGGCATCAGCAGGGGGTAGTGAGCAATTCTATTGTGTATCACTTGCTTTGTATATTTTGTTGTTATTATTTTCCCTTCCTTTTCTGTTCCATTAAAGTATTTTTATCTCAACCTACAGTTTAACTTTTCTTTTTCCTGATTCTCTCCCCCATCCCTCTATGGGGAGCAGTGTGTAAGAGGCTACATGGTGCTTAATTGGCAGCTGGGGCTAAACCATGACAGGAGGCAGTTAGGAAATACCCCTCCCACAGTTCCTCCTGAGGCCTCCAACCAGCCTGTTGTCAGCCATGCCAAGGCACTGCTCTTTCCTGGTACAGGGCAGCAGCCTTCATGGAGCATCAATGGATATTGCTACAGAGGTAATGGAGTTTTGCTATTTTTCAGTAGCTGAGGATATGGCCTGAGAGGTTTGGAATGAATGAACAGGACCTGCAAGGCAGGAAGGAGGAGGGTTCTTGATACAAAAAGAAACTTGACTTTACCAAGTTTTCAATTAAAAAAGGGTGGTAAATGGAGAGATGAGGGGAACTTGCCCACTGATTACAAAGAAAATAGACTTTACAAGAGGGTTATGAAGAGGTTACCATAAAATTTCTCTTCACCTTTTGACCCATGCTATGAGTAATTGTAAGATAAGACTAAGCAGAGAATTGTCATGTGGGAAACTAAGCAAAAGCAGCTCTTCTCCTAAATAAATGAGCACTCTACTCAGGAGGAATTGCAGTTGATCTCTCTTTCCCTCATATCCTTTACCTTTGTGTTTATGGGCATTGCTTTAGGCACTTGAAGCACTGGAAAAAACAACAACCCTAGCCTGGAGCTCAGGACCTGGTAAATAAAAAGAATTAAAGTAGTACAGTAGCACAACAATTTCTTCCCCGTCTTTTGCTATGTACAGGAAAAAACTGTCTATACAACCATCTTCTCTCTACTTGGTCTCCATGGAACAGCAAGCAACTTCTATGGAAACAATTCCATGAACTTCAGGTGAGCTTCTAATGGGTCATCTGAAATCACTGATAATTTTTACTTGATGTCTGTGGTAGGATTCATCCCATGTTCTGCTGTTGATGCTAGGTGATTGTGCTGCCTGTCACTAGGCAAGGCTCTGAGCTAATGATAGCCTGTGCTCACATTTGGGTTTACAGGAGTCAAGCACAGAGTGGAAGGTAGAGCAGAGATGTATGTGGCTGCTTTCCAGGTGGTTTTGTAGACAATTACTCTGCTAGTGAACTCAGCTAATTTACAGTTACTGGGTGGGTGTATTGTGACCCACCATGAAACTGAAGCTGTGATTGCTGTTTGATAACCCTAATGAAGTAACAGACTGCTGAGTAAAAGGGCATGTTAAGATGTCTTGACCTGATGCTGACATTCATTTGGCTAGGGTTTTATTTGATCCATTGGACCTTGATGCATAACATTGTATTGCTCTCTTTTGGTACTGAAGAACCTTATGCCAAAGGATTCTGTTATTGTTTCTCTCTGAGAAACTAATTTATCTGCTAACTGAGGGTCCAGCCCTTGAGCAACTATAACTGAGCTTATCCCAGCAGAGGCAGGGAAGGAATGTGCACAGCTGACTGCTACGAAGCCAAGCCATGAGAAAATGGTGAGGTTTGCTACACAGAATTATTTTTGGAACACCATTTCTTCATGAAGAATCAATGATAATAAACTCAGAAAAAAGAACCAGCTAGTAAATGCAAGCAGATGGTGTTTCCAGATGCTCCCAGTAATTTTTCCAACACAGTACTTCATCAGTGCCTGATAATTGAGGAATGGGTGACATACAAAGATAAGAAATTATCTACTTTTATTTTTAGTGCTGCTTTTTTTCATACAAGGTCTTTAGGTTTCTCTTCTCTGACGCTATCATTTGACAAATTTCAGTTCAATGAGTTTTGTTTGGATTGGAAGAGGAATTTCTACGTTTTCTCACAATAAAATTTGCACCTTGGAAAGAGACTGTATGTGTAAAAGCCTACCAGTGCAAATCTCAGCATCTTCCCTCCTCCATCACCTCTTCTTCCCTTCAGCACAAGCCCTTGCAGGTACCTCCCTGCCTTCGCTCCAGAAACCTGACAGCCATCACACTGTGTAGCTGATGTGATGCTGGCTGCTACCACACCATTCAACCTGTCTGTGCATTTAACTCAGCTCTTATGCATTATGTATTTAGACAGTATCCTCTCTGGGATCAATGACAAAAACAAGGAAACCTTCTTGTTTGGTAGTACTTTGATCAATAAAAAGTAATAGCAATAACAGTTAAGAAACAAGTGACAATGACTATGGCAGCAGCAACAGATTAACTAGGTTAGCATTTTCACTCTTCAGTGTCTACAATTGCTTTGAAAAATGAATTAGATGAATCTCTTATGAACAGCCAGTCCACTTCAGAAAACATATGCAGAGGACTGATGTACTTGCCTATCAGTTGTGTCACGATAAATGTCCATGCATGTGCCTTTAGAGCATGGGAGACAAAGAAAGGCATCTTTATGTAGTTCCAGGTGAAAAATGTCTAGGGTAATTGTCATCACCTTTCAAATCCTGTAGACATGCATAGGGCAAGTGCCACTGCTCAGCCCACACAGATAGGCTTGTTAATCTGAAATAATGTCATTGTGTGCATCTTGCTCTGACAGCCCATCACAGACTTGGACCAGAATGAGGTGTCATCATCTGCCCAGGGTACCTCTGAGTACCAGGATGCCAGAACCTGAAGGTGTAGCATTTTAAATAGCACTAAACTGACAGATGAGCATGTGTTCTCTTTTCAAAATAATTTCACCAATCTAAACTCAAATGGCAGGCAAGATCTCAAAAGTTTGACCATAAATCCCCTAAAAGGTTCTTTTTTGTTGTTTTGGCAGGAGACAAACAAGCTAGAGGCTCCTTCCCAGACCTCTAGGACTAATTTCAACTTCAATGTGAGGCCATCTCAACCAGAAGATGTTTAATTTTTTGTACTGAATTGCTGAAAAAGTCATGTTTGAGGCTGGCTCTGATGCATAAAAGTTAAGAAGAACCCAACCAAAACACCATAAACCCAAAGGAAACAGACCTTGTTTTTCTGTCAACAGCCTTACAGATAGTATATGAGGCCCCATTTCCCCTAAAGGCTATCAAAGAGTTACTCGATCAAGGCATATACGATAAATGAATATGTCATGCCGAGACTGGAAACATGCCTCCAGCAGTGGCAACAGAGTGTATGTTTGCTAAGAAAATTGCAAGGGTTTTACTTTTTGTCTCAAAAGGCTGTTGTGAGCGAGTGTGAACATGCTGGGTCTTTGCTGTCCCTGCCATTGACTGTGGTGGGAAACCAGGAACTTCCACAGAGACAGTGGCTCACCCACTTCAGTGAAAACGAGTCTTCTTTGGGAAAACTTAAGGAAGACTCAGGATTGAGATTTTGACTCCTCTGACCAAATGTGAGTGTCCATGCATGTTATCCTCAACACATTAGTGGCTAGTGGAGAGGAATGAAGCAATTCACCTTTTCCTAAAACAGGCGTCTTCAACAGGACAGATGTGCAGGACAGTACAAATCTGACTGCCAAGGCAGCTGATGTATGAGGGTTAGCTCCAGCACAGATTCTGTGGCAGGTCCATCAGTAGCAGAAGTGTTGGATGAGGCTGTAGACTAATGATCTTCTGCCACAGAAATAAAGACAAGCATTTGTTATCTCTATTACCTGCTTCTAAGGTCATTTTTTCAGTTTGTCTTAGGACTAGTGAATTTCAGGAAAGTCACAGCATTTTACTTTACTTTATTTTAACCAACATATGATCGAGAGCCAGAACTGAATTTTAGGATTTATGATTTTTCTACTTGAGAGGAAGATACATCCATAGTCCTGCTTCAAAGACCCAGAGACAGCAGAATATGCTTTTTGTGTACTTTATGGTAAAAAACCTGTTCAACACGAAAGGAAAGATCCTGTATGTTATCTGTGCTTTGCAGCACACACATCACAAGTCCAGGTAGCAGGAGCTTTCCTCTGGAATGAAATTAGGCAATGGTATAATTATTTTCATGCACCACATATGCTGCCTTGTGTTTGGAGGATTTCATTGTGCCTTGCAAATGTGAATTGCTTAAGGCACACAGCTCAAGTAGGTATAATTTATCATTTTTCATGATATTTATTACCAAGATCGTTTGAGTGGAACCCAGGTGTTCTGGGGTAGAAACCCTTTGTCCTCAGCAGGCAGCCCTCCTGGCCCCTCAGGGAGAGAAAATTCTCTTCAAAGTGATTCCCAGGAATTCATTTCCTCAGTCTGTGATTAGGTTTTCTAGCCTTTCTCAATTCTGAGTTCTAGTCTTTTATATTTAAGCAGTTGGACACACACCTCAGTTCTGGGTGGGTAGATGCCCAAAATGACAATCCTCACAAGACTTCTTCCAAAATCACCATGAGAGTCACTTCTTATGAGGGCCCACTGACTGTTCGCGAAGACAGCCTAGACTTAGATGGAAATGGAAATTCATAGCAGCCACAGGAAACTTCCTGGCCCTTTGGGAGACAGCTTCCCAGCTCTCCTGGAGTTGTGTCATAGGTGTACCATGTGCTGGCTAATTTTCTAGGGCTGGACAATGACCTGCTCCTCCATGAGGTGCACTCAAAGCAACTCCCTGATCACAGCTTCCCTACCAGGGTGAAGTTCCAAGAGGGCCAGAATAGAGCTAGGCTTAAAAATGAACCTATGCAATTACGAACTCCTCATAGGGTATACACAATCTGGTGGGCCTGATGTAAGTGCAAAGCCAGCGTAGCTCTTCTACTGCACACACAATTCATCTGGTAGCCTGCTTATATGTAGAGATAAAACAGGAGTTTTTACTTGCTTGTCAACTCCACATCAACTGGGACTTTTTTCCGTCCCTCATTTAGACCTCAGTAAATACAAAGTGATAGAGGATAATTGTAATGTTTGAGAGTGAATATTACACCTGTTTTAACTTTGCAAAATATTTAGGCTACTTTAATTTTTATCTCCGATTTTTACCCCCTCATGTGGGTGAGAGTTCATTAAAAAAACCAAAACCCTAAGTCTTTAAAAGTGAATGGGTTGCATTGGTTTTACTCTGGTAGATTGTATAATTGTTTTATAGAAGTAGGGTAACCAACTGCTTTCCAACTAGTTATAGTCATTCTTTAAGTATTGTGCAATCCTGGTATGAAACCTGTGCAGCCTGTGTTCCAAGAAGTGCCAGTGAGTAAGTCACAGTTTATAAATGTTAGTATTATTGTCAGCAAAGTGTGTCCTGTAACACTTGCCAAGATGAATATGAAGCAGCAGAGGCTATGCTATGTGCATGGCCATCTTTCACTTACCTAATTAAGTTTCCTCATAGTATCTGGAAAAAGTACAATTTTCTATTATTTGACCTTGTTATGTTGAATAGGGATGGGATAGCATCAGCATTTTGAGCAGTGACTGTGCAAGGGACTAGGGATTTGGGAATAATTAAAATAAAATCTATGATTGATTGGATACTTATAAATGTGTTTTCCTGAGTTTTAGGTTTTTAACTGATTTCCAGGTCTTCTGTCTCTAATAAATGCTTCATTTTGTTGTAGTTCCCCCTATGAGATCATCTACATTTGAACCAAAGCATGGAAATATCTTTGACCAAGATGACTATTTTGAGATGGATTTACGGACTGCACGGAAAGAGGCATGTTCTTAACTTAGGTTTTGGCACTGTAGCACGTTCACGGAGAGGAAAGGAGAGAAACAGAAAAGTTTCTACACCAGAATTGGCAAAAGGCTTCTGTGCTAGAAGCATGGAGCTAGCTAGAGCATTTCCTCCTAAGGAGTAGCTTCAGGCAGAGCTTTGGGTCTTGCCTGGCTCCAACTTTTTGCGTTGAGTGGCTCGGGTTCCCTGCTCCCCAAATAATGTGTCTGTAGGTGGACTCTTTTGACTCTGCAGGAGTAGAGAAAGATTCTGCCCATTAACAGCCTTGGGGAGAAAAAAGAGAGAGTTTAGACAACTTGTCCAACGCAGGTTGTAGGAAATCTCCAAAAGGTTCACAACTAGCTGACATCAGTGAAATGAGAGAGAGACAGAGAGAACAGCTTCAATGTGAAACGTGAGCCTGTACAGTCTGTGTGGCTGAAGGGGTAAAAACCACAGTGGGGCTACCAGTATCTACATCAACAAAAATTTTAACCTCCAGTGCCTTGTATTCCTGGTGTGAAGTTAGCTGCACACAACCTGCTCTGGCTAAAAATAGCCATGTGGAAATAATCAACTGCTACAAGCAGCCTTTGGCACAGCAAGAGCTGCTGTTCAGTCACAAAGCAAACCAGCTCTCCTTGTGAGAAAGACTCAAGGCTCAACTCTTAGCAGGCTAGGCTTAAGAGGAATACTGCAAAGGGCAGAAGTATTTAGAGGTGATGGGAAATAGTACTGTGACACTTTTTCTCTCTGGCACAGAGCTGGCCAGAGACTAAAGTAGCTGCTAGCACTCATCAGGGGAGCTGGTAAATCTCTGCTCACACATCCTTCTTCTCCCCCATCTGTAGGCATACTTTGAGCTGCGGCTGCTGGAGCACATCTGGTTATGCCAGCCATGATTTGCCAGAGACAAGCAATCTACAGACATCCCTTAGCACAGGTTTTCTAGTTTTAGTCCAGGATAGAGCCTTTGGTCTACTGCTGTACAAGGTCTCAACAAGATTTTATGTGGCCTGCTTCCAGAAGGCAGTCTGGTTGCTGGAGAGACAGCAACTGGTTGAGTTAAAATGCTGATAGGAACTGGTGCACTGTATGAGGGAAGAATCCTGCAATCTGTGTTTAGAAAGAATAGGAGTAAATCTTTAAAACTGTTTTCACAAAATATTTCACTGATAGGTGCTGAAGCCCTAACTCATTCCCACAGTGCCTTGAATCCATAATGTCTTCCTATGGGTAGAATATGTCATACACAGGTCATCTTTGCTTTGTTGAGTTTCAGAGCCCTGTATTAGCTCATATAAGGGCTGAAAAGAAAGATTTTTGCATGGTAATTTATCTCGAGACCATTCAGGACTTTGGGAAAAAGTGCTACAGGAAAACAGTTGTCTTTTTGTATGTTGCTTTCTGTTGGTGTAGAAAACTGAAATTTAGGACACTCTGTACAAACAAAAGCTTGCCAACATTTCTCATTCAGAAAGCAACAGATTTTCATCACTGAGACTCATTGCCACTGAGACACATTATATGAGGAACAGTGTATCCCATGGGGGAGTACATGGAGGAGAAAGGAGAGGCATGAGAGTTCCCAGGTGCTGCACTTTTGGAGGCATAAACCGGTCAGTAAGCAGGAAGCGACAGCAGATCTTCAAGATCCTGAGGAGAGACAGATAGGGAAGGTGTATGATAGTGAACCTGCCTCTGTTTCCTCTGGAAGGAGATGAGCTTGGGTAGAAGTGATGATGGGAAGGAAGTGATTTACAGAATCATTAAGGTTGGAAGAGACCTCTAAGATTATTAAGTCCAACCATATGTATCACTAACATACCACTAAACCATGTCCCTAAGCAGAGCATCTATGTGTTTCTTAAACAGCTTCAGTGACTCCACCACCTCCCTGAGCAGCCTATTCCAAGACTTAACAACCCTAATTTAAGTAACCTGGGGAGCAGATCTCCCCAGCTGTTGCACCACAGGGCATGGGGAACGAGGCAGGAAAAGAGTGGAGGAAATAGTAGAGGGGCAAGTGGCTTGTGGAGGCAGCTGTCTTTCCCCAAAAGGACAGCAGCTGGCAGATCAGCAGGCATATTTAAGCTCCCCATCTCCCTAAGGGTGAGCTTTCATCCCATGCTGTTGAGAGCTTAGTATTTGTTAGCAAGTGAAAACCAGGCCAGAAATGTACAGCTTTATTAACTCTTGTGGAAACATTTACACTTGCCAGTTTTCATTCTTCCTTCTTGGAAACATCTTGGACCAGATCTCTTCAATTTAGACAGAGTATCCTTTTCTGAAGCATCCTGTCATGTGGAGTATTAGCTATCTTGGCCTCATGAGACCAGGGGTTAGCTGTGTTTTGCTGCTTAAATAAAGCCAAGTCCTATAGCTGGTTTTTTTTTTTTCCTTTCAGCTCTGTACAGAAAAGGCAGATACAGATGGGTTCAGATATATCAGTCCCAGCTGTTGTGCATGATAGGAAGGAGATAGAAAGGACCAGCAATCAGTCTGCCAGTGAGGAGTTCCTAAACAAGAAAATCCTGGTGCTAGAGCCTGGGAATTGTGGCTTTACACACTATAATATGAAAACAGAGTAGTTTTATTTTTTTGTGAAAGAGCAGGAAGGAGAGTGAAGAACATATTTTGTCACATATCTCAAAGCAGAGTTTTAAATTGTGATCCTTACAGTATTCCCCACATGTACAATCCTGTTGACTTGACAAAGCATAGGATCGTTACAACAATCATAGGGACTGGATGACTGAATCTATCCCTAGGGTTGCACGCTGGATGTTGCAGTATCGTCTGCGTGGAATAAGATATATTTAAGTGATTATGTCCAAACCTGAGGCATCTGATGCCCTTCCACAATATGGCAGTGTTTAAGAAGAGCAGAAATCAGTTCTATCTGTTAAATGCAAGAGCTTTCTAATCCTTTCTTGGGAAACATTTGAGAAAATGGAGCTTGTGTCTCAGAAGCCTGATACAAAAGGACTTGATACCTTAAAACAAAGGAGGACTGGTACAAATGTAATTGGATAAATAGGGCTTTTGGTGAGTGAATAATTTTCACTGTTATGGCACATCAGGTAAACATTACCAATAGTTGCATAACATGTTTAATCAGAAAGGGTCATTTAGGCAATGCAACACTGTATTAATTGCAGACAGAGCAATACCTGTCTGTAAAAGAGGATTAAGTGGCTAACTTCTCCTTCAGCACTTCACATAAAGACAAAAAACTGAAGGAGGTTTTATGTTCTGAGAAGCCTTCCTGTGTTGCTTTTCATTAAAACTCAAGAGGATGTGCCAGTAGAAGGCTGGGTTAACTCATGGGCACAGTTTTATGGTAAGCTTTTGCATCCTTATCATGCACGGTTTTATGATAAGGATTTGCTAGGGGGCTGTGATCTCTGGGAGAGGGATCACAACACCTTGTAGGAAAATGAACTCATGGAGTGCTGTAGGATGAACCCTATAAGGGGTGAGTCACTGAATATCCTGTCTGAAGGTTCTGGGGACACAAAGACATTGCAAAGCAGGGATATTTACTCCAGGGAAGAGGCCTGGACAGTACAGCTGAGCACCATCAGTTTGCAGAGCAGTGAACTCTTCAGAAAGTTCAGGAGTTGTGCAGACCTGAGCAGCATCCAGGGCCTCATATGGGTAAGGAAGGGCCATCAGGTCTTAAATGTGCTTAATTTTAAGCACGTGAACAATCCCACTGACTATGTGGTTAGCATATATAGCGGTGCTAACTACATGGAAACCCACACAGTTGGACTCTCACTACAGCTCAGCTTGCAGTGAGCTGCCTGCTGAGTAAGCAGATAGGAGGGGAACAGTGCATCACCACCACAACTACTCAGTGTTTGGTGACATATTTGATTATGGCTTGGCTGGCATTGATATTGTGCAAAAGTTGTGCCTTCCTGTCTATACACAAAGCAGTTTACAGGAGTGTTGCTGCAACAACAGATCTATTCAGTGATTTTCTTTAAAGCAAGCCTGCTGGCAAGATAAATAAGTAATCTCTCCTCTCCCTCTCATTTGTCTTTCAGCTGGATGGAATCATGCCAGTCAGTATGTTGTAGATTATTCAGATCCTGGCAGGAAAATTCAAAGGCAAAAGGCAAGTAAATGGAAGAGAAAGGCTTTGAATCAAACATATTCTTTATTCTTTTTATTGAGTGCCAAGAGCTCTCATGATCCGAGTAGAAGATGTTAGCACTTGAAAATCTCTCCTCCAACCTCTCTCTACACCTGGCAGTAGGACAAGTGGAAGTCCTATCACTTCACCTGCTTAAAATTAGTCATATAAGCACAGGTCAATCACTTTGAGTCTCCCAGGGAGAAAAAGCCTCCTTCAGGTGCAATTCTTCTTGCCTTAAGACACCTGGATACCTATTTTTCTTCACTGGTATAGAAGGAAGCTTGGGTGTTTACTGTCCTGCATCACTGTATTTTTTAAGTGTCAGAGAATTCCGTTACTAAATTCTGATAGAAAAATATCAGTAGATGTGCAGGATCAGACCCAAAGTCCACGTGCACAGATGGACTGTTACGTGCCCATGTCCAAAGGCAGGTGGCTGGGAAGGATGCAGAAGCAGAGTAAGAGTATCGAGTACTTTCATCTCACAGTAATTCATTGCTCAAGAACTTAATCTCACCAAGATCTTTAATTCAGTCTTTCTTTGAGAAGCTAAAAATCAGTAACTGCCAGACCAAGACAGAGACCGTTTGATCCCAATTCTGCTTTCAAGAGCCTATATTTAATATTAGTTCAGAGGTCTGTGAGCAGATTTGTGCACACCATGAATGCAACTTGCAGGAAACACTTGGGTTTTGGACATCTGAAGACTGCCTCCTTTCATGGAAATACACTGTGCACAGAGATTTTCTTGACTAGGCATGGACATACATAAGCTAGTCAACTTGTGCCATTTAATGTGCCTTCATATATCACTTCGGGCTGCTGCATGCAGGTCTAGCAAGGTGTGCATCTCCTGTAGGTTCTGCCCTGTATCAATCAGTCCTGTAACATCACATGCCTGATGGTGTCTCAGATGGCATTAGGTGCTTGTGCTTTGGCAACGTAAACCTGCTGGTCATGGCTGGTTAGCTGACATGCTAGCGAAGTGCTGCTGACTCATTCAACTCTGTGGGCTATAATGACACCTTACAAACCTGGTGCACATTGACAGAACTTCACTGAAACTAGATCTTATTCCAGGTGCCCAATGCTAACTCCTGTTTGTTGAACACAGTACTCTAATGTCACTGTTAAGCCATGTGTCTCTTCTTGATTTATTTGACTTTTAAGATTAATTAGGAAATTAGGATAAAAATTGCACAGTTAAAATGAGAACAAACTGAAAAATATGTATTACAAAAGGCTTCAACCAGTAATGTAAATTTTCCCAGGCATCTTAAAAAGGTCAGTTCCAGCCATCATGTACACAGGTGCATCATTACTCAATAATGCTAATTTAAAGGCCTGAATTTTATCCTTCCTAATCCCTGCCCTTCCTTTCCAGTTCAGTAAACAGCTCCATATTCTACTGCTTATATACCATGAATATTTACCTACTGCACACTGCCATCTTTACACTCTGTGACTCCAGACTGCTGCTGCTTGAACCTTTACAATTTCTGGTGTAAGGGGATTTTAACTCACTCAACTAAACTTTGTGTTAACACTTTCATTAAGTAAGAGGTGCTCTCCACTGCTCTGTGTAAGCGAATCCAAGAGCTGAAGTCACTTGAGAAAGGAAGCAGAGACCATCTTGTTGCTGTTTGGTGTCCCAGTTATGCTTGTGAAGATGGACTCACATACGACATTAACCCAGCAGCAGCTCAGTAAGAACTGTTTCAACCAATTTGCAAACTCACACCAAGAGCCACGGTGAGGCTCGAATTGGCCAAATAAGAAACTTGGCAGTGTTGGGGGGAACAGTGAGCAGGGAGTCTCTGTTACCAAAGGTACTTACAGGCACTTGGAAAGGGGTCCCACCAGGGGCGATTTCCCAGTTATCCCTCACCTCCTGCATCATGCCTTGGATCAGGAAATGAAGTGTAGTTTTTTATTAAAACTTAGCAAATGCACTTCTCATTTCTTGTATCCATCTAAAGGACAACATAGCTGCACTTCTGTGAATGTGACCCGTCAGCATTCAAAGTGTTCAGATAAAAGCATCACTCCAACTCTTGGATTCACTCACACAGAGCAGTGGAGAGTAGCTCCACTTCTTTTTATCTCCAAGATTCAACACAGGATGGTTTCAGGGTTTTGCTTGACAGACCTTCTCAAGTTTCAGTACAAAACTAGATAAGGGCTTTATTTTTGCCTCATTTATCAAATAATCTTGGAGTTTCTCTCTTCATCTGCAACATCTTTTCTTATCTTTTGTCTCCTTTTCTTCCTCATTAAGGTTCTAAAATCTGTTTTATATGTCTGTGTCTAGAATCCAGATTTCTTGCTAAATGATGTTTCTTCAAGCACAATGAAGAAATGATATTATATTCAAGAGCATCACTTAAAGGTAGTTTATTCAGTACAGGAGAGCTTGTCTGCTGACACAGAAGGTGGTGTGTTAGTTTTGCACAAAGAACTGCTGGAAAAGTGCAAGCTGGTTCTCCATTTATCTGTTATATCTTCCCTCTTGTAAGCTGAAGATGTTTATGGGCATCATAAATATATGTGCATTATAAATATTCAGACATCTGCTAGGAAAAGCACAACTACTTTGAAAATTATCACAGTATGTTCAGGATTCCCAGTTTTTGTATCATTCAGGAAAACTGGAATCCTCAGAACAAAGACCTCTGTACAAAGGTCTCCAGTGTCCAAACTTGAGTGCCTGGAAAACAGAAGTTGGTCCAGTATGAACAGATAATGGCAACACACTTATTCATTAGACTTCGTTGAAGAAAAAATACAACAATTCATTAATTTCACACAGGCTAATTCATCTGGAGTACTTCTCCTCTTCTTGTTTAAGTCTATTTGCCAAGAGTTATAGGGAAAAGACAGAAACTGTAACAACAGTCCAGAAAACTTATCCCCAAACAAAAACAAACTTTTCTTTCCCACATTCCACAACCCTCAGAAAATCCAGCTACCCAACCAACAATGTTTTTAAAATTGTCATTACAAAATGAAATAAACTATCTCTGTTTTCTATTTTTGGTCCTGCACAAATAAGATTGGGGTAAGATATACAGGGTAGGGGTTATCTAATGAGAACAGAGAAGTAGGGAAAGAAATTTAGGCCATATGTCTGGGAATAGTTTTTCACTCTTCCAGTGAAAGATGCGCCAAAGAGGCCTTTCCAAGACTAAAAGCAGCATGATGTTCCAATCTGTGAAGTATCTTCTCTGCTGTGATGCTAGTGCAATGCAGGGTTCTCCATGTGTGGGCTGGACTGCCTTCTCACATCCTACCTCCCATGGCAGGAGGTACAACTGGGACTCTCCGAATCTCTGATGGGGCAGGGGATGGTGGCAGCATGGCATTTAACGTAGACTTTACATGCCTGTCTGGATCCTGTGTGCCTTCCTAAGAGACCCCTTAGACACTGCACCCAGAGTCATTCACTGCTCTTCGGTTAGCTGCACTGAAGCTATCTATCTGGGAAATGTGTGCTCTTACACAATTGTATTTCCCAGCTGCACTAGAGCATCACTTCTGGCATCTACATGCAACTGTCAGTGTCAGTGGTGAGGCTGTCCAAATCAGAGATATGCTCAGAGGGAGCTGTAAACTCCACAGAGGGCAGCAACATGCAAGTGTATTCAGAAAAATACACCTTTCTGTGATAAATCTTGGAGCTTCTGCAAATTGGTAGTCATGCAACAGAAATCTATAGCTATGGTGTTGATAGACTTTGTGGTGCATTTGAACACTGGAGAGAGGCCCCATGGGAGTATGGAGAAGGAAAGATAAAGGCACTTCCCACTGACTAAAGTCAATAGTCTCAAGCAAGCATGAAACTTGGTATTTTTGAAGATGAGGTCTTTAGTGCATTACAAAGAAAGGATAGGATCCACCTCACCAAACAGCTGAACAAGTAGGTCAGACTGACCTTAGTGAAAAATGGGCACAATTTAGCTCCTCCTAAAACAAACAGTGATGATTTAATCTGTGCAAATGCACTGTGGGCTTCTAAGGCTAGGTGGGAGGAACCCTGCACTAGGAGGTGAGATTTTTCACATTTGATTCCTCAAACTGAACTGAAATTTGCATACTTTGATATATGTTACACTAAATTCAGTCCATCCATTTTCAACAAGCACAGACTCCAGGGGAGAAAATGTTTTACAAAATCCCAATCCAATGTACATTGCTTTTTCTTATTCTAAGCCACTTCAGATTTTATATGCTAGTATTAAAATTCTAATCATGGAGGAATGGGAAACTGGGTGTCACTTCAAGTACATGAGATTTCAAGAGCAACAGCAGAAACCTTTTGAAACCATACTATTTCCTACAATGAAATGCACTTTTCTCTGAAGTGAAGAGGTTTGTTCATAAGCAGGGCACCTCTGCCTAAAAAACAGATTATAAAGCCATTTAACACAGATTTAATTGATTCTACAGTATCGATCTGTTCTCAGCTAGAAGCATCTGTGAGTTCCTGTTTTTGAACTGCTTACAAATGAATCTTAAAAAAACCAGCCCCCTTTACAATGACTCTGCCTTTTCTGCATGTGCATGTACCATACAAACATAAATAGCTACTGGAGTAATGAAATGCACTTGGAGAGGAATTAATTTTTGAAAACACATATTGTAAAAATAAACAGTACATGTTTGTAGAAGTTTACATTCTTATTTTTTTTAACTATAAATAAATTGGGTCTACATTAGCAACTGACAAGCTGTTTACTTAATTCACCATGTTTCCATAACCACATTGCTCACAGAGCAAAGATGGATAGTGGACACTGACAGCCTTTCCTCTCTCAGCTGGGATCTCATGTGCAAATGTATACCTGTGGATAGAACCCTTTGTCAAGTGATAGAGCTGGGCCAGTCACTAATCCAGTGACAGACAGTCTCCAATACTCCCTATTCCCCCCTCCTCACAGGAAGGGAAAGGGAACAAGAGAGAGACTGTGGATTGGAAAAGAAAACTAAAACTACTTTAAAGAAAAAAAAAATAATAAAATGAAATATATATACACATATACATACAAAACCAATACTGAACCCAATCCCCTTTTTGATGGCAACTATGTCACTGTCACCACTGATGCTGTGCAGAAGAACTCAGCAGCAGAGTTTACAGGATCCTCAGGCAGGCCAAGTAGAGCAGTGTCCCTGAAAAATTGGCGGGAAGGAAACAAATGTTTTGCCATATTAAAAGGGTAACATATATGTATCGTAACGGAAAAAAAATTTTGTAGTTTAGTCTCCTCCAAGTCAACATCACACTTCAGCTGTTTTAGCTGATAAGGTGTATATAATTAGGCTTTTGTCTTCCATCACTGAGCATAGTTTTCTTGTGGATAATATATGACTGTTTTATTTTCTACTGGGATTTACACCATCCCACTGATGAACAAAATTGACCTCTCTGAAGAGCTGCTCAGTTCTCACATCTATTAGCAAAAGCTTCCTGCAAACGCTTGTTCAAATGACATTTGGTTTGGAAACCAAATCCACACAGAAATACAAAGGACTGAGATTTGCTGCATGATTATACTTCTGTATTTGCACAAAAAATGTGATACTTGGTGAATGGTACTTCTTTTTTTATCTTTTGAGGTTCTCACCAACAAAGATAAATACTATGAACTTATTTAGATTATATGCAATTTCCCCCTACATAATAAATAGAAACTAAATACACCCCCACACATACACTCTAAAATTCCCTGCTGTTTTGGCTTAAAACAGAACAGTGACACTGTGAAGATGTTTTCAAGGCATGTTATGAGATCTGACACATTGCACGTACATTAGAGGCTGTAAGGACCCTGTGCTGTAGGGTGTTGTGCACCTTCCACCTATCACTGCAGTCACAGGGTTAAAAACTCCCAGAATGAATCAGAAATATCATAAACCTGTATGCACTGGAAGCAAATTTGCATTCTTACCTGATGAGCAATAGTACAGATCTATCCAGAAATGAGGCCTGCACTCTGAAGGGAGGCACTGGCAGAGCAACTTGCCCAAGGCTGCTTCCTCCCATGGTGGCTCAGCACCCTTCTCCAGACCTTTCCACACACCTCCAACCAGCCAGGCCATCTCAACTCCCTCTAGCCCTATGTCAACACCAGTCCCACACACTGAGGCCTCTGCTCTTATGGCTGTCCATGTGCCTCTGTCAGCATGCAGCTGTAGGGAGCACCAGCTCATGAATGCAGCAGATGACATGAGGATCATGCTGTTTATCTGTCTAGTCACCATCACCTATCGTCATGGCGCAACAGGAGTCAGGGGATGCAAACCCAGCCTTGCAGCACCAAAGAGCAGAGAAGACAGGGTTCAATAACCCTGCATTGTTTAGTCGATGATCTTGGAGACCCTATTCACATTTGCCAGCAGATGGCACTCATTATATATTTGACTTGTCCACAACCCAAGGGCATGCTTTCCAAAGCACAGTGAATAAAGTTGCAACCTCTGTTCACCACTGTGCCTTCCACACTTACCCACAGCTGTAGTAGTCCTGAGGAAAGTTCTATGGGGGGGAGCCATGGCCAATGTGGCAGATAGCAGTGAAAGATGACTACCCTTCGCAAGCAAAGGCTGTACCAGCCCAGTGACACTGCTGGCTGCTGGGATCCCCATGCCCCACATACTGCTTGTCCCAGCCGGACACACAGAGAGCAAGACATTTATCCTGCACCAAAGCATCTATCTTAGAAAGATACCCAATCTCTCCTTCAAGAGCCCATGCAGTAATGAATCTGCACTAGAGTTCTCTCCCTACTTGGAAAAATAGAGACTTATTTCAATTATTATGTTTATGACTTTACTCGATGATCTTAAACGTCTTATTCTGTTTCAAGTCACAATATTCCAGTGCTCCTATTTGCTCTTTCAGTGTTTCGAGCATTTCTGCAAGCATCAATGCTTCATTCACTTCCCTGCCTCACTCATCCTATGTAGGAGATAGAAAAGTGCTTTCCTTCTGTTTTCTTTCCCAGAACCCCTCAGAGTAAGTTGAATAAGTACACCCAAGTCTTACTTGCATTGTGTTCATGCTTAAGATTTTTGTTATGTGGACAACTGACTTTGTCTGACACTTTGTTTGTGTGTTAATCACTCAATTTCTTGTTGCAGGGCTCACCAGGCTAATGGCTACCAGCATGTTCCATGTACTGTGTGCTGGCAAATCACACATGGGAATCAGATCTTGCAACAGCTAAACTGGATTTTTACTGAGAGGGAAAATTTCTGGAGAGGTCATGATCAAGAACATGCAAGCTGATTCCTTTTTTCCTAGTAAACTAATCCCGTCTTGTCCCACCCTTGAAGATTTCATGCAAGATGTTATGTTCAAGAATGGAGGAGTCCAGAAACCCTGGTCTGAGTGCCTTCCAGTTTTGGGTGGACTTATGTTGATGTCCCTTGATTTGAAGCAGCTTCTCTGGTATTTGGTTCCATTTTGCACCATCTGTTCATGGAGGTGGTTGAGAGGATTTGTGTACAGGCACTCAAGGCAGTTTTAATAAATTGTGTTATTTGCTATGGAAATGCTTAGTAGCTTCAGAGTTGTGCAGACAGCTATGAAAGAAGCCCATGGGTCTGATGCCTAAATAAATAGCCCTCTTAAATATTCCACTCACTCTGTTCCTTTACATGGATCAAGTTCAGCAGTGAGCAGTTTTACAGACACTTTATAAGGGAGGAGGGAGGAAAACAGTAATTAAACTATCTCCTTTTGGCAACACAGTCTCTGTCGCTCAAACTAATGATGAAGTTTGGTGCCAGATGGGAAAGCACATGGAAAGCACAGGGTTTGCAGCACTCCCCTGACATGCACAGTCTGCAGATACCTTCAAAGGACAGGCTGTACCTGAGCAGAGTTTAGCCCTGCTTCTCCTATCCTGCTGAGACCAAGAAGGAAGCAGGTGTTGGGGTTGTGAAGGGGATGGAAGTCTGTAACACACATGCATACACACATTTCCAACTGCCTGGGAAAAAGCTCTATGTAGCTATGGTTTTCACCTAGCTATCCAATCTCACAATTATTTTATGTCATTTAGAAGTTATAAAGCCTCAGAAATTTGCATTTCTCTCAGAGAGCCCCTGACAAGCTGAGAAATGTTGATCAGGTTTCCAAGAGTCAATGTTTTACTTGTGCTTTTCTAGCTCCTGAAAGCCTGCTTCCAAAAAGGTTGGACTTCTGGCCAGTTCTGGGTTACAGCAGCGTTTTGGTAGCTACATGAAACCTGTAGATATGGAGATATCTGACTGGGTCATCAGTGGAGCCAAACCCCTGCATGGACAGCTGTTGGGGATCTCTAGGGATACAGCACAACATTGCTTGGACAGTATTTGGCTGAAGGGTGTTTGAGTCTGGGCTGTATGGACCTGTGCTCAAGACCAAAACCAGCATCCATCACAGTAGTACTCATAGCACTAGCACAGGAACTTTCTCTTGGACTTACCTTCATTTACTAGTTCTACCTGGAAAGCTTTTGTCTTTTATCTTCACCCAGGTGTTCTCACTGAGCTTAGGATCACTCTTTCCACTGACAAAGTCAACATCATCTACCAGCAGAGGCTCAGTGTGGTGTTTGCTTTCTGGTTGTGTTACCAGCTGAAGACAGCACTGCTGCAGCCCCAGTGAGGGAATTGAGCCACCTTCTGCCACCCATTCCTCTCCTTTTTCTACCACTGATGTGGCTTGTCCAAGCCTGCTGTGCAGCCAAGTCCCAGTGCCTGGAAATGGTAAGTCAGGTTAGTTTAGGAAATCATGGAATTTCAAAAATATGTGCTGGTTTGGGATTTTTTTTCTTGCTTCCAGGTTTTTGAGCCTTCAAGACTATTTTACTAGCCTATGTTGTTCTGGATCATTTTTTCATGAAGATCAAGGCCACCATTCGCTCACTGTCATGAAACAGTGCCTTGAAGAAATTATATTGGATAACACACTGAAGCAGTGACTGCTCTTTCTACTTCTTCCTTTCTTTTTCCACTGTGGAGTTGAGGGACACATTTGTGGAAAGTTACTCAAGTTATTCTAGTCACCTGAAACCTCTTATATTTGTCATCATTAGCATTGTACAAAACCTGAATAAAGTTGCCAAAAAGAAAAATCCTTATTCTGAGATCTGCACCCAGCAAACTTACTTAATTTACTGCATCTGGCTTTCCTACTAAAACAAAAGACAAAGACATTTCCAGAATTTCAGTAACAAGTTCATCCAAAAAAAGACCCATCAGTTTTTGCTTTATGAGGCATTAGCTTGTCTGTGACTATTCCAGCACACCCTATCATTCCAACAGTTTGTGCAGCCTGGTCAGCACTCCTGATTCCTGAATAACTCTTGTTTTAATACTCATAGAGTGGGAATACTGACTTTATTTCTTGGCTCTAGTCACAGGGTCTGTGGTTTTAGAGACATTCGAATACAAATATTGGTTTTCTCTTTAGCTATTGATGCTGTCCAACGACTGTATATACAGTTAAACTGCTATTAAATATAATATTTTTCAAATCTGTCTTCCTCATTACACTGTAAGATGCAAGCTAAAGCCATATTCTCTACTAGAAGGCTGTGTGTCCTCTGATACGAGTAATGGAGCATGCTGTAAATATTTCCACATTGCCAAAAACAACAATAAAACTAAGAGACAGCGTGTCACATTTCCCTTATAGACAGATCCAGCTGTTCTCAAATGCCTGGAAAATCACAAGGGTGAGCAGCCACAACAGTTAGTTCATCAACACTATTCATTTGGCTACCAGAACTAGACTATATGAACTTTCAGTAGCTCCATTTTAGAGGCAGGGAACTGAGGAGCAGTGGCCTAAACTGCCTTGAGAGTGCACTATCTCCCACCCAACCTGGGTTTCTTTTGCATGAAAACAAGGGCAGAGAGCAATGGGCACACATTCGTTTTGCCCCAGCCATAGGTATTTGCCTATGGACAGTCCCACTCGGGAAGTGTTTTTAGACTTTCCTGGTGATGAACATCCTGTGGTTGGTTAAGATTTTGGGTGACTCCTGAGATCCAGGGAGGCATGCAGTGTGTGCTGATATGATCCTAGGTTTGCATCCCTGGGGAAGGACCAACAGAGTTTACATTGCGCACTGTTTTCAAAGCATATCCCAGACTCCAACAGCAATAATTATGTTCTTGCTTCTAACCTGAATTTGAGGTTTAACCCATATTCCAAATGACTTTTCTCTTTTGAGGCAGATTTTCAAAGGGCTTCTCATTTCACAGACTGCCATGCATGAACTGCAGAGGCCCGCACTATCCCAAGGCTCTTGTCAGTAATGGTTTTTTGCTTATAGTGGTTTTGCTGCCAGCCAGTATCCTGCCATCTACAGTGGATTATTTCTGTTACATAGATGCAGTGGGGCATGAGGTTTCTCCTTCCCAACACAAAGCAACAACAGAGACTGGAGAAACATGCCAGGGAAAGTCGGGTCTCCCTGGCTGAGTGACAGCTTCTGCCAGTAGAGCGAGTGGTGCAGCCTGCCGAGGAGTCCCAGCCAGGCTCCTGTTAGAGCAAAGCTTCCATGGAAAGGCATAAGGTGAAGATGCTCCTTCTTAAACTCAACAGCCACTTTGCAACTGACTGTGAGCTACCATGGTTTGGCAGACCTATGTGACATTACCACTATTTGGATATGCTGCAATTACCTGCTCTTACTAATTTCCTTCTTTCTTAACTTTTGAGAGAGACTTCACCAAGAAGCTAGCAACCATCACAGAAGATCAAGAAAAGCAGCATACTTAGAACTCCCTTGAGAAAAGAAAAAGTTGACTAGAGGCATGCATAGTTATGAATACATCAAGAAGAGGTTTATGTGTTGGAGCTTTTTAAAAGAAAAGTGTCACAACCCAGATTAGCTAGTTCTTCATTTAGTTTCAATTAGAGTTGGAAGCCAATTCAGACTAAACATTTTAATTGATGAATATAGTCTCTTTGTGCCAGAAATTGCCTGTAAACAGACCACAACTTCTCCAGAAATACTTACTATTAGCTGAATATTTTCCACAAGTAAACATCTGTCTGTGACTGGCTCACAAGTTGTTCACCACAACTATTTGTTCACGCATCCAAGATCCAATATTTCAGCTACACAATTAGTTAGCCAAAGTCATATGGTATTGCACATCTTTTCAGCCACATCTGAATGCCTACAAGAAGCAGCTTCAGCATAATGCTTGTTGAAAATACTGTATTTACATGATTATTCACCACTACCTTGCAGTAAATACTGTCAAAAATAAATGCTCCTCTCCAATCAGTGACATGAATATTTGTAAACATAATAAAGTTGTAATAGATTTAGGATTGACCAAAATATTTGAAGAATTTTTCACTCAACTCTGGCTTCAGTCTAATTTGCCATACCTTTTACCTGTGTTCATAAAGAACTGAGGTTTCTGTAATCATAGTATATAGGTATATACCTTTGCATATGTATCCCTAATAATTTCTGAATTTTTGAGCCAGTTTTCCTCAGATTTGACAGAGGAGAGGCATAGACATTAAGTCCTAAGATTTTCCATGTTTCAGGGAAAGTGATGACTGTACAGAAGCTGCTGAGCTTATTAGAGCCACCAATGAAAGAAAGACTTCAGTATAGCCTTTCCCTTAGTAGAGGTCAGAGCCCAGAAACTCCAAGGATCAGCTTCAGCAATTTGAAGTAAATCAGGTTTCATTGGCACTGTCACCCATCAACTCATGAATTGTGTTGACTTGCAGCATACAACCTAGGTGGAAAGTTAGTGGACTTAATTTTTTTCTGGTGACTCTCCTTTGTCAATTTTACATGCTGCCTCTCATTTACAGTCTTCCAGCAATGAACCTTGAGCAACCTTGTAACAAAAGCCTTTATGAAGAACAGAGACTCGTCTTCCTGGTCCTTTCAAGTGCCACAAGCAGAAGTTTGCGCAAGACCCCTCTGTGATCTTACAGTACAAGTGGGATCAAGCTGTGTTTCAGAAATTGTGCTAAAGGTCTGGAGCAATACGTTGAGTAATTACTATCTGTTTGAGGGTCTTTTATATGCAGACACCGTATGTTTTTGTTATAGAAAGTGCAAGTCAGCCTTTACTGTCTGCCTAATAGGGCTTGTTTTCAATCATCATGACTAATTTTATAGTCTGAAGGTAAAAAATGTGTTATTTGCCTACATATGAGCACCGGAACTGAATGCTGGAGAAAAGATGAAGGGCTTTTCAAAAGCCTTGTCTGGCTCTGATTCATCTTGCTTTGAGATGCAATGCAATACAGGAAGAAACTCTGTTAGACCCAGTTCAAGTGTTTTTTAAAACCTCACCCAGATTTTCATAGTGTTACATTATGTCACTTCAGTTTACCCACAAATGTGAAACAACTTTTTGGTAATTACACAAGTTCAGGACCTCATGGCCAATGAAACAAACTATTGACAATTCTTTATTGTCAAATATTGCTTTAAGGACTTTTTAAGTTTCATATTGGAATCTCCTTTCTAAGTTTCCAAGTCTTCTTTAAATATCACCATGCTTTTTAACATGCTTATGGTGCTAATAGGGCACATTCATATTCAGATAGTACTTTTGGGTGGTTTCTTGAGCTTCATATAATGCTAGTACCACAGGTTTGGATCTTTCTGTCCTTGAAAGTCTATGCTCTGAAAACAAGAGTTTGATTTGGTTTACAGAGAGCAGAGCTATGCCCATTCCAGCCCATTAAAACAATAGAACAGTTGTAAGCAAGAGAAGAATTTGGTCCAGAATCTGCTTGTTCAGCAAACTGTTTCAGGAACAAGGTAGTTTATATGTTTAAGACATTGTTACCCAGGATTTATAGTGACAGCATCTTCTAGAAATATCCTACTGCAGTTATGTAGAAAAATATATATAATGATATTAGTATTTGAGGGAAAATGTATTGTAACACTTCCAGGGCAATGGTTTTAAAAACCTCTGAGTATAAATTAGACCTCCTGCTTTTTCATGACTAAGTAATTCGGAGTGATCATTAGTAAAATTACTGCTTGAAATCACAATTTTATTTTCTTTCCTCATTTTAGCATTTCTCTCAGAAAGAAACTAGATGAGCTGCATTTATATTTGAGGTTGTACAAATCTGGAGCAAATCTTGCAGAACTTTGCAGAGACATGACTCTAGAAGCCCAATGTAGCAGATCTTGACATTTCTTCTAGAGACATCTTTCTTGCTTTGTTGTGTTTCAACTTTTTTTTAGGTCTCCTTCCCATTTTCTCCACACTTATGAGGGTAGTTGCCTCTGAGTCATTTTGAGAAGTCTGGATTTCAATTATTAAAAGTTTCTGTTCTTTTTCCTCTGAGAGCTTTGCCAAGGTGCTGGCAGCCTGAAAGCCAGCAGTTTCACTCCACACTGTTGTTCAGGCTCAGCTAACTCATGTGTCAGAGAGTATTTTTCCACATATAAGCCTATGGGATTCCAAACCACTGATGGCAGGGAGCATGCTGAGTTTAAAGAGTGCAAAAGCAGGGAAATTGTGAGGACCAAGACAGTTATTTTCCACATGACAGAAAAAAGTGCTCGAGATTGCTCACGTCTTTTGCTGATTTGAGTGGGAAAGTGGTCCCCTCCAGCCTGAGGTGTCTTCACAGTTTCATACCAGTATTTACTGTTTCAGCTCTCCTTGGACCAAGAGAAGGGCACAGGCAGGACCTTAGCAGCACACATACTCTCACAGCCCCATTCACATGTATTCAGTAGCTCCTGCTGCAGGAGTCATCCCTCCACTGCCCTGCCAGCTCCTCCAGGAGCCCCATTGGGATGGGAAAGGAAAGTCACCTGAGGGACAGCAGACTGCCTCCCTGGGCTGAATGGGCAGAGGGCAGCAACCTGGCCCCAACCCTGCTGCTCCTCACCTTCCTTCTCAGCACAGGAGCCACGAGCATGCTAAGCCTTCCTCACAGATCACGATCTACAGCACAATGGTTTTTGTGGTGAGCCAGATAAATATGCTGTACTTGGGTGACTCAGAGCACATGTCATTTGTGGCACTGCAAATTGTGTTTACTGAGAGACACTGTTCAAACCAGTATCATTCTGGAGAGAAGTCCCTGGTTTGGAAGGACACTTGCAGTAAGCCTGGGATGTCACACAAGAATGTGTTAAAATCCACTCTAATCTCCATTTAAGTTGTGGCTTTCTGTTGAAGTGATGAAACAGTCAGACTGCAGGTTTTATTTATTTTCTGGTGCTGGATACCAGCACATGCATCATTCTATCCCCTTCTGCTTTTTTGGCAGGTGTTTTGCTAGCATCTGTTGTCTTAGCCTCAGAGGACCCAGACCGCTTCATCAAAAGAGAGCAGCAGGAAGCAGACAGTCATATGTTCTTTTAATGGCTCAGACATTGCATGGTGTCCATGGCACTATGGCTGTTAATAGAACAATTAATAAGGATTGAAAGAGAATAAGAGGGTAAAAAAATGCAGCTTCTTCTTGTCAAGACCTGACTGCCTCAGACCAATCTAGTTTCTTCTTCCTCTGAAAAGATAATTCACCTGGAGAATAATGAGGAAGCAAGTAAGATTATCTTGACTACTTTTTTTTACACTCTCCACTTTTATTTTCTTTTGTGAAACAATGTGAGATAGTCTCTGTGGAACCACTGTGCACAACTGGCTGTATAACCATGTGCAAGGTGCAGTTGTCTGCGTGTCATGCTGTCCAGCTCAGGAGATACGTCTAACAAGGAAATCCAAAGATCTGTTCTTTATCTTTTTCTAATTAAAATTTGGACCTGGACATAGAAAGAAATCCTGTAAAATTTATTGGCAAGACAGAAAAGAACAGGCACCAATCTTAAATTTTTTTAGTAAAACAGAGAAACATTACCAAAATTGCATTATTGACTCATTTTTATTTTTGATTGTGTGTAGCTATTTGACCTTTTTCTGAAACATTCCCATCTGGCTGTTTTCCTTTTTATATCTTTGCCTTTGACTTCTGCATTGTAGGACTTTTAATTTCTCTTTCACCAGTTTCCCTACATAGCTTAAAGTGGAGGACAAGAAGAAACCCACTTAATTTGCAGAAAAGGAGGTTTTGGATCAATATGAGAGAAGAATGTGACAGAATGATGGTGAGGTCTTGTCTGCTGGAAGCTCTGAAAAGCAGATGTGATGAACATCTGTGAAGTGTTATTTCCCAGCACTGAACACTATAGCCCTAAGTTCCTACAGTTAACTTTAAGAGAGCAGCTGTGGATCCAACAGCTGCACCAAGGACATGTGTCTCTTGAAGACTCAAAGCTATTGACTATTTTATATAATCTACAGCTGGATTTTATTGAAAAAGACAACATTTCCCACCTCTCCCTCCTCAGAGGCAACGCCATGCTGCATCTGTGCTTTGGTCAAAAAGAAAAGCTGCTGCTATAGAAGACTGATTGTATATTGAGGTATATTCTCTCTGGAGAAGAGAAAGCTCCAGTGGGACCTTATTGCAGCCTCTCAGTACTTAAAGGGATCCTATCAGAAAGATGGGGGACAGTCTTTTTAGCAGAACCTGTAGTGACAGGACAAGGGGTAATGATTTTAAACTAAAGGACAGTAGCTTTAGACAAGATATAAGGGAGAAATTTTTCACAATGAGGGTGGTGCTCTGAGCAATCTAATCTAGTTTAAGATGTTTCTGTTCACTACAGGGGGGTTGGACCAGATGGCATTTAAAGGTCCCTTCCAACCCAAAGCATTCTGTGTTTCTATGATTCTGTTCACTTGCAAACTCCTCAAAGGCATGTTCACGTGTATACCTTTGTTCTAGGTACCTCTGGTTGCCTTTTCTAGAGCAATGAAGAAAAGTGGGCATTTTGCATACCCCATTGATCTTCTCACACAGGACAGCTGTAGAGCTGAAGCAAATCAACTCAGCCAGCGTTTTCACTGACTGAACTGGTCATGCCAAAGCTCATGTTGAGCTTCTCAGCAATGGAGAAAATTTGAAAGTGGCTGCCCCAAAAATGAAGGGCATATCTGGATCTGTAAGGCTTTATCTTGCCTGTCACAGAAGAAAAAAAAATGGAGGAAGAAAGAATGGCAAGTGACGATCTTCCCATCCCTCCTGTCCCAACCCTCTAGAGGTTGTGCTGACAGACCCAGCACAGTCTGGGTATTCTTCATGTTTTGTCTTCTGGTTGTGGGCAGACCCAGCAGAGAAAAAAATGTACAGTGGAGCCCTGGCCATTTGTCTGTTATCAGGTGCCTGTTGCTCTCCATAACTAGCTCTAGAGTAAGCTCAGAGTCTTACTTGTCCAACTTTGCTTCCTTGGTGAACAATGAATTATTCCAATTATACCTCAATAAAATCCTCCTGGCACATTTGCACGAGCACAGCCTGACTGCAGGTTACAGTGTCAAGTACTGGCTCCCATGAAAGGCCTCAGTCCACACAAGTTGCAGCAGCTGGGAACTAATTCACCAAAACCAAGTGCCACAGATTGCATGATTCTGTGCATGCGATGTGGTGCCTGGCTGAGTAACTTTCAAACAGTGTATTACACTCTGGAGGAACAGTGTTTTGCCACTGGGCTGTCAGCCTGTGGTACACTGGTAGGATGATATGGCCTTAAATGGGAAATCCTGGGAGCGGCGAATTTTTAGCAACATGTGTCCTGGGAGGTGGCAAGAACTCTGGAGTGAAGGAGAGACACCATGGCTCTAACCTTCCAATAGGAATGAATAATTTCTTTATTTTCTGACATGGTCCCTATGCTGTCTATCCTAGTGCCTGTGATGGTCATTTCAGAAGGCATGAAACAGATCACTGCCATTTTACCACTCTTAATGGTAAACAATTCACATGTTGCTAGGAGTGACAGGGTATAAAATCCCATAGAAATGAGTCACTATAGCAGAGCAGATAACGTTGTGAAGACCATGTTCAAGTATCTATTTAAGTTTATAGCACAAGAAAACAGCCTTTAGGAGTATAAACCCATGTCGTCTTACAATTAACAAAAGCTTCATTTATGTCTTGGACTTTTATGGATCTGGCACTCCTTTAGTATTAATCCTTCCCTGATTTTTTTATGTAAGCAAAATTCTCAAGAAGCTTATAAAAACGAGAGCAAACTGACTCAAGGAAAGCATGTCAGTCCAACCTCACTTGTTAAAAACAAGTGTTCTCTAGAAAATGAAAGTCTCAAATATTCCAATTCATTTTGGTATCTGAAGTTGGTTGTTCA
This sequence comes from Bucco capensis, assembly GCA_013396975.1. Taxonomy (NCBI): domain Eukaryota; kingdom Metazoa; phylum Chordata; class Aves; order Piciformes; family Bucconidae; genus Bucco; species Bucco capensis. The sequence continues at coordinate 428,096 of VWZO01003228.1, forward strand.
TTCATTTAATAAAAAGCTTGGCAGCACTCTAAAATGATCTAAGTTGATCGCGTTTCTTTCCTGGTCTGCCAGCATGAACTTTAAAGAGGCTGACATCTCCGTGGCCGTGCCTGCAGGTGACTGGATGTCTCAAGGGATTTGTTAGCAGGTAGCAGAAAATCACCCTATCTAGATGTCAGCTCATCACTGATGTTGGAGTTATGGGATTATTCAGTAGCTGTCACTGGCTGGAGGTGCACCAAAGATGTTGAAAGGATGGTTTGCAGGAGATTGCATGGGACTTGACTCAAACCAGGGCACTTCCATTCACTGTAAACTAAGCTATCAGGGGAGAGGTTAGTTACTCTTTATGCAGCCTCTTAGCAAGCTTGGCAGTCCCATCTGAAATGATCCTGTGAGCTAGCAGCCTCTAGCAGGATAAGGTCAGTCTCAGTCATGGCACTGCATGTGCTCCCTCCCTTTGAGGCCAGAGTGATGCTTCTGCTCCTGCCTACCCAAGTCACCAGTAACAGAGACAATGGTTGTGGTGCACTGCTTGTCATCTATTGCTTTAGGTTTTGGAGCACCACATGCTTGTGGCCCTCAGTCTCTGAGGTTTTTGCAAGCTGAGACCAACAGGGACACTTTGAGGGAAAGCTGTACCCTGTGAGCCCTAAATAAGGGAACAATTTGCAAAACTTTGTTGTGAAACAATTGCCATTCACCCTTTCACAGAGTGAAAACTCTGTGGTCATTCACATATGGATTGCAAGGACTTATTACCAAAAGGAACGTATTTCTCATATCCAGCTAAGCCATCTCCAGCACATATTTACACTCCACCCCAGCTGCATGCTTCCACTCCATTCTTCCTCTGGTATCAGCAAATGGAAAGTTTAGAGATGAGTGCGGCTGGACCTGACACAGAAGCCAGCTTATTTTAGTGGGGCACTATAATTCTGTGGTTCAGTACTGGTAGGCAGACAGGGAGACAAAAAAAGAGGATTATCATTTCCAAATGAATTCCTAAGAGTGCATTCAATTAGAGAGGTTGTTTTTTGACCTTTTGCAGCCTTCATTAAAGCCCCTATCGCTTTTCCAGAAAAAACAGATTTTGAAAACAGATGGGAATGAAAAATTTATGCCTGCAATGCCACACAGCCCAAAATAAGCAGTCAAGAATGATCTCTGCTGAGTAGTAGTATCTAATTAAAATGATTCTTATGAAGCCTTCATGCTGTGAAGTACAAATATTTGCCTATAACCTACTGGAACTGCTTCACGAGAGAAAAAATATGTACTCTATCGGCTCAGCTGGTATGCAGTTTTTTATGTAGACTATCAAGTGACCTAGAATGAGGAGTTTATGGAGGCTGACATGATGTTTATGTGATGATATGGACCAGGAAAAATACAGGAAAGAATTATTCCTTAGAAACAGCTTTATAAAATACATAGGAAAACTCTGAGGAAAAGTAGGAAATAGATATGGGAAAGATCCAAAAAATAATTTCAAGGGCCTAATATCTGAAAAGTGCTGAAGGAATAAGACAGTTGTCATGTCAGTAGTGCAGGCCAGTACTCAGAAGAGGTTCCATTACTTACAAAAATTAAATACTCCTTAAGAGGCATAAGTGATCCTGTGTCACTTTTTTAGCCCATATGTGACTCTGCCTAAATCCCTTTTGGATCTAGCCTCAAGGCCCTTCTGATATCCAGAAGAGTTGTTTTCCAGCTGGTAGAGCTGGAATATTTTGTTGGAAGTGCTCTGCATACCACCTGCAAGGCACTGTGTGCTGTGCCTGTTACACACTCATGGCTGAACAATCCTGAGTGCATGCCACAACAAGCTGCTGTCACTGAAAGTGAACTACAGCCTAACTCTACTTCCTCACTGAGCAGTTTAGGTGGGGAATAAATTTAGGTTAGGTTCTCTTAACCCATTTTACCTCTATTCCTATTATATGCTCTGCTTATGCATTCTTTGTGTAATAAGCTGTGGCAGAAAGAATTGAGATAATTTGGACCAGCTCTGCTGACAAAATTTGCTCTAAGATGCTTGAAATGTGACAAAGTGAAAACAGTCACAATCTGTTACAGTTCAGGTAGCTACAGAATAGCTTTCAGACGTCAGAGGAGGGCCAAAATGCAGTTTTACTACTTGTAGAAATCAATGCAATCATCTTTGTCGCAGTGCGAGACGGAGACTTGTTTGATGCAAACAATTGTCCAACTAGGTGAACATTGCGCAGTCAGGTCTCACTGAACAAACTCAGGAGTTCAGTGCTCTGTTGCATAGATCGTTCCTACTCTAGTACTTGATTGTCCACCTATCCTTATACCAACTAATTTGACCTTTGGCCAGAAAAGGACCATACATCTCTGTAGCACCTTCACATACAGATTGGGAATGACGCTGATGCATTTGTCATTAAGGCTGCTTACTGTAGACTCTCTGCCAGTGAGCCTTGTCATTTTGTGTTAGTACACACAGAGAGAGCAGCCTGACCCTTCAGCATTGTGACATATTTATGATTCATGGGCTTTTCTCTTTTCAAACCGCCATCTCTGAAGTTGTTCCTATTCCTTTCTTTTTCTGAAATACTTACAAATGTCCATCTCCCCACACCACACAGGAGAAGTGACTACCTGTTATCAACAGCACGAGTGGTGACTCTGCTTTACTGAAGGTGGCAGGGGTCTGTACCACAATGCCACAGGCTGGGAACACCTGGGCAGGGAATGACTCCCTGGGTGTTACATGGCAAGGCACTGCCTGTGCCAACCCCACTGGAAGCCTTGCTCAGCTGAATTAATCTGTGGCTGACTACTGCACTGAAAATATCTAAGAGAGGCTGGAGAAAAGGCTGTGTAGTTTAGTTGTATAGTCTTTGAGTCTGTGAAGTGTGTGTATGTTTAACTATCTGCAGAACACATGAATCAATTTCCTTGTACCCAGCTGCTTGCTTTATTTCTCTGTAAATATTCTTTTGGAGTCATTAGTGGTCATATGGTGGAAGGCTCAGCTAACAATATGACTGAAACGAGCTTCATCTGGAATGAGATTAAAAGCGGTTATTTTATTATGCCAGTTGCAGTCTACTTCTGCTGGGTGAGAAGCATTTACTGATTCTTCCGTCATGACCAGCATTAGATCATGCAGTCCCATAACTCTTGACATTTTCAGCTGTGCATGTTTCTGAAAGTCAACTTTAAATATAAATAAATAAATAAGCCCAACCAAGGTCGTACCTTCCTATGGAAAATTACACTTGATATTTGGATTTTTAAAAATCTTCACTGTATTTCATGTGTGAGCATTTGAAAACCATCCCCTGACCTGTAACTGTCTCTGTCTACTTTCACAAATAGCTGTTAAGCAAATTTTAACAGTAACATTTTTAGGGAGGATAAGAGTATAGGGGTTAGAGCCAGACTGATACTTGCAAAGGGAGGTTTCTTAAGCTTATAAAAATTTCTTGCTGCTTCTTAATATTACCCTGTAATTTATTATTTAAAAGGTAAAAAACAACAATAACAACCATAAGCTTATAATTGACATCAGTGAAATCTGCTCCTCTGGAGATGCCACAGACATGTGCTCCCTTCCCCAGCTCTGCAAGTGCTCAGAGACTTTCTGCCTCTCGTATCTGGTCATGTGTTGCTGTCACACGGCATGCTACAGTTATAGGTGCTTTGTGTTGTACCCCAAATTAAATTCCCAAGATCTTCTTCAACAAGTGTGTCTCTGGTCCCATGGGTTTACCCCAAAGAGAAAAATCTGCAGCTGGGTAGAGTAGCCCTAGGAGAACCTTGCTATCTTTAATGGATCCATTCTGAGGCTTGGCACTTCTCTTTGTGTGTCAGAAATCATCCAGCAGACAGGAAATTTGAAGAGGGGCATTAAAAGATGTACCCAAGGCTTTAGAGAGTACCAGTCCAGTGTTAAAATTTGCACACCAAGAGACTTCCTATGCCATCCCCATTTCTTTTCAGAGCTATATGTGTCACAGTTTAGGAAGAGAAATCAGCCACTGCAGAGCAAGTAAAGGAAGCTCCTCGTTGTTAGCTAAAATTAACAAGAGAATTTGGGAGAAGATGGAAGGGCGTTTCTAGAAGAAAGATGAATTGCCTCTGGGGAGACCCAATCCACCTTGGCTGTAGGCAGGTCCTCACTGGGGTAGGCAATGTACCCTTGTCCACAACTGAAGCTAATTGCAGTGACATCCACTTCTGCTGGATTTAGAAACTCTAGCCCAGTCTCTTCTCTTTAAGGAAAGGACATTTATCCAGCAGACATCCAAGGTTATTTAAAGAGACACTATGTAAAGAGGGGGGAAACATTTATTCTGTACACCTAGCCACCCAGCTTCTTCTGTTTACATTAGCCAAGACTATGAGGAGATACCTAAAAAAGGACATTTATAACTACATTAATTCCATTGGTGCATGAGTGAGCAGCCTAAAGTTATTAACACTTCATACCAGTGTTCTCCCTGCTTTGTACCTCTTCCACGTGATCCAAAAGCTTTGGGACAATTGCTAAAATTTAGTTTTTCAAAGAGATGACAGGTTACATGGCAATGATATTACACTTTTTATTAAATCTATGAAACTGGCACATTGCTCGCTGTTGATTTAATTAGTAGCTCTTGTCCTGAATTGAAACAGATGGAATTAGCACAAATATGGTGTTGTTAAGGTCCAGCACTTGGCAAACAAAGGTGCTTTGTTGCTAAGAGAGTAACTTTGAACAGCACATTTCTAAAACAGAAATTAATGTTTTACCCTTTGCATGTTGTGTTCCAATGTCATGTGTCTCTAGTAATCCACTTCTCAGAGTAAAATATTCCATTCCTGGAGTCCAAACTTTCCCGTCTGCTCAGGAGCTATGAGAATACAGTATACAGGAAAAAGTGAGGCTTGTTAACATTGAGAGCTGGATGTTGATTGTCTCCACACTGAAAGACCTCTGCAAAAACAAGTGTCCTTTGTTAGTGAGGAAACCAAGCTCTGTGTCTCTGATCCATGAGCGTCCTGCTGGGATAACTATTGGAGGCAAAACTAGTAATTCAAATACTTTCTGAAACAGAGTCCTGCTGACAGGTAACAACATACCTGTCAGCAAATTAAAAACAAAAGGGAAGATCACCTCCCTGAGACCCATGCAATAATGCTCAAGGAGCAGTGCATGCCTGCAGAGCCAAGGTGCTTGCTGGCCATGACAGGTGGAGGTGCAGAGCATCTCGCTGAACTAAATTTCTGCATTAGCCACAGCTCAGAGTGGGAAGTTCCCCCTGTCCGCCTCAGTAGGGCTGGCTTTGTTCCTCTGCACACTCCTGCTCCAGAAGAACCTCAGCAGACAGCAAATTGAAACTGAAGGCAACCTTCAGAGAGGCATGCAGAGAGGCATGAGCAGCAGATCTAGGGAGGTGATTCTGCCTCTCTACTCTGCCCTCGTGAGGCCCCATCTGGAGTACTGCATCCAGTTCTGGGGTCCTCAGCATAAAAAGGATGTGGACCTGTTGGAGCGAGTCCAGAGGAGGCCACAAAGATGATTAAAGGATTGGAGAACCTCCCCTATGAAGACAGGCTGAGACAGTTGGGATTGTTCAGCCTGGAGAAGAGAAGGCTTTGAGGGGATCTTATAGCAGTTTTCCAGTACCTAAAGGGGGATTACAAGACAGAAGCGGAGAGAGTTTTTAAGCTGTCAGACTGTGATAGGACAAAAGGGAATGGCTATAAGCTGAAGGAGGGGAAATTTAGATTGGAGATTATGAGGAAGTTCTTTATCCAGAGAGTGGTTAGACACTGGAACAGGTTGCCCAGAGAGGTTGTGGATGCCCCATCCCTGGCAGTGTTCAAGGCCAGGCTGGATGTGGCCCTGGGTGACCTGGTCTAGTGATTGGCATCCCTGCTCAGTGCGGGGAGGTTGGAACTAGATGATCTTTAGGGTCCCTTCCAACCTGGCCATTCTATGATTCTATGATTCTATGATTCTCCACCCCCTCAAAGTATGTCCCCCATCTGTGTTTTCCAGGAGTATTAACAAGGTAGCTGTTCAGACAGACAACTGCAAAAAAGCCTGCTTGCAGAGGCTGGCAAAACCAGGGCCCAGGTGTTTGCTCAAAATCTGCCTTGTATACAAATGCCACTGCTGTTTGTTTAAAGAGCATGCTCATGGTTTTAACATGTGGACAGACATTTGTCTTACTCACCAAAGCAGAACACAGCAGATGCAGAAAGGGCTTGCTTCCAGAAGAAGTATGGTCTGTTCCCAGTCTGCAGAACGGCTGGCATTTACAAATTGAAGCATCTCTATACATGGCCAGGAGTGCCAGCCTAGGGACCCCCACAAGCCTCAGGAGCACCAAGAGGACACCCCAGAAAGAGCCACTCTGTTACTTGTGCAGGTTCTGTGTGGGACAGCAGTGAAATCCTGGCTGATTCATACTGCTGGGCTCGTGCATGACACTGCCCATGAAATACCTTGCTAAGTGAGACAGCACATAAGCTCCTTTCCACACCTCCTCTTTCTCCCCAAGTCCCAGTTCACCTCTGTTCTTTCAAGTCCCAGAGGCTTGAACAGCATTAACTCTGCTCCTGGCAGCTCAGCTGGCACCTTTCATCTCAAAGCCCCCATGGGTCTTCTTGCTCCAAAAGTGTGGGAGCTGTAATGCTAAGAGCTTGCCAAGGGTATTTCCATTACACTGTTACAGTACAAAAAGCCCAGTAGAAAAAAAGCAAAATTAGGCACCCTGTGTGACCCTGGTAGACACACTGGAGGTCTCTGCAGGTCTGTGGCAAGCAGTAACATTTTAATGAGTTTGCAGTCATTATTGGTGAGTGTGGTGTGCCTGAGCAAACCAATGAAAAATGAGTCTCAGCACTGTGATTTCCAGGACTTGATTTAACAAAGAACTCTGCAGAATCCCTTAAGATGGTGTCACGCCACGCAAATTACAACACTAGTCCCATGGGAAAGGAGAAGAAACCAGCACTTTCAAGACTAAAACAAGCAGCAAGACCACCAACACACCATGAAAGCTGCAGGTGTTTGCAGGCTTTGATGGCAGAGCAGACACCTCTGCTCAGCTCTGCCTACTACCTCATGCCTCAGCACGGCTCTGGCTGCTTTCCTGATGGCTTTTGATGCAAGGCAGCCACAAACTTGGCACAGATCTTCTTCAGTTTGCCACCCAGAGCAGAGTAAAGCACAGCTTGATAGTTGAGCCTGCGTGTGAAATTACCTCTTCTGCTCCAATAATCTGCTTCAAACAGAATCAAACCCTGTCTTTCCTGTGAGGAGTTCTCATTTATCAAATTGTTCTCAAGGCAAGCAAACCCCATGAGAGAACATGCTCAATGTAAAAACACGTTGATATCAACAGGCAGTCATATATGCCCTGATATTACACAGCTTCTCTCTGAGGTTCTATCCAAGTTGTTACAAGTTTTGTAAAAGAAAGTCAGCTCCGGGTTACAGAGACATCATTTTTTGCTGTCACAAAGTTGCACAGTTGGTTCTGATACAGCAGAGTACTTACCTCCCCAACTTGAAGTACCTGTGTAGTGCCATACTATGCCTGGGTAGGTGGTTTCACTGAGCTGAAAACATTTTGTGCACTCAGAAAGGCTCCTAGCCTTCTTGGGCTATTTCTTGCTTAACAGTGCAACCCTTCTCTGGTATGGAGCTGTGCCCACTTAATTCAGTAGGATTTAAAAGTGAAAATGATCTGAAAATGAACTCAGACTGACATCTCCCATTTGACTGACCTGGCTCTGCAGGCAAGGCCATTGGTCATGCCACTGCAAGCCCTGGGCTGGGGCTGTGCTGGGAAGAAAGTGGACCAGGCAGGGAGGGGGATGGTGTTTACCACCACCTGGAAAAGGCAGTAGGGGAAAGCATTATGGGGAAGCAGGGAGAGGGAGAGATGTGGACATCCGCAGGATGACAAGGAGGTGTCTGGAGCCAGTGAGAAGTAGAAGCAAGTTGCATTTGAGACACTGTGGAAGAAAAGTGTGTCTGAGTAAGGGAGGTCAATTTGGCAGACAATATAAAGACTCTTTATTTTCCTACCCAATTACTTGCTGCTTCTACAGTCCAAAATTAACTACTGTAGTCCAAGACAATTACAGGCTTCATTAAAGCCATGCGAGAATGAGCTGTCAGACTGAAGAGCTGTCAAGCCTTTTCGTCTAAGGAAAAGAGTGGGAGGCTCAGGCTGGTGCAAGCCATGCTGCAGGCAGCCTCAGCAAACAGGCAGGGGGTTTCTCTGGTGACAGGTTGGGGATGTGCATTGGAAAAGCAAAGCCAGGAGGATATGTGTCGGATGTGGGTGGCAGCTCAATCTTGACAAGCTGCTGATTGGAAGCATGGGAACAGCTGAGATGGCAGGCACTGTTGCTGCCCCTGTATTCTTGGGAGATGGAGCTGCCATACTTCCCTAGGGATGCATGGCAAGGTCATGTCAAGGACCTGCCATTTGTATAACTGGTTCTCACCCTAATGGAAACTGTCCTCCAAGTGACTTCCTCCAGTCACACCAGCTGGCCTGTTTCTGGCAGGGCAATGTCCTTTAGATGCATTTCACCCTACAAGAATAGCTTTATGTACCTTGGGGTGGAGAGGGGAAGGCAGGACTGATCACATATGCTATGCCAAGAATAACTGAGATGTGCAGATAGATGGTTCTGCACATTGGCATGAACACACTCTGGTTCAGCCAGTCTCATATCAGCCAGAATTTGTGTCCATGCTCTGTATCTGCCAGATAAGATGGCTCAGGGGTTTTTCAAAGACAATATTTTAATCAAAAACCTGAGCTTTGAGAGGTATGGAGCCTCACAAGCTATTGTTTCTCCCACCCTGGGGCAGAAAAGACCCTGAACTCCTGACCAAACAGGTATTACAATAAATAAATATGGCTCAGCCAACACTCAGTAGTGCACACATATTAAAAAACAAAAAAGATTTCAAGTTTTAAGGACAATATCCAACCACTCACATTCCCTTCTAGTCCCTGACCTAACTTGTGTAATGGATGGAAATTGTAAGAGTTCCACAACTGTGAACAGCTGTAAAGATGAGCAGCTGTCCTCATCCTTCATCTAACTGCTAAGATGTTTGACAGAATGTACTCAACACAACATCTCTGATTGCCCAGGGTATCCTTGCAACCAGCCTGCAAGTCACCAATTAAATCTCCTCCCTCTTCCCAGCACTTGGCCTGTGTATGCTTCCTTTTCTCTAGGATCTGGAATGAGATTTGAAGACTATTTAATGCTTAAAAATTCTGTGCAGCCGTGTTCAACTTAACAGAGAAGTTTTACATGGAAATTGTGTTGTTTTTTCCATTATGTTAACATCTCACAGCTCTGCCTCTAAGTTGAAGCTCCTTGCTTTCAAGCTACTGATGATACTCAGCATCTGTTCTTCTGGACATTCAGGCCATTTGCAGAAAAAGCCAGGAAAAGGTCTTTTTGTAAAATGACTAGGTGTATTCCAGGGTTGAAGTCCAACTAGTGAAAAGGGTCCTCAGTGTATTGCTGACATAGTGTTGCAAGAAGAATAGTTTGAAGTTCGTCCACTCACTCTAAGGCTACCACAGCTCTCTCCTGTGCTACCCTGAGAAGCAGAGTTCCCCCACAGGCTGGGAAGTGAGTAGAGAATTTAGTCCTTCTAGTAAATTGCAAGTTGGAAAAATAGTTTTGAGTACTGCTGACAGCCTAGCTGCTCTTTAAACCTGCATTATAGCAAAATCTCCTAATATGGAAAACAAATCAAACTTTTAACAAGGCAAAACGGCAAGCAAAATCTCTGGATAAAACCCCAATGGCATTTTCCAGCTAGTAATGCTAGAACCTTACATTTTATGGCTGTAAAGAAAAGTATTGAACAGCTGTCTTGAAACTAAGCCAAAGTTTTTTGACAATGATTGTCACTCCTTCGCTATCCAGAGAAGTTTTACCCATGGAGCTTTTAAATGATACTGCTTTCAGTCTTTAGTGACTCTTGCATAGGAAAGAGTACACCTTACCCATTACTGTTAATATCCAGACAGGCAGGAGAGCCCACAATCAGATATTATCTATTGCTAAGCTTCTCCAAAAGAAGATTTAGCATTTCTTCTGGACAGTGGAGTTGAAGGCTTTCCCAAACAATGGAAGAGCTCTGCACTTTCATCATCAATAAGGTGTTGTAGAGTGTGCCATTTCTTCATACTAGTGACAAGTCTGAGCAAGGCTCAGTACGATGCTTAAATATGACTGTGAAGCAGTTCTCAGTGCCTGGAAAACAGTTTTCATTTCATCATTTGCTGCCACAGTGTTGTCTGTTCATCCTGAGCCACAGTCACTTCAGGGGCACAAGGAACTGGAAACTAGTATGTTGGGAATGGGGATATAACCCCAAGGTTTATCAGGGCCCCCTTCCCATCCCTGTGCATACTCCTTTTAAGAAATCCAAGGGAGGAGAGATGAAAGGGCAGTGCATATCTGTGTAACCACAGTCTTGTCATTAATGGCACAGTGGCATTGTGCACATGGCATAAACCAGTCAAGCCCTTCCTCAGTGAAGTGAATGCATATCAAAATGAAAAATGAGTAGAAATGAAGCAATCAAAACACTTCTCAATATATCTATTTCTTGGCCTTGTCCATTAATAACGCTCTTTTTTGTTTTTCTTTTTTTCCCTTTTCATCAAGGTCATAGACATTTTGTCTCAATTTTTCCCCTTTTAACTGCACTAGTGACAAAAGCACTAAGGTAAATGTGTTTACAGACTAGAACTGGGCTGGTATCTTAAATTCCTCTCTGATGCAGACAATTGCATAACTTCACCCACTGGCCACAGCAGAAGGCTGAGGGGCAGTCAGCCAGTGACACCAGGCAGTGTGCAGGCAACAGCAACTCCCACTTTGCTTCTGGCACCTGGAGAGCTAGAATGCAGCAAGGAACACAGATGTGGCATGCCTCTGGCAAGAAGAAAACCACGAGAGCAAGTTGGGAATGGGCTGTGCATGTGCATGTCTCCACCAACCAGCTCACCAGCTAGGTGGGACTCTGGGCAGCACATGGCAAATTTGCACTATATCTGGATAGACAAAGCCTGGCACATGTGTACACATATAGTGTGTGTCATACTCTGCCCCAGGACTCTTTAATGTGGAATAAAAATTTGCTCTTGGTCCCTGCAGGACAGCCCTGACAACTATTTCTAGTCTCTGAAGTGAACAAATGGAAACAAGCCCACTTCTGAACAGATTGCTGTGGCAGACATCTGTGTAAGCATAGGTAAGGCAGAGTTGCTTTCCAGGTTTCAAACTCAGAGATGGCAGAAGGGCAAGCAACTGTTGTTTCTTACAGATGGCTTCCTTGCATCTCTGGAGCAAGGGGGAATGCCCATCTCTATTATAACTTCATAACTTCTCTGCTATTTCATGGACTGAGGACACTGACAGCACTTGGATCCAGCCTTCTGCTTTCCTGAGCCATGTGATGATTTTTTTGGCTTCTGGTTTCACCTGCCATAGGCCTGGAGTTTACTGAAAAGTGTTAGGCAGTATGCTGTGGCTACCAGTGTGTAGAAATTGGGTCTGCCAGCCCTACCATTACAAACATCTGAGCTCTGGCCATCAGCTGGCCTCAAGGATAGGACCAAGAAGCCCAGGTGGTCTTTTCCTGACCTAATGCTGGGTAATTGTCCAAACTAACAGCAGATGTGGCTTTCACTGCTCCAGAGATTTAGCAAGACAAACCAAGTTGACTATTGCCATCCCAGTTTGGTAAAAAAAGACAGTTGCATAAAGGACACTGTTTTTCTCTGTCTTTCTTTAGAAACATTGTCTAAAGCTATTTCATATTTCAAATAGTTTAGGAACACTTAGATTTCATCTCTTTGTTTTCAGACTCTTCTGTCCTACTGCAGGAATATAATGGAAGTTGGTTTGCATCGAGTCAAACTTAGACAGATGAGGCAGGGATTTTTGCTTTCCTACATATTTCTAAGGAAATCTTCTCAATGAGAGATGATCTTGAGATAATTTTTTGCTTGGCTTTTCCCTGACTTTTTTTGTGATCATGCCAGATATGTGAACTGGTAGTACATATTGCATCTCCTTCATTTAGTGTGAATTGCCACAACAGGATCATGCCACTGACAACTGGTCCCCTTGCAGACCTGACTTTCTGAATCTCTGTGTTTTCCCTGGAGCACAGTTGTGACTCTTGCAGTGCCCACTGCTTGGACAGTGCTAAGCCAAATACATGGATATCACACAAATGCAGAAAATAAACCATATTAAATTACCAAATGGGTCACTGTGTACTTTTTCTAGTACTATATCTAGTGCTGAATGTGGTGTGTGAAAATATGAAATAACCACAGAGAGCAAAAACCAAAAGCTCCCTGCAGGTGTGTACTAATGAAAAGGCCAAATTTGAGATGCAGCTTTGCAGATCCCTCTCTCTCAACTTCTGTTACAAGCTTTTAAATAGTAAAAGAAACACCTGTGGTTTCTCCTGATAAACATCAGCTTGTCCTACGGATTTAAAGTGATCACAGACTGCGCTGAAGAGGGACAGAACAGAACACAATTAAATGAGGTACTATGAAAGGTCTTTTTCTCTGCCCTATTGTTTCGTCACAGGAAAGCCCTTGTAAAAGATGAATAATGAAAAAACTAAAACATTGCACAAATAGGCAGAGAAATAAATCTAAGGGAAACAGATGTCTGGAGTCAAAGAGCTACAATGCTACAGTGGCATTTCATAGATCTTCCACTCACCAATGTGCAGAATCATCAGCTCCACCCATGAGGGTGGCTAGAAGTGTTTACAAGCCATTCTGGTACTAGAGAACATAGACTTCTCACGCAGAAGTCGTCAGATCCCAGCATGAAAATCCTTGATAGCATACTGTGATCAAAGTGCATATCTATATAAAAAATGTGCACAATTCCAAATTGCTGTACATGTCAACAAATTATAGACACCCTGCTGATAATATCTTTCCGGTGCCCCTGTAACAAAACATAATTTGTAATGCAAAAAAGTGCTGTCATTTCCAATTCGATCTCCTCCAAGTTTTCTTTTCATATCAAAAGCATGAAGTGAGAAGGATTTAAATCTGGGAAAGTTGAGTTTCTTTTATGTACTTAACTTTCTCATCTTTGCTTTAGAGACCCCAGTCCTAACTGTTTTGTGAAAGGAGCTTCTTGCGTCACTGAAACAAGTGTGACCCATAACTTAGTGGCTAACTGATGTTGTTTCCTATGTGAATGCTACAAAAAATGAGAGGTGATGACCAACATTCAAAAGTGCTGAAGTAAGTGACTTAGTTACATCAGCTTCACAGGAAGAAGCTTTAAGTCAGTGTTGAAAAATGTTTCTCATGGCAGAAGATATTTTTGGTGAGTATGGCCATGGTGTAAGTCTGAGTGAGAACCTTCCTTGCACTGCATTTAAAAGTAAAGGACAAATATAAGACATATACTGCACAAATGCAGCTGCTTTTGCCTTGAATTCTAGGAGTAGCTACTTGATTTGTCAATGGCTTTGAGTTAGAAAGAGGTTAAGACACAGAGGTTTGGAGAAAAGATCTGAAATACTGCAGTCAACTCTGTAGGCATGATCTGCACACTAAAGTGCTCCATTTAGACTAAATGGGACCAGAACTGTAGTTCCCAGCTCAGTCTCTAATATTAGTTTAAACCTTGCTTGTGTTAGTTTGAGTCCAGTAAATCTTGGTAGCCACGTGAGAAAATATCCATGCAAAACACTATGTGGCATTTAACTAAACTTGACTAATAACATTGGCCTGTCTTACAGTTCTTTCATAGTCAATTGGCAGCTCTTCAAATCAGACATCTATAGAGTATGGACATGGACTTGGTGAGAATGTATCATATTTCATCAGGGATGACTCTTCCCCCAAGATTCACCAAATATTAACAAAATTCCAGCTTGTCATTATTGTCAGATTTTCTGTATTACTTTCTTGGCACTGATGTGTTTTACAGTTATGTCAGGACCCTATTTTGACATTAGGTGAGCCTTCAGAAAGATCTACCTTGGCCAATGAAATACATAAATAATACAGTGCTTTGAAGGGGAATGAACAGTTCAAGGTAGTTGAAGTTTAGTGCAGATGAGCTGGTCAGAAAAGCAGTCTTAGAAGTAAGGAACTTGTTCCCTGTGTCTTCGCACCCCAAAATCACAATGCTTTTCAGGAATGGCAGACTTCATTGTAAAGTTCCCACAGACCTTTGCACAGAAATGACTGATGTCTGCATACTGGCTTCTGCTTTTGGGGAAAAGGCTGATGGGACTAAAGTGGAGTATGTTTCTCTCAGAGCCTACAGAGAAGGGGGAGACATCTCAGCTATCTTCACCTCAGCTGAGGCAGGCCTCTGCAAAGGAGTCAATGGGGAAATTTGTGCTGTAACAGCAGTACTATTTCTGGTAGTCAGGCCACCTTATTCAAGGCAAGCTTATGTATCTTTGCACCATACTGCAGTCCATGTAGATGTTACACTGGAAATATAATTTCCTGACTTGAAAATGGAAGCCAGACTAAAACTTTTTTGAAGTTTACTCCCTGGCTATGTTTAGTCCTGCATTAGCTTTGAAAAACTCATTTGAAACTTCAGTTACACCCCACCATCCTCTCTAAGGAAAAGAAACCAAACTAGAACCTTAAACTATCCTTTGAAATTTCTATCCCTTCCAAGGGTATGGCAGAGGTAGGGCTTTCTTGGGAAATATAACAGTCTCCCAGTGGGGGAGAGCTCACTCATTGCTACCTTGTCCTCTAGGACTGCGAAAGGTTTAAAAGGATAAGTAAAGTCCAATCAATACCAAGAATTTTTTGTTATTTTTTCAGTGTTAATTTCCTGTTCTCCTTTCATGTGAAAAGCTACCTGGACAAAGCACAGTGCGTGATTGGCCTGGTGTGCCTTTCCACATTATTGTAAAATATAATCAGACCAAAAGCTATTCAAGGAGGATTAAAACCAACAAAAAAGTGAGGTTTACTGTGGAGAGTACCCAATAGGAATTTCCTTTTTCTCACCACGATTTTATATGGAATTAAAATCATATCCATCAGCACTTTTGTAAGCATTTTTCACGGCTATTGGCAACTGATGTTTTCTCTTACTTTTTTAAACAGCTTGATTGATTACCAAGCACAATAAGTTCTTTGTAATTCAATCTGCGTTGTAAGAAGGAAGGTGTTTTACCAAGGTTTGTAGATTTCTGTTTACCACAGCCATCTTCTCAACGCAGACCTGCCAACTTTTGGAGCTGCAGTGGTTAACGGATGCAAAGCTCAACACAGATCTGCTTTGCAAGGCCTGGGGCACAGTACCTGACTTTGAATTCTGACTGGTGATTGAATTCTGTAAAATGGACTGAAGAGCAAATACAGCCCCACTGTGTAACACGGACCCTCTTGCCCCTTAGCTCTGGCTCTCACCCATCTGTCCAGCACCCCTGAGCTCTCCTAGGTATTTATACTTGCACTCAAGTCTCTATGCAGGGTCTATCCAGTCCATCCTGCCATTTTCTTACAGTCTTCCAAATTCATGCACAGCCAGATGTTAAATATTTGACAGCAAAGAAAAAAATGCTTAGATAAAGGGTTTTGCCTTATCCGAGTCACAAGCCACACTGACCTCAGCATGCTCTGCATTCTCCCAGGTAAAAAGTGGTGAATTATTCCTGTGTAATTCCTCTGCCAGGTACTGTTGGCTGCAGCTAACACGTGGCTCAAATCTGCTTTAACTTAAGCTGTGACTTTTAAGTCCTGTATATAGTGATTCATCGCCTCACTATATACAATCCCAATGTGCTCTTTCTAGGTATTAATTTTCCACAAAAGCTAAATCCTGGCATGAAAGGGTTTTGCAATGTGGAAAAGAGAGCATGGACTGACCTAGTAAAATAAAGCACCAGTCTTAATGAATAACAGTTTAGACAGGCCTCCAGAGTAACTTTGAGAACTTATTCTCTATTTACCAGACTGAATGTGCAGAAATCCACATCAATTGCCACCACACCACCTCCTACTGCCACATCCACTGCAGTTAGTGTTCCTAGATTTGTGTCAACATATAACACAGTTGCTATATAGTCTCTTCCAGACCTTGGGAAACACTTGTCCTTGAGGTTTGAATAAAACAGCAAGAAGAAAATGCAATGCTAACTAGGATGTAGACATCAAATCTCGTAGTGGTTTATTGGTTTTTGGTGTTATGTATACAAATATGACCTCAAGTTTTTGACTAATATTTATAAACCACAAGAAAGGGAAAATGCTCAGGGATGTTATAAGAGCTGTTCAAAAGCAGTGAAGAAGGTTCTCATGATTAGGTGGGGTCATGAACAGCCCAGGACTGATCAGAACTCCTCTCTACTAACTATAATCATCTTATCAAGAAGTGATTTTGACTTTCACTTCCTTTCAGCTGTGTCTGGAGATATCTTTCCCCTTTTTGGCTTCACATCCTTCTGTTACTTTGGTCAGCTTTCCAAATCATTTCTCATATGAAAATAAGATACATTTTTGACCTATAAACAGAAGTCTTGAGAGGCATGGAGCAAACAAGCAGTCTGATAATATATCATAAACATGTATGTGTATGAGTTCAAACAGCATGAAAGAGGCCAAAGACAGATGCAAACCATGCCCAACTCCTGGTCTTGCCTAGGGAATCACACTGGACCCAGCACTTGGCATCCAAAGTGCTCTGTGTCTTCAAAACAGGGCACTGAAGAGCAGGCTACAAGCTGAGGTCAAAGCAGTTTTGCTGTGAGCTGATTTGAAACCACCATGCATTGCTTTGGGGCTGTGCCCTGTACTGACACCTTGTTATCCAGTAGAACTGGCTTCTCCATAAAATTAAATAGGAAAAGGTTAAATGGAGATACATGATCCTTTGTGTCCTTCTCATTCCCTTTGCTGGCCTGGCCTTATCTAAAAGTGGTCAAAACAAGGCAGTCTGCAGACTGCTCTCTTTTACCTGCTGTATTGGGTTTGGCTGAGATGGAGTTAATGCCTCCATGCAGTTTTCAGAAACACTGTGCCTCAGGTTGAAGATAACCTGTGTGTTGTGACTGTTGCAAGGCTGGCACAGCACCAAGGCAATGGGGTGGATAAGGTCCTGGGAGGGGACACAACCGAGACAGCTGACCCAAACTGACCAAAGAGCTATTCCATACCATA
>VWZO01003228.1:446197-546513 GCA_013396975.1 Bucco capensis
TCTTATGAGTTCTAACCTCCCAGGAAAATGGATAACTGCTGATGAGGGCATTCAGTACCTGAGAGAATTAGCAATACTGGAGATTATCTACGGTAACCTAGATAATGAAGAGCACCCCAAAGACCCAGAGGATGTCCCATGCACATGGGCTATGTGGAGAAAAGTGATTAAAGGTGGCCCAGCATCATATCTGGCTGGCTTGGCAGCAATGTACTACCCTCAAATGGACATACTAACTGTGGAGGTAGCATCCTCTTGGCTTCAGAACTTTGAAGAAAGCCTTGATACCACCTCATCATTGAGGGCCGGTACCCTGAATGCTAGAGGCACCCCAGGAAATCAGTCCTCCCCTGGCCCAGTCAGAGGAAAGGAGAGACCCAGATGCACACCACGTAGTGCCCTCTGGTTCTTCCTATGTGAGCAGGGGGAGGACACCTGCATTTGCTACATAGCCCTTCAGGCTATTCTACAAGCTCATGTCAGGGCACAGGCACCTCACAACTCTGTATTTTCTGCCCCCATCATGCCCCACACCTCTTGTAACCTCTGTAGAGCTTACAAGTTTGTAGCTGCAGCTTTGAAGCTGGAGTGACGCGAGATTAAGTCCTGTGTGGCTTTAGGACAGCTACTATTCTATTCTCTTGCACCTCTGAGAGTCAGAGTCAAACCTTGACCCTCCTCCCTGGGTGCTCTTCCTTTGCATTTCCCTTTCTGCCCTGCAAAGGTAGGAAACAAAGTAGAGACCAACACCGGATGATGTCCTGGCTGTAAAACTGGGCTGGAGACAACAGTCTGGTTTTCAGTGCACAAGAAGGTAGGATTTATTTTCCCTCTTTGAAGGCAGACCCAGAGCAGAGGGGTTGCCCCCTCCACGGAGCAGTCAACAAGCCCTCATATGAGCAATAGAGGTATCTTCTTGGCACAAGTTCCTCTCTATCCTAGTTACCAGCTACTCACTCTCAGGTGCACCCGGCAGGGCTGTGCTAGTGTTGCTGTCCCCGGGGCCAGACCACTTTGTACTCAGTATCTGACTAAAATCCCAAGCTCTATGCTTCAAGCGCAGTCAGGGTTTGTTTTTTTGATTCCCTTCTTTTCTTTTTAATCCAAGTACCACAGACTTAGGAAAGTATCAAGTTACTGCACACACACATGTTGCTGCTGTAAAAACAACCTTATGTGCTGAGTCTCTGCAGGGCCATTGTCAAAATATATGATGTGACATTTTGAAACATCCCAGTTGGACTAACTTGCATATCTGCATGGTGTTCAGTTGGGCTGTGCCCAGAGCCCTGCTCTGCACCATGCCCTGCTCATCAGGTGGACAATGACCCTGAGAGGATGCAATCCTTCCTGCCACCTTCCTCAGCCAGGGGCAGAAATTCAGGCTTTGCCTCTGCCCTGCCTCTCTCCAACAGCCACCCTGCAGGGCCTGCACTGAGCTGTAAGGCAAGGTTGTCACATCCCTCACTTTGGCCCCACAAGGCCTGTGTTCATTTCACACACAAAGTGAAATCTGATAACCTGTCTGTTATTATATGATGCACAGCTTTACATTACCTGTTAGCTTACTGTCTCTGCAATCACTGCTAAGACACAGCTGCCATGTATTATACCACCTGTTCTGTGCAGCCTACCTGCCTCCTGCCCATGCAGGAATGCATCCAAAAGCCCCTGTGGAGTCAACACGGATGTCAGGGATTTTTTTGAACTTTCTTTGCATTTTTTGCTGACTGTATGTTGCATCCCCATCCAGCCACACTGCATTCCCTTGCCTCACCATTAGCAGGGAACTCTGCTGCCTCTCTTGATGTTTCTGCTTGATGTTATACATCTCTGGTAGTCTACCAGTCTCTACAGTTCTATGACAAACAAATGGCAGAAATAGGGGCAATGTTTCCTGGTAAAAAAAGAGATCTTTTGCCCTGTAGAATAAGTGATAGTTCAAAATAACTCACTATGAAAGAGACTTACCAATCAACTCACAGAAGTTCATTTGGCTGCACCAACTTCAGCACAGTCAGGCCAGTTTACCACAGGTGAAGAAAATCAGTTCCCACAACCAAATGGTCTGAGGCCTAAAGTGGATCTGGCTTTTAGACTCCCCATACATACAGTGCATAGAGGGCTGAGTATCCCAAGCATGGATCTCAAAGCACCAGTAAGTCAAGCAAGGCATCCTCCAAGGGCAATACTTTCAATGTTCAGTTTCCAGATCTACACAGCCTCCAACCAAGGAGCACTGCGATAACTGCTAAGTATCTGATTTTTTTCTAGGTGTAGGACCTTCTGTTTTGAAAGCTGAATCTTAAACAAAAAAAAAGCAAGAACTATTGGTTGAACTTATGTATGCATACATGATTTACTGAATAAGATGAAAAGTAAGATAAAATAGGAGCATCTGGATAACCAAGAGTATAAATGTTTAGAGGAATACACAAACAAAATAGGAGCTCAGGGTCAAATTACAAGAGTGGAGGAGAAAATCAGATATTTGTACAAAGAAAAATAAGCATAATGAAGACTATCTGAGCAAAAAGTAAATAAGAAAGAATATTTTGAAGAGTTATAAAGCACACAGGATATCCTTGTTGCATCTTAAGTTTATGTATTTAGTAACTATGAATGATCATCAGGAACCCAGTATCCTCTGCAGGGAAAGGGATTAAGCTCAGCTATTCTTTTCAGCAAAAATATGCTTGACTTTCCCCTCTAGAGCTTATTTCTAAGCATCTGAAGTAGTCTGTTTGGGACAGTTGCTTCTCAGTGGCCACATCAAAAGAATGTGAAAGTGTGTGATTTTATTTCCACTTACCACCAGCAGCAACAGGCAAATGCCTGGCTTCACTTCAGCTGTCCAGATGCATAAATGGGAACCAGATTTACCCTCCATCTCTGTGTATCAGACTACATGGTTAATGCACAGCAGTTACCCTGGGCATCTGAAGAAGCAAGCTGGCTATCTCTACTCTCTGTCTTTCTGATTTTGTAAGACAATACTCACAGCTGTGTCAGGTTTCAGGACAACTTCAGTGTGAGACAAATTTATGAGATCAGGTTTGAATGCATGCTCTGCTCCTGGCTTCCCACCACATTCTCCTGGATGTTGAAATATTTATGGGGAAAACAGTCTTCTGAGCTGAAGGAAAGAGATAATGAGCTACAAAACTGGTGATTACTATAAGGACTTGCCGTCTTTTGGCAGGCTTGAGTTTCTCCCATTAAATTGCAGAGACAGGCATACACTTTCTGGCATGGGAATGACTGCAGTCCAAGATCTCACTTGTTTGATGAAATGGGAGTAAACACCTCTAGTCGGTATCTCTTGATGAGATTCATTCTGTCATTATTGTCCTTTCCTGTTCAGAAGACTGGGGTATGTGATAAAGACTGGGTTGGGTCTCCTTGAATGATTATGTTTGCTTTCCAAGTCACAAAACTTTCCAAACTTTACATGCTATCACCTCAATTTTTTTTTTTCTGGTGGCAGCAAAATGTTCCTTTGGTATCTTGATAGCAGAACTCGGGCTCCATCAAAGTTCAAGCCATAAATACCCTGTGGCAGCCAAAACCACTGAACAAGGGAGCCTGATTGGAAGGATTTAGGAGAGCGAGGTTCTGGGAATTCAGATTTGGGATGCCTGGAAGGTGCTGAGAATGTGATGCAACTCAGTTGAGAGCTTTCAAGCTGTCATGAATTGTGCTTCAGAGGTGAGCTAGAAAACTATTGTTTCTGATAGGCAGGTGGATAAAACCGACAAAATTGTTTTAAATAGCAGTCTGAGATGCAATCCTAAAGCTGAGAAATCCTATCCTAGAAGCAACTCAGAAAAACCTTTCATATCATTAAAATCTATCAGATGGCTACTTACCCCCAAGAACTGAGAACCTTTCCATGGAAGCTCCACATGTTCCTGAAGGCTGCCAGACCATCCCTTGCCAGTTTCCTCTCAAATTATACAGTGGCAGGCAGTATGAACAGAGAGCAGAGAAGCATGCATTTCTACACTGAGTGAATTGTGGGTCATGGCTAAAAGGAGCAGGAGGCAACACCAGTCTTGTAAGAAGAGCTGATGCAATCAGAAGCTAATCAGAACAAAAGGGGACTGTTGAGTTCCATAAATACCTGCAGCTGTGACCACTCACACAGCCACTAGAAGACAAGTACACATATCTTCTGCATGAAGGAGGAGACTGCTCAGGTGTCATGGGGGTGGGTGTTGTCAGTGATGGCCCCTGCAGGAGCAGCTAGCACCAGTGTAGTCACCAGAACCATGCCATAGGCAAAACCCTGCCACTCCCTGCCTACAGCTATCCCCATACCTCACCAAGGAGCTGCCACTGCACAAAGCTCTCACACCCATGTATGTCCTGGTGAGAAGAGAAAAATTTGGGGATAGCTGGAATGGTTGGATGCTCCAGCAATCCAGGGATTTGCTTTCTAACATTTGAAATGGCATTTCCTTTTGAAAGGTTTGGTAAGTTATTTGAGAAGAAAAAGCATTTGGAGACATTTTAAAAGGTCAAAATCAAAATAAACATTTGGAAAATAGAGAATCTGTTCAGTCTGAAATGTTCATTTCCTTTGGGTTTTCTCCACATAGTACTTTTTTCCAGGGCTTCAACATTTCTTCTTTTCTAGTCAGAAAAGAATGCCAGATCCTGACAGTCCTTGTGGGGCTGGAGGAGCTTCTGCCACTCAGTCCTTCTGTTCATGAACCATTCATATGAGAAATGGGCCCTGGGACCACAAACCAGTGGAGCAATTTGCTTCCAAAAGGAAACCACCACCAAAGTAGAAAAATATGTTGAGAACAAAAGTTATTGTTTAATGTGATAAACAAAATCAGTGTTGAAAACAGCTTCCACTGTACTTCTATTTCCTACAGCTTTGTCATTCAAAAACAAAGATTCTACTCTCTCTCCTCTGCAGGCTTGACCTAAAGCTTATCTTTCTCCTAGTTATGTGTCACTTAAGTTCTATCAGTTTTACATTCCCTGCAGTTTCTCTGACTTTTCATGCCAAGTCCATGGAGCAGGGATACATTTGTTAGCTACTTTCCAAAGCACAGCAGGCTACTGCTCTCTGATGAAGGCACTATACCAGTACAGATAATAAATAAAGAGGAACATGCCAAGCCATACAAGAATTAGAACTTAGATTTTTTTTCTCTCTATTTTTTTTATTGTGATTTTAATGTAGTTATTTAGAAGTCAATATATTTCACCCTTGCTGCATACTAAATATACTCAGAAAACAGAGATACAGAGCTGCTGAACATGCTTAAAGCAAGAAGAAATTATTTGCCAAACAGATTTAGAACATTGTTGCTAATTTCTTGTTTTTCATTATTCCTCTTCAGTCAAGAAAAAAAATCAAATAACTGAAGTCTCAAAGTGGTAACAAACCTTACAGTATTTGGATTCTGAAATAAAAGCGAAACCATATGTCTGCAGTCATCCAGCAATCTGTCCTTGAGCCTTTATGTGTTTGTTGTCATTGGCATTATCCTTAAAACACCTCTGTCTCAAAAGTTATCTTCTGACATGTGGGGATTTCTATGGTATTGCCAGTATCCTTTTCTGTCCCTGTGCAGACAACAGCCTGAGATGGCTTGATCATCTCAGGGTTTCATCACTGAGCTATGGGTGTCTACAGGCTCACTTAACCTCTGTTTTTTCTTACCACGCATCTGGTAAGTGAAATACAAGGAAGCCATGACAAATGCTTTGCTTCCCACTTTAGTCTAGGTTTCCAAATGCCCAGCAATACTCCCTCCACACTAGGGGTACTCCCAGGCAGAACTTTGGCTTCTCAGACACCCTTTTTCTCTCATTTCAGTATTACAAGACTTTCTTAATCATGGTATGTGGTAGGGGTTCAGAGCTGCATCGAATACCCAGGTCCCTCCCCATATACAGATACCCCGTGTCCCCTACACTGACACTTCAAAGGGCCCCACAGGCTATTGGCTTTGCTCAGAATGCATGAAGTATTCTAAAATAATAAATGTGAATGTCTTTCTGCATGGCAGCCTCTGGCACCCCAAGCCATTCACTTCAAATCACCAAGCTCTGATCTCCAAGCATGGAGGCTACGACCTTACCTGATTTTAAGGTGACAGCTAAGATTAAAAATGGACTGAAGAGAAGCCAGATGTGGGCTGTGCAGTGACCTGGCAGCTGCTGCTAAGAGTGGCCATGCCCAGGTTAGCTCCCAACACCTGAGGCTGCATCCTGGGCCTTTCCCCAGCTGTGGAAAAGGTATGAGGGCAAGATCTCCAAGAAGAATCACATTCTCCATGTAACCTGTATTGCTCCAGGCCTGGATCAGGAGCAGATATAGAAAGAGTTCCACCTCAGGTATCCTCAGAAGGCACTCATCTCACCTAACTTGACCCACCTGCTGCACTGCTGTCTAAAAGTAATTTTGCACAAAATAACATTCCTGCATAGGGCAATAGAAAGCAGCAGAAAACCTTAGGATAGGAGCCATCTGACCAACTTAGGTATCTACAATGGGATTTATCTCCAGAAATGGAAGCCTAAACATTTGTATCCCCATAGAAGTGCCTGCGGTAGCAGTTAAAGCCTTGAGTGAAGAGCTGCTCCATGGAGCCAGCACAGCCATGTGGTTCACCTTCATTCCCTTGCCTAAACGTAGATGTCTAAGGATAAGCACCCTGTAGAGCTGGCAGATATGACACAAGGCCTATGGGTGACCCATAGCCTTCCAGGGTCATGTTTAGGGACCATACAGGATGCACTACTTCATCTCAGGACAAGGTATCTAAGTCCCACCTCTAGAAAGCAAGTAGGCATCGACAGTCAGGTGTTTGCCTAGAGCTAGATCCCTTCCCTGCTTCAGGATGAGCTGAGTGCCTATTTCTCTTCTTTGACTGTAAAGGAAATCCACCTAGCTGGGCAGGTGTTAGCAGCTGTGATGTGGATGCTGAAGATCCCCTGTCTAGAGGAATGCCACAACCACCATCAAGTGAGCACTGAGGGGCTCTTCATGTTAGTGTGAAAAAAACTTTTCGAAGTATTGAATTCTTTCCAACGAAATGTTTTAAACATTCGGGGGGAGGGAAAGAGGAGGTAAATGATTTTATTTGTTCCAAAATAAAGATCAGGCTGAAGGATTTCTTTAATGCTCACAAGCATGAATTTCTTGCTCATTTCAGGCTTGAAGTCTATTGAAAACTTTGTGGCTGCATATTGATCCCTCACAATAATGCTAAAGGCAAGCAGCACTCCTGGATGAAATCTTGTCCAGACAAAAATGATGGAAAGTCTCCTATAAACTTCAGTAAAGGCAAGATTTTACCCCTAGTTTTTGTTGTCAAAGTATTTCCACATGCTTTACTTCTTCTCCAACATATGATCCCCAGCTAGGGTAGATCAGACCACCACAAGGAAAATTCAGACAGATAGCTCTGGGTGTCAAAGTGAGGCAGAAATACCCTCAAATGCCACACACGCGGATGGGAATGCTACAAGGGGATTTGAAAGCGGCAGAGCAATGAAGAGCTGGATGAGGTTGTCAGGAGTGGAAGTGATTGTGAAGGAGGTCAGAGGAAAGCCAGGTGAAGACATTTCCCTGAACTGAATGGAAGTGCAGCTCTAAGCTGGGTGAAAGTTCAAGGCTGTGCTGCCTTTATCCAAACCAGATTTCCTAGCTTGACTCTCAGAGTGCAGGATTATTCATCAGGCATTACTTCCTATCTTTCCTGTTGCTGTATATAATCACTTCAAGGAATGTTTAGCTATTTTCAAAACTCTGCACTTCATAACCAAGATTGATTTTGAAGGAGGCCATGGCATTGCCTGCACTGACAAGCAGTACAGCATACTTGAAACAGATCTGTGGAGTGGGTCATTGATAAGAAGCCACTTCACACTACTCAGTGCCTTAGGGTTTTCTTCAGACCAGCTCCAGTGTGGACTGGGTGCCAACGAGGAGGCGGCACATACTGCAAGTGCTCCCAGGGACCACTGTCACCCTAGTTTCACCTGGCAGAAGCCCAGTTTGAGCACCCTGAGGACAGTCTGCAGTACAAATCCTTGCAGGTTGTGCATAGGGAAGGCAGATAATCACTTCAAAAGCCTGCTCCTGCCCCAGTCAAGTGCTGGTGTCAGCACAGCCCCAGGTAGCTGTAATGCAGTAACAGCTGAATAGCTTGTCTCTTTGCCCCCATCAGAGTGAACTGAACCATGGTTCTCCTAGCTACAGCAATGCGCTTCAAGAAGCGCCAGCGTGGCATCCATTTCCCTCATGGGAAATAAGCCTGCAAGGCCAGACATGGCTGCTATCAAGACATTAACTGTAGACAGCTCCAACTATTTTTCCCACAAGCCACAGCAAGCCAGGCTGATCCAACCCATCTTGAGTGCCTGGGGATACAGCAATGAGTGTGTAGGAAGTGGTTAATGAGGAGTTAAACACTAAGCTGAACTTATTAACGAAGGAAGAGGGAGAAAACTCCTTTCCAGTCACTTCTCCCTAACTGGTGCTAACAAGTTGGTCTAAAAAGCACCAGCTCAGCTTGCATTCAGGTGCTGACAGCTACCTGTTGGGATGCAAGTAACACCTGCTGGGCTGCTTGCAGTTCATCCAGCCTGTCAAAACACAAGACACTTTATCTCTGGGCTATGCTTGAAGGGAGTCACTAGTTCAGGCTCATTTTAATTGTCATTTATATGACTATTCCTTGCTTGGAGAAGAAAGCAGTGAAGATGAAAAGCACTGAAATCCCCTCCTCTCTGTGATCGCTGACCTATTTCTAGCCCCACAAGGGTGACAGGCACAGTTAGCACAGTGCAACACCCAAGCTGCTCTGCAAGAGCACAGTGCTGCCCAGATGCACCACCATGAGCTCATAAGGGCAAATTTGCCCTCTTTGAGGGCAATTCTTGCAGTGATTGGTGTTCTGCTTCCCTGTAACCTCTGAAATCAAGGTGGCAGAGCTGTACCAAGGATATTCTATTTCTTGAGCTCAGCTTTTTCAATCTCAGAGAAAACCTTGTGAGACCAAAGTGCTCCATCTCAAGAATGGAAATGAAGAAAACTCTAAATCTGCTGTTTTAAAAAATGCTTAATTGATACAACTATCTCTGGAGTGAGAAGTGCAGCATGGCACTTGGTAATTTTGTGTGAGCTGTTATAATTGAACATCACACTATATTGCTAAGGGCTAGCTAAACTCTTCTCGGTTTCCAGTCTCTCCTCTAAATCAAGGCAGTATCTCCTATGTGGTTTTTGCCTCCTTGTCCAGGAATGGATTTTCATCCCTGACAAGAGTTCAATATATTCATCTTGAATGACCTTAAATCTTTTCCTGGATCCAGAAAGACATAATTCTTGGGTTTATGTAGGAAATTTCTTGAATGTAAACCAAATATTTTGTGATCTGATCCTGTAAATGCCCATGAGTCAATAAATCTATGGAAAATGCTCATGCACATAATTGTTCTCAGAACTGAGTCCCCAAAAAGGATCTTTTTAGCAATGCTGAACAAAATCCCTCATGTTTAGGGGTCCAATTCCAAGATCTGGATGCTTGTTTTACTTACGTAAACCTTCTGGATCAGCAACACTTGGCTGCAAATAGAAGGAGTAAGACAGCAGGAAGAGTTGTAGCACTTCCATGATTAGTCAGACCCCTGAAGAGTAGAGAGCATCATGGGGAAGAAAAAACACTGGAAATGAAATGAAACAAAATTTGCTGAAATGTCAATAAAAGCTTATTGCAGATGGAAAGAATATGATATGTTACCAGAAATAGCTAACCTTTTTCCAGGTTCATTCCAGTCAACCCTTCAACTTGAATCTTCTTATTTTCTGAAATGAATATGTCACCTCTCCAGGCCCCTGATCACTACAATGCTGGTGCCAGTGTCCTCCTTGCTGGTGACATCTGCTTTCCCAAGCCATGCCAAGTACAGCAGCAAAACCTTTATTAGCACTGATTTGGTTATTACTGTTTTGGAGGGGAGTAATTCTGAATTATGCTAGGTGATTAATTAATGATCATGAAAACTCAGCTGCTTTCACTGCTTTTCTAATGAGCTGGGTAAACAAGTGAATACTCTCCAGGTCTATGTCTATGTCAATTTTGTATCTGCAACTTCACTTAAGCTTCAATGGAAGACAAAAGGAAGGTACCATTAGCCATTTGCATCTGATCATGTGCCCATAGTTGACATATGGCATATCCCTCCATCATGTACATCAATGAGTTTGTTGCTCCTTTTGCAGAGTAGCACCCCTGCTCTGAAGGAAACAACCACATTTCAAAAGTTTTCAGATAGCTCAGCACTTTCTTGTCAGAAGTTGCTGAACTCAGATTATGTCTTTGGTAAACAGCAGATTCATAGTGAGACTTAACAGAGATGGGAAAATGGGAGTGCTGGAGCTCTGCTAGTGGTCACTGTGCTTCATGAAGCTCTGAAGGGCTTCTTATAGTACCCTGAAGTGCCAAACAGGGTATTTAATGTGGATCTATGTTCCAACAGCATTCTAGTTTCTGCATTGCATTTATAAAGTGGAAAATGAGCTACAGGTTTAGAAACTGCTTACTACAGAAAAATTACCTGTGGCTTCCAGGAGGCAAGGGAGACCCAGACCTGGAACAGGATGTCTCAGATGTAAAGGGAAGTGATGGACTTGAAAAGCACAGTGTTAGAGTTGCCCCATAGCAGTTGTTGTGTTGTACTGGCAGTACAGAGCAGACAAAAACTCATCCTGGACAGTCACAGTCTGGATGCAGTATGTAGGTACCTGTCTCAGAAATGTTCTGTCTCTGTTAGGTCTTCAGACTATCCACTCCTAGCCCTTTCTTTTACTTCATATATTTGAGAATCCTCTTTAAAACATGGTTGAGGGAACAGTGTTCTGGCAGAGACATTAGCAGGAGCTGTGTATTTTGGAATGCCTTCTCAGCATGGGCCAAACAGTGAAACCGGTGAAACCCCAAACCCAGCTGATGACTTTTCATTTCTTGAAGGATTTCTGTCCCTGTCCCCAACACCCTGTAAATAGCAGAACTTAAGAATGGAATGGGTGTTTTTTTTCAGTTTAAGATTTCCAGGCACTTTTGCAGTGTTCGTCAGAAAAAAACCTGTTCTGACACTTCACTGCTTTGAAAGCTTTATTGATGGGAGGAAAGAGCTAATTTTGGCATATGAATAGTGTGTGGATTACAAAAAGGGTAAATATAAATTAGGTTAAATATTTTTTCTTATCTCCAGCTCACTGTACTACTTTTGTCCTCTTTCTAGCTCAGCAGAACTTTTAGTCAACTCAGATGTTTCCTCAGAGACACATAAAAGCTCTACAGCCCAGAGCAAGCCCCATAAAACAAGTAAGACCTCCCAATGTGAAGCTCTGTCTCCCTCCCACTCAGTACTTAACTCTTCTTTTTCCCACTTATATACAAGTTGGCTTCCCACACACTGAATGCTAAGTTTTCTGCTACTCTTCTTTCACACTAACCTCAAGAGAAGGGGAAGGGATTTTTAACCATCTTGTCCTTGGGCTCTGCTGGGTTCTTATCTCCAAGTCTCTCCTGCAGTCTGCTGTGGGCCCATCTCAATTTTATTGGACATCAGAGGACAGTCAAACTGCTTTGTTTTCTACCATTTCCCATATGGGAATGTGCTTTACCCATACCTATACGCCTTCATCTCTCTTAAAATCACCTATGCTACCAACTTATAAAGAAACTCCTGAAAGCAAAGTTCCAGTGAAGGTCTTAGCATTTGACAGCTCTTTCACCTTGCCCCAGGAGTATAGAGAGGAACAAACAAAGCTCCATGGTCTCAGGTAACTCCCATATTTCCCTGTGACGCAACCCCAGCACTCTCCTAGCTCACACCCCTCCTTCCCTGTGGATGGCAGACCTGCAAAAGGTCTCTTTGAACACTTTTTAAATTTGTTGTTTCCCTCTTTTATCTTCTGAAGGGTGAGAAATTACCTCTTCCCTTAATTTCCTTCTCCTACAACTCTAGAGTACAGTTACTTACTTTCTGAGCCTGCTTACTCAGAAGCTCTGGAAGTACAGTGCATTTTGTTTTAAAGACCATTTGGAAGAGCAAAATATCAAATGTTGGTAGCAGTGCCAACATTCATTATATGGAGTTCCCCCTGTAGCTAGCTTATATGAAGTATTCTTTGTATGACATTGCAATAAAACCATGTGACTGATTGACTATTTTCAGAAACAACAAAGTCTCTTCTATAGCTGGCTTCCAGCCCCTCTACAGTTGGATAGCTTCTGCTAGTCTCACAAGGACAAACTGGATAAGCAAATACATGTGTCTGAATGTGGCCTACTTAAGCTCTGAAAGCTCTGGAAGAGTGGTCAAAGCAAGCAAGACATGTTCAGATGTGGATGCACCATTCCTTGAGACACTTTCTGGAGTTCAAGAGTGGGTTAAGCTGTCCATGTTGACACAGCCAGCAACTGGAGCAGCTACACAGCAAGGGAGCCAAATGTAAAGCTGGCACTGCTCTGTTGGCTTCTCTGTGGTTATTCCAGATACTGAGATCCCCATTTCCTACCTAAGTGGAAGAATTGCAGTACATCTGTCGAACTACGTCTACATGGTCTGGCATGTATTATTTCCCACTGGACCTACTCAGATCTTGGACAACTGCTTCCCAGTTCAACATCATAAAACACAAAGCAACTAACAGTAGTAAAATATAATCATGAAATAGGGAAATACACTGACAATATGAATTTAAAAAATTTAAAGAAAGCTGCAGTTGCTGTGTGACTAGAATAGACTCCTAGAATCAGTCAGAAATCAGGGAAATGGCAAGCAAGCCCTTACAAGACACTGATCACTCTTTCTGAAGTATGAAGTTTTCTATATTCACTTCCAACCTTAAACGTAATGAGCCTCATAAGTGAAGCACAACAGAGACATCTCTGCTGACACATAGTGTGGCTGTATTGTCACAGCTGCTCTGCCATTCTGGCAGCACACGGAGATAGAAACTGCAGCAGGAGCCCAAACACAAGCATTTGGTTTCTTGCATCTGCAAACAGTTAGCTGTCCAATTTTATATACCAATTCAAATTCAAGATCACTAAGCATTCTTCTCCTGAGGCTGACAAAACTGAAGTGAAACCATAACTTGTCTTCAACCCAGTACTGAAGCAACCAACTACTGCTAATTAATGTTGGGAGTTTTTTTGTTTGTTTGTTTGTTTTAATAGGAAACTTCAGCTTTCAGAAGGCAAATTTTGCATTTTCAAGAAGAGAAAATGTTTTTGAGGTGGGGATTAATCATCTGGCCTGGAACTTCCAGCTCCAGCCTGTTTCCTTGCATCTGTTAGCAGCTAACTAACCCACACCCTGGGTATCCAATTGATGGAGAAACCTGTGTTTCTGCCTGTTAGTTGAGGCCCTAAAAAAGTAGTACAGACCCATGTGTGTGAATCACCTGGATTTTGTATCAAAGTGCTTTTTTACTAAGTTTTTTGGGTTCACTGAAAACAACAGAAACAAAAAGTGGTGAAAAAGACACAAGATTGAAAACAAGGCCCCATAGTGAGGATCTTTGCCAATAGCTGGGCTTACTAAACAACGCACAAGTCTCCACAGCAGCAGTGAAACTTGGAGACACCCATAGCCAGATTTTGATCCATTCTGAAACATCAGGAGTCAGTGGGGAGTTCAGAAGGTCCCTTTATGTAATTACTTCTGTAAAAAATAATAAAAAAGCAATGCTATAGCAAAGATAATAATTATCAGATGATTCTCTTAAAACAGGAAAACCCTCAGAGATGTCTCCCTTGACACCCTTGCAATCTCTTTTCCCCATTATTCCTTGGCAGGATGACACTCAAGAGGACCAAACAGCCTTCATTTGGTGTACTGCTATTGAATAAAATGCCAGGTGTTGAAAGTAAGATGATCTCAGGTTTAGTTGCATGTCAGAGACATATATTGTCATCATAAAGGGATGAACAAGGGAGATGTGGCAAACTCAGCAATATCTAAGAGACAATTGGCTATTGTGCTGGTTCCTGCCTTTTTTTTTCCAGTTTATAAAACAAGTGTTTTTTGTTTGATGTGGCTGACAGCAGCTCTTAGCTATAGAAAAATGAATACATATCATGAAGAAGCACACTCCTTCCACAATAACAGAGCCAACAAATAAAGCCTTGAATAAAAATTTCAGTTTTCTATGTGCTGCAGAGATTAACCCTGATTACAGTATTTTTACCTCCCATCTGCTACATTACACAGTTATTTCAAGAAAATGTCTTTCACAAGCCTGAAGCTTTTCTTTGGAGACTTGTGACTCCTCAGGTGCACAGAATGTTTTTATAAATGAAAATTTGGACAGCAAGAATGGAGAACTGCAATTAGGCACCAGGATGACAAGAAAGATTCTCAGCATGGAGAAACTAGGCACCTGTCTTCAGCAGATTACTTTTGCTGATGACAGAGCAAAGACTCCTGAACTGACATTGGCAGATTAGATACAGCCCCCCCTTTTTTGCAAAGGAAGCGAAGGTTCAGGAATATCAGGAGTCTGAAGGATCACAAGAAGTGCATTACATTTTGATTACTCAGCAGAACTGACTCCAAGCTGGTTGGGGTCACTGACAGTAGCAAGGGACACTGTGTAGCCTCTTGAGGGTGCCGCAGCAGGTGGACTAATGAAAGACTTCTAAATGTTTTCAGAATTTTCCAAGTTCTTGCAACTTATATGCAGGTTTCACATGGACTAAGTCACTTTCCCACTGTTGATACTTAGTCTATCCTTCCCTTTTCTAAGGAGGATATTTTTACCTGCTGCATTTGGTGTTCTAAAGCAGGTCCCTTAACCTTACAAAGTCTGCAGAAGTGCATTGTCATGAGTCTTCAGCGTGACAGCAAGCCCATGCCCTCACTGTGCCCTGGAACACAAACTCAATCTTGGGCAAAATGAGTAAGCATCATGACTTTTCTAATACCTACTGAATCAACTTGTTAGAAACATTAGTGTTATCACTAAGACTCACTAAGAATCTTCTGTATAGTAGCATGTGTTGTACATCCTCTATATAGTTCAGTGTCATACATTTTTCTCCTTAGGTGCAACTAAAATCATCCTATCAAAGCTTTTTGTCTCTGTATCTTATATGATGGCTTCTTGAAGCAATCCTGTCCTCAGTACATGTTAATCAAATGTGATGTGATATATTGATTGATGTATAAAATATTATAATATACTACAGATACACACTAACTGTAGGAATAAATGGCATTTCAGTTTTCTCTGAGCAACTAGCTCTTTCTTGTTTCTGAGTCTTTGGACTCATAAAGACAAACAGCCTAAACAGATTTTTCAACAGAAAATTTCAAAAGGAAAAAACTAAAGCAGGTTTTTTCTTTGGAACAAAAGATCTTAAAGCATATTTCTAGAAGTAAAGATGAAAATTCAGAAAAATAGTGTAACTTTAAAATGTAAAATGAGAGCTGAAGCAGCAGTAATGGTAACTGGGAAAAGGCCTGTCAGTTATAAGAAACTTCGACCCAACCTAGACCATTTCTGTGCAAAAATCAAGCAGGAAAGCTAGGAATCACCAACTTTCCCATGACAGGAAGACCTCCCTATCACCTTGAAAGTGTTGCCTTGAATTGTTAGAAAGATTAATTTTGAGCCTTTGCAGACTGAGGAATAGTAGAGTACCTGGCAGGAGAGCCGACAGGCCGCAGCATGACCATGGAGGCTCTGTGCAGGTACCCAGGCTGATTAAGCACAGTGGACAAGTTTCTTAGTTTGTAGTCTTGAAAGGTAACATTCAGAGCAAGATAGTACCAAAAAACCACAGTAGAGGTAATAATAACTCACAGTGCTACTTGAAATGAATAGTCAAGCCCTCATTCTGGTTAGTTACTTCTCTGGTTTGTTTAGGTTATGCTGCCTAAAACCAATGTTGACTGGTGTTGACAAAATACTATAAATTTTGTAGGTCTAGTTTTTCCTCACATTCAGGGAGGGGAAATGGTAGCATATTCACAGCTTGGAATCATTTTCTCTTATTTACTCACTGTTGATTAGCAGCATAAACTAAACAAGACCTCAGCTGACTTGTATTTACATACTCTGCTGTTTTGGTAGAGAACACACAAATATCTAGTGTATCTGCTCTTTGCAAGCCTCTCATCTGTATACTCATGCCTTTAGACAGCTCTGTCTGTATGGGTCACCACATCACACAGCCTCAGGCTCTCACCCTGCCCTTCACTGGGGGATAGGACTCCCAGCATCTGCCCAAGGAGGTCTGGCAGGATTCTAGATTGCAGAGTCATAGAATCATTAGGAATGGAAAAGATCTCTAAGATCAAGTCCAACTGTCAAGCCAACACCACCATACCCACTAAACCATGTCACACAATGACATGTTTTTTTGAACAACTTCAGGGATGGTGACTCCACCACTTCCCTGGGAAGCCTGTTCCAATGCTTAACCATTCTTTCAGTGAAGAAATTTTTCCTGTTATCCAATCTGAACCTCCCATGGTGCGACTTGAGACCATTTCCCCTTGTCCTATTGCTAGTTACATGGGAGAGGAAACTGACACTCACCTCATTACAACCTCCTTTCAGGTAGGAGTTGTAGAGAGTGAGAAAGTCTCCCCTCAGCCTTTTCCAGACTAAATAATCTCAGTTCCCTCAGCTGCTCCTCATTAAGACTTGTGGCCTAAATACTTCACCAGCTTTGTTGCCTTTCTTTGGACACATCTCTATGCCTGCCTTGTAGGGAGAGGCCCAAAACCGAACATAGTATTTGAGGTCTGGCCTCACAATTTCTGAGTACAGGGGGATAATCACTTCCCTAGTCCTGCTGGCCACACTATTTCTGATACATGTCAGGATGCTGTTGGCCTTCTTGCCACCTGGACACACTGCTGGCTCATGTTTAGCTGGTTGTCAACCAGCACCTCCAGGTCCTTTTACACTGGGCAGCTTTACAGCCACTTGCCCCAAGCCTGTAGCATTGTATGGGGTTATTGTGACTGAAGTGCAGGACCTGACACTTGGCCTTGTTGAACGTCATCCCACTGGCCTCAATCCATTGATCCCTCCTGTCCAGATCCCTCTTCAGANGTAGGAGTTGTAGAGAGTGAGAAAGTCTCCCCTCAGCCTTTTCCAGACTAAATAATCTCAGTTCCCTCAGCTGCTCCTCATTAAGACTTGTGGCCTAAATACTTCACCAGCTTTGTTGCCTTTCTTTGGACACATCTCTATGCCTGCCTTGTAGGGAGAGGCCCAAAACCGAACATAGTATTTGAGGTCTGGCCTCACAATTTCTGAGTACAGGGGGATAATCACTTCCCTAGTCCTGCTGGCCACACTATTTCTGATACATGTCAGGATGCTGTTGGCCTTCTTGCCACCTGGACACACTGCTGGCTCATGTTTAGCTGGTTGTCAACCAGCACCTCCAGGTCCTTTTACACTGGGCAGCTTTACAGCCACTTGCCCCAAGCCTGTAGCATTGTATGGGGTTATTGTGACTGAAGTGCAGGACCTGACACTTGGCCTTGTTGAACGTCATCCCACTGGCCTCAATCCATTGATCCCTCCTGTCCAGATCCCTCTTCAGACCCTCCCTACACTCAAGCAGATCAACACTCCCACGTAACTTGAGACTATCTGCAGTCTTCCTGAGGGTGCACTCAATCCCCTTGCTCAGCTCACTGATAAAGATTCTAAACAGGACTGGCCCCAATACTGAACCCTGGGGAACACCATTTGTGATTAGCTGCCAACTGGATTTAAACTCCATTCACCACTACTTTCTGGGTTTAGCCATCCAGCCAGTTCCTTACCCAGGGAAGAGTAAACCTGTCTAAATCATGAGCTGCCAGCTTCTCCAGGAGAATGTGGTGGAAAACAGTGTCAAAGGCTTTACTGAAATCTAGGTAGACAACAACCACAGCCTTTCCCTCATCCAGTAGGTGGGTCACCTGTTCATAGAAGCAGATCAGGATGGGGAGTGCAGCTCTGCAGATGGCCTCTGCCTTTCTCAAGGTTATCCCAAACAAAAAGCAGAGCAGCCAGGATGCTCTGAGGAACCATTTGCAGCCCTTTCTCTCATTTTCACAGTATATCTATGAATACTGACCTTGCAAGGCTGGCCAAAGTGACCCTCACCATTGTCCTGGTTTGACCAGAAGAACTAAGAATTTGCCAGGATCAAAAGGACAATGTTTTGAGAGGACCTCCCAGATGCCCCCTCTCCCCAAATGGGGACAGCAAAATAAAATAAAAGCACCAGGAACGCAGGTGGTGAATTATAAGAATAACTTTATCTATAGCTAAATACTACAATGATATGAAAAGAGAAAAAAAATGATAGAAATAAAAAGTTTGT
This sequence comes from Bucco capensis, assembly GCA_013396975.1. Classification (NCBI taxonomy): domain Eukaryota; kingdom Metazoa; phylum Chordata; class Aves; order Piciformes; family Bucconidae; genus Bucco; species Bucco capensis. Next base: position 464,581 of record VWZO01003228.1, read on the forward strand.
TAGTTGAGAATACTTCAGGGCCTCCTTAAATTGTCAGGATTGCACGGGTCCGGCAAACCTGACAGGCCTAATTATCTCCCCTTATCAGAAAACTCCTGCTCCCACTCTTTACCGAAAACAAATCCCTCACCCCTTCCTGGGAGGGGGAAAGAGAAGTTAATCCAGCTGATCAAGATATTAAAGCAATATATATACTTATCAATCCGACAATAAAGGAGACTACAAGCGTCTGGTAAAGAGCAAAGCAAAGCCCGGAAGAAGAGAGATCTCTCTCCACTCCCTCCTATATACACAAAGACACGTCACCCTTTTGCACGAGAATTAGCTGTTCCACTATTTGCTCTCCCTGTAGGATGTTCTGGTTTACAGCCTCCGGCCCCTGAGGGTGCAACTCCAACTTTCGTTTTCCTCCTTTATCAGTCCCTCCCGGCGAATTCCTTTCGTGGGCGAAGGAAGGGGCGGGGGGAGAGGAAAAGATTCAGCTCTCATCTTCTTAAAGGGAAAATGTCTCTCTTCAAAGGGAATATAACGTACAGAAGATCCTTAATGTCTCTTTCTCTTCAATTTAGTCACCCTATGACAACCATGAAGTGTGATGGCATATGCAGCCTATTGGAAGGAGATGACCAGTCAATCATCTTGCCACAGCCAAGAGGTGTGATACCAGCACTCCCACTCAGTAGGGACACCCATGGGCTGCATAAGAGGGGCTCATGCAGGAGAAGTTTTGCAGGAGGCCAGGCAGAACAGTTGAAAACACAAATACAGAGATGCTGGCTGAACTGGAGGAGTGGAGAAGATTTGATGCTAGGTCCTCTCCTGTCTTTTATTGTCTCCATTTCATTCCTTCATGGTGCTACTGATCATAAGGAAGGGGGAAATGCTGCTCCTCGATGTTTTGGGAGGACTTTCAGAGTTGTGGCATTAACACATCCTTCATTTATGCAGGAGAGAAATATGTGGGAAAGGCAGGTTAAATATCTGCAAGAAGACATACAGTGGGACAAGACAGATCATCTCCACAAGTGTCAGGGAAGAACATCAACCTCTGAGTTCTCCATCGTGAAGCAATTTTGGACATACCTTAGACTGTACTTTCAGGATACAGTCAGTGCTTCATCCAGTTCCAAGAAAGAATCTCCAACTAAAAAAGGAGAAGGTCAGTGAACAGAAAAAAATGGAGGTTAATGATAATAAAAGTTTATAGGGATTTTATTAGCAGTTTAAATAAACAGCCCATATATTTGTGGATGCGGAGGACCTGCAGCTCACAGCACAAAGACCTTCAGAAGGATGAAGTATGGAATGCAATTAGGTGGGCAGAAACACTATTGTAATCACAACCAAGAAGACTTTGAAAGCCTCTTGGAATAGTCTGTCATGCTTTTACTCCTTCTGCAAGATTAGCTGGTTGTTGCTGCCCACAGTACTCTGAGGAAAATCACAGTGCCTGCAATTTTAAGAAAAATGTCTCCTGGGGAAGCACAGCAGGAGCATACTGTGTATTTGCACTTTTTGTCTGTGTCTACTTATAACCTTCTAAAGCTTTAGACAAAACAGGTTGCAAGTTCTGCCTTGTTTGGGTGGACTCCTTCTTAGAGATGCTAAGACCTAGGAATGGACTTTTCTGCTCCTAAACCAAAACTGTATTCTCATTAAAACAATTTTCTCACTATGTGTGTGCAATGATGAATGTACATGCCAGCTGCACTCCTGCCACTCATCTCTTGCTGTAGAAGCCTGCTGCAAGGTCTGGCCAAATAGCATCTCCTGCCATCTAGAGGCTTTTTGCATAAACAAGAGGGTATCACCAACGCTGACCTGTGACTTGATCTCCAGACACAGCTGTGAGCTTTACACAAGTCACATTTGGAAAGCATGTGTAGGAACTACTCATAGCAAGAAATCAAGGTCAAAAATTCTTCACAGGAATCTAGGATACTACACTCCCTCCCTCTCTTGCCTTCATAGCCTTCCTCACTTCCTCACAAATGGTCACACTTTGATCTGGAAGCCAGCTTGCAACTTCTATTTAGGAAAAAATAAACCCACAACTTCTTTCTTGCCCCCCCCCCCCCTTTTTTTAAATGAAGATGTTTATTTCCCGAAAGGTGAACCTTCGCCTTCATTTAGTGCTGGTGAGGCGACATCGGGGATACTCTGTGCTCAGTTCTGGGCTCTCCATTGTAACAGAGATATGGACATAATCAAGAGAGCCCAATGAAGGGCTGTGAACATGATGAAGGAACTGGAGCATCTCTGATATAAGGAAAGGCTGAGAGAACTGGGACTTTTTAGCCTGGAGAAGAGAAGCCTCAGTGTGATCTTATCCCTCCTGCAGGGAGTAAAGAAGATGGAGCCAGACTCCTCTCAGTGGTGTCCAGTGGCAGGACAGAAGTCAATGGGCGCAAACTGAAATAAAGGAAATCCCATTTAAACTAAAGAAGGGGGGGGGTTTATGATGAGATATTGGTTAAAGCACTGGCCTAGGCTGCTGAGAGAAACTAAGTTGCTGGAGTTTAGATTCTTGAAGATACCTAAAATCTGAGTGGACACACTCCTGAGTAACCTGCTTTCAGCAGAGGGGATTGGACTAGATGATCCTCAAAGGTCCCTTCCCACCTCAGCCATTCTGTGACTCTATGATCATTTTTGTCCAACACAACAGTAAAAATTTCCTGGAGTTTGCTTCTGCGAAATTTCTGTTCTGATTTTGTGTGGCTGCGTGATGCAGTGGTTGATATTATTTGTAGACTTGTACACTTCTTCAGGTTGGAAGGAACCTTTGGAAGCCAGGGCCAACACACTGCTCAAAGCAAGGCCAACATCAAAGCTAGATCAGGTTACTCATGGCCCTCTCCAGTCCAGTTGTAAGCACCTTCAGGGATTGAGTGTTCCCCATCTCTCTGGGCTGCTGTTACTGTGCTTAACCACTCCGGCGATAAAAACATTTTCCTAATATTTCATCAGAATTTCTCATATTGAATTTTGTGTCCATTGTCCTTCATCCTTTCATTACATGTCTCAGAATAGTATGGTTCCATCTTCTTTACAATCCCATTAGGCCATTGATGATACCAGTTTGTTCCACTACCACCAGCCAAGACTCCCCTCCCTAAGGCTGAAGAAATCCAGTGCTTGGATTCTCCTTGCATGTCCTGTACACCAGTCCTCTAACCATTGTGGTCATTCTCTCCTTGATCAGCTCCAGTTTGCCTTGTACCGGAGGACCAATGGCACTCCATGTGTAGGTTCACCTGAAGAGAGAAGTACCTCACTGAGCCCACTAACTGTGTCCTTGTTAACAGTTGGACCTGTGACTGACCTTCACTGCTGACAAGTGCTTCCTCACTGTGTGCCATGTGGAGGTGCCTCCAGCTCTTCTGCTAGTCAGGTTGTTTGGAGCTGGGTGACAAGTCTGGCATTGAGAAGCAACACAACTGGCATGGAGGAGTTATGGCAACTGTTGGGACCCAAGGACGTGGACCCTAGGCCTTTGACACTTACTTCCCAATGTTGACACTATGATTATTGCACTCAGCTACAAATCTGGCATTATTCTGCTCCAGGTGCTCATTTCCACCAGGGCCTTACTTTTCACTGACCCTTGTGGTGCAGCTGGCACAGCAACATGGCACAAATTCTGCAGGAGGGGTTCCTGCTTTATGGGACACAGAAGGACGATGAGAAAGGGAGCTGCATTACAAGGCATGGCTTTGTTTTCAGATGTTACCAGCTAAGGGCCCTCAGGCAGGCTGGCAGCTCTCCAGGGGGAGAATTTTTAGATGTGCATGGATGCCAGCTTTGCCTTAGGAAGCAGAGCCAGGCTGCTGCAGTGTTGACCTCATTCCCTTCTACATTTACCTCATTCTCTTCTGCTGGAGGAAGGCAGCTCTTCATATATAAAACATCTATCTGCCTACTGAGAAAAAAAGGCATGGATTTTGGAGACAGAAAATCGTATAGTTTCTTGTAGGGAGGAACCACAAGGAGCATTTCCCATTGTTCAGTGGGTTGGGTTACCTCCTGCAAAGGCCTTCAATTATCTTTCCAAGCAACGCCCAGTGCTTCCTTCATCACCAAAGAGCTCTTCTGTTCACATCCTGGGTTCACATGCTGGGCTTTGGCGGCCCCGAGAGCCCTTGGCATTTCTCACACACTGGCAATTGTTTCTGCTGTCTTTGAGGCAAAAATCCCAATTCTCACAAAAATATAGTACAGAGATCAGAGATTAGTATCTGGAACAGACCAGGGCCAGACAATGCTTTGAGTGACTTCTTTGCCTGTCTCTTCTTCCCCACCCTTTCCCCCTTGTGTTTTTCTCCCTTTCTTTTCTAGCTCTGTTACAACTCCCCACCAAGCAGGGCCCTGGCATCCCTCCATCCTAGAGAGACTTGGACCAGAGGCAATGCAGGCACAAGCTTTGTGGCTTTTCTCTCTGCAGGGATCTTCCCTCTCCTACATCCTGTTCTCTCAAGGATCATTCAAGAGGGCAGGGGCAGTGCAACACCCCTCAGAGCCTCTGAAGTGACATGGCATTCTCCAAACTGGTGCCAAGGGCTTGGAGTCCAGATGCAGATATGGCTTTGCCAGCAAGAAGGACATAAGAAGAGAGCTGATAAAGGGAAAGTCCCATCCCTCTCCCATTAGCACCATCTGGAGTCATATGATGTCCCCTGATATGCAGTGCAGTCACAAAGCTGTACAGCTAATTTGATGGAGATGGGGTTCACCTCCAAGAGGGCATGTGGCTTGTCCTATGGTGGCACAGTAGGACCAGTGTGTCACGGAACAGCAGAGAAGAGGGGAAAAAAGAAAAGGGGAGGGTGGTCAGGGTGCTTCCAGGGCCTCGGAGAGAGGATCTGGATGGGAAGTGCCTTTCCTAACCCACATGGCTTTAATTGCCTCGTTAATCCCACCACCTCACCGCAATGAGGAAAACCAGTATCAACTCTTTGAGAAACTACCTACTATTACGATAATGTCACCCTGTGCATGGGGCAAAGGATGCAAATGGGTCAATCAGTTCACACAGCATAGAGGACTTACCCAGACCTCAAGGTGAAGGGAGCAGACTGCACAGTGTTGTATTTCATGTTTCCCTGTTGTGTCCTACTGCTGGCTCTGCTCCAGCTAGTTTAACCTCAGAGGAGATTTACAATGGAGGTGAACAGTGTGCAGTGTCCTCCGCTCCTGCCCCCAGAACCCCCAGTTTCTCCCCAGCTGAGGCTGCAGAAAACCCAATGGCCTTAGCTCTTCACCCATGATGACATCATTTGGACTTTGCACTATTTTTGATCAAATCACTTTCAGCCTCACAACACAGGTGGATGTAAAATCGCCTTACAAAAAACAAAGTCAGTAACATCCACTTTTCTGCCTATATGCACAGAGACAGAACCAAGAATATAACCAGGCTTGTCAGTTATGATTTGCCCTTGGTAATTCCATGCTAGCTGCTAACCACCTTTGAAAGGGAACAACAAATTCACATGCTTCCAGTTCCTTAGAAAAAGCTGACAACTACTCCTCTCCCTAGGAAGACTTTTTGAAAGCTAACAATTTGTCATTTTGTCAGATTACTTGACACAGATGACCAGAAAGGATGAAATAGAAATGGAATCGTATCATAGGTTTATTAGGGAAAAAAGGTTATACTTCAAGACCATATATTTGGCACTGTACTGAAGCAAAAGTATGTGAGAATAATTAAAATGTTAAAAACTAAATCTCTATGAAAAATAAAATGCTCTTTTAATCACTTTAGTCCCTTTTTTTGTCCTCATACAATTTACAGTAATTACAGGGAGTAACTGAAAAGGTATTAGACCTACACTACATGCAAGCTGGAACAAGAGTGAGAGATGGACCAGAGATTGGATCCATACCCCAGGTATACTGTTACTCTCCCAGGCTGTCAGAACAGGGCAGTCTTACTAAGGTGAATAAAGACTGTTGAGATGCTACCATGAAATGGTAAGACCATGGAAGTTACTGAGAAAACCATTAATGCTAGGTTACTCAGGAGTACTACTAAAATGCTATGTTATTGCAAGCTTCCAAATACCTCCTAAAAAATCCCATCATTATACCTTTCATCCATGTCAGCTTTTTGCTTTCTGGTCTGGATGGAGGAGGAATTCAGGAAATGTATACCAATTTGTCCCCAGGACAGATTAAAGTCAAGTGAGTTTCCTGGTAGTTAAGTCTTGTATTGGTAGCTTGAGAATCTTTTTGGAGGGCAAACAAGTTAAAAGTGATTCTAATTTAAAGTTATTCATCCCATGCCTCTGCACAGTGAAGTGAAAGATACTGACAAGGAATAAACAACATACCAAGTAAGATGAGAATGGGTTGAAGAAAAGCTGCACTGAAACTTTTAAATAGTGAAGGATAGGAAGTTTAACTGATGCTGATAAAGTGCTGAATATGCGTTTTTGCTGGACTATACAGTGCCACTCTAACATGGAAAGAGTGGTAGATTCTCATCGAAGATCGAGTCCAAAGGCTGCCAAGGAATGAGACATAGGACTTTGATCAATAATTCAAATGTTAGATCAACAATACTCAAAAGAATACAGCTCTTTTCTTGATTAATATATTTTGCATAGCAATATCTCAAAGAATTAACAGCACCTTTTACATAAAAATTCCAAACATATTTATCTAGTGAACAAGAACATCTCAGCATCTCTAAGCAGTACTTCTGCAGATGTACAGTACTGTATTTATATAGATATACATATATCTCAAAGTGAATTTACACTGTGACCTGGCGATTAGTCCAGCCGTGGGTGAACCCACAGGGTAAGTCTTCAGGAGAATATACTGCCTTTGGTGGGTGGCCAGTTACACGGCACAATTGCATAGGGGAGCCCTGGCGGGCAGCAAAGGACAGTTTAGCATCCCATTAAGCAAGCACAGCATGCTTAGGTCGTTCCTGCAAGATATAAGAAACTTCAAAGTTTTCATGGCTAATACAGTTCTACTTTTCACATGTTGCACACATTGCAACCACCTCTCCATGCCTTAAAGACCCAGAGGAGAAAGGTAGGACATCAAACTTAATCCCTGTCAGTGCTTCCAGGAAGAAATCAAGCAGCACCACAGATCTAGACTGGTAAAGAGGAGACCATGTTTGGCTTCATGAGGGTTTCTTGAGCAGCTGATCTTCACCGATTTGCCTCATTTCTCTTTCTCTTTTTTTTCTTTTCCAAATCAGTTGCTCACAGTCCTCTGGTAGAAGTCATTTGAAAAGCATGGTCTGCCTAAGCCAGGAGAGCAAACTGCTACCATTTCCCTGGGATGGGCACACCACACTCATACCAGCCCACATAGTAGTAGGGTGTTGTGTATCCAATGCGCCCAAATGACACAGGCTCCTGGCGGTACTGGCGGTAATAGCCTGTAGGAGAAAAAGACCTGTTTGCATTTCCAGACAGAGACAGGGTAATTTAACAAAAGTAACAGATGCAGCAAGAGTCAATCCCATAGCCCAAACGAAAACTTAGAATCTGTCTGGTAGGGAGTTTTGTCAAAAGGATATCGGCTAGCCCTGATATTTGGCCTAGATCTGTTTTGAATGATTTAACTCTGGTCTGTTATATTTCTTATAGTTTTGACTTGGTTTACTGTTCAAAATCTCTTAAACTATTGTGTAATGCTGTGGTCTGCCAAAGAGCTCCTGCATTTCTCTCCAAAAGGTGGCTATATTTCAGTTGTGTTTATGCAGTTTGCAAGTCAGTTTAAATATACAAAGGAGTCTGGGGGAAAAAATACCATCAAATTATCTCATAGGGCTCAAGAGACTATTAATAAACATCAGCTTTTCAAAAAAGAAAAAGGTAGTATTTCACCCAGTAAATACAGAGTTAAGCCCTTTCTCCTCTTTTCCTTCATCTGCAGAAAGAATGTGACTGCTTAAAGCATTAGGAGAGGTGCAGCATTCTTCTCTGCATAGCTCGTGCACTGGAACATTCGAAACACTCATGTCTTGTGCCAATAATATCATTTCTGTGCGCTCTCTATCTCTGCCTCCTAGACCTAGTAATATGCATCTGGATTATTCATCTCTCTTTTGAACTGAGAAATGCAGTACTTCTCAGTGGTATATAAGTATCAGCGATTATTTCAGTTTCTTCTTGGTAACACCACCATGAAAAGAATATCAACAAATAATTTAACATGGAAACCATTAAAGCCAACTGATTTTTTTTTAAAAAAATCAACAGACTTGTTGAAAAGATTGGCTGACTTTCATGATTGGGTTCATTGCAAGCTGTCACTCTCTTGGCTATATGAGCTGAGTAGTTTACTCAGAGGAACTTCTTCAAGGTGAGGATTTTCACTTGGAGGGAGGTATTTATCAGGCCAGAATAGAAATCCTGCAGCCTGACTTTAAGTCACTACATATACTCCTGTGTATTTTGCATTGAATGAACTGCTCAGAGTCCATTTGCAAAAGCCATATTTGCAAATGTGTAGCTGGTCCTTTGTGGCATCTGGAAGAGTTTTCACACCTCAATTCAATGAGGCATGTCTTGTAGTCAGGAGAAAGGTTTCATAGACCTATACAGTATTTCTCTTTCTGTTTTTGCATTTTGTTCCTGTAAATTATTTGCATTATAGGACCCTCTCTTTCTGTCTGCATCAGCTGGACTCCTCAGAGAGCTGCCAGCAGCTGTGGCCAAAAAGCCCCTGCTCTGTGCTCCACTTTCTACCTCTTAATCCTATGGATGAGACAACAGGTACCGGGCCAGCATCCCCCTCCCCCATTGTCATACCTCGGATAGTGGGCAGGGCTTCAACGTAGGACTGAGGTCCTGTTCTTCCGTCCAGGTGTGAATCCACAAACTGACAGTGGTCCTCGCCCCTTCCCCAGCTATCCCCAATGCTGTAGAAGGTGTCTGAAGGGCGATACAGACAGATTATTTGATTCAGCACTACTTCTGTTTGGGATGCTCTTTACCACTAGAAAAATAGATGTGGGAGGCAGCAGAAGTATTACAGTGACAAACACAGTATTACTAATGAACAAACAGTGATGGGAAAGAGGGAGAATGCTACCTTCACAGCGTGGAAGGAGAAACTATGGAACAGACAAATAGATTACAGCTCAGTAAGGAATAGTTCCCATTTTGCAAGTCCATGGACACTGCACCACAAGTGACAGGTGAGGGAATTTCAACTGGATCAGTCATTTCAGTGTATCAGGAGAAAGTAAAACATGCTCTGTACGTCAATATCATTAGTTTGACTGGAGTCTCAAATGAACACTAAAAACTGTGGAGCTCTCTTTTTCTAACAGATGGAGGGGGTCCTGCCATCCTGTTTGTTTCTTACTGTGTATTCAAACACTGTCTTTAAACTACACCAATGCATTTCAGTAAGAGTAATATATCAACATAACGTGAAAAGTCATTGAGATCATCCCTGTACCCAGATCAACCATATCGAAAGTTTTCTTCATCGTGTCTCAGCAAATACACTCGTGTAACAGCTACTGTGAACTCTTAGGAGTACTGCTCACCTTGTCACTGTAATACCAGTCTTTCCTTCACTGTTATCCATTTCAGTCTGCCCTGAGGATCTCAAGGGTGTATTGCTTTGTCTGACTGCATGTAGCTGGGGCTCACCCACCCATGGAACAAGTGTGGGACTTCCAGGGAGATGTGTGAGGAGCAGCACTTTGTTTTCACAGTACACAAAGCACACTGCTTTCTCAGGATACAAACACACACAGGCTTTTCAAGGCAAACTTCCTCCTGTTCTCTGTCTGAAGAGCTCTGCTTGAAACCTAGGGCCCAGAGCACCAGTGTAACACAAAAGGAGAGCAGCTCAGCTATCACACTGGACCTTCTCAAGGGGACTCCCAGACAGCTATCACACAATTCCTTCACAAATGAGATGAAGAAAGTGAGAAGATGGAGATGACAAGTAACCATTTATCAAGAAATTAATCTTGGTGCCTACCTTTCAGGTCATCACTGAGGTAAATCTTGTACCTTAAGGAGTTGCAAAGAACCACTCCTACAAACTTGCGATACCAAGTCCGTTTCACGTACTGCTTGCCACTGCAGTCTGAGTAGGTGGAGTCATACTTAAAAGTGAATGGGATCCAGATAGGCTCACCACCTTGGAGAAAGAAAAAAATCAACAGGAGACTGAGAAGACTGAGGGGGGAATCTTATCAATACTTATAAATACTTGAAGGCTGAGTATCAGGAGGATGGGACCAATTTTGTTTTCTGTGGTACCTAGTGACAGGACCAGAGGCAATGGGAAAAAACTAGCACACAGGAAGTTCCATCTTAACATGAGGAGGGATTTTTTTACTTTGAGGGTGGTGGAGCACTGGAACAGGCTGCCAGGGAGGTGGTTGAGTCTCCATCTCTGGAGATATCCAAAACCCAACTACACACCATCCTGTGCAACCTGCTCTAAGTTATCCTGCTCTTGCAGGGGTGTTGGCCTAGATAACCTCCAGAGGTCCCTTCCAACCCCTACCATTCTGTGATTCTGTAATTCTGTAACACTGGGGACAGACTTCAGCATTTCAGTCTGAGTTTTGCTGAGTTTAACATCTGAAAATATGTTTTATAGAAGATGCTGAAGCAGATTAATATATGACTTCTATATATATACATAAATACTACTTCAAGAACAAATATTAAAAAAATTAAAAAGCAAGGGCCTTGATTTAGTCCCTTCTAGGCAGTAGACAATAACTGTTAAAATTATTTTTAAAATATTATTTCATGTACTGAATCACTGTTATAAGTAAGCAGTCTCACTGGTTTTAGTAGGACAACTTCTCTACTTAGTGATAAGTTTCTTTTCTCAAAAGAGTCTGATTTAGGTCTGACAGTGACACTGTCTAAATACAGTCACTTGCATTTTAATACTAAGTGCAAAACTTAACCTTTTGCTAAAGATAAGATGTTAAGAACTCTGCAGTGAGTAACAGCCTGTGATGTGAAGTCTATTTTTGCTATTTGGTTAAAAAGATAAATCAGAAATGTAGTTTTTTGTTTTGTTTTCCCAGATTAATGCTTCCAGTAACAGACAAGACCTTTCCTGGGGAACTCTGTCCAGAGCACTGCTGGAAAAGAGACTGCTTAATTGTATCACATAAGACCTAGTGGCTTACCTAAATGTTTGCTTTTTATGAACGACAACAATGTAATTTGTTTTGAAGTTGCTGTTGTAGTAATGTATACAGACTTACACAAAAAGCTTCCAGTGTGATAACTGGTATTTTTCTCTCTAGCTACAGCAAAAAGCCCTGATTTTACTGTACTGTTTTGAGGTGGTTTACAAATGAGATTTAAATGCTTTTTTTTATTGGTCACTCCTCTTTCCTCTCACTAGGCACATAGACCAAATCCTGCAAACACTTGCATGTGAGAAGCTATGACTGATCAGTAATCCTCAAAACTCTACTGGTATGGACACAAACATAACCGGACTGACTTTACGCAATTAGTCACACGGCGAAAGGATTGCAGGATTTTGGCCATAGATTTCACTTTAGAATAAAACAATAAACTATCTTGAACGCAGTTTTATTGCAGTGAATAGTCTGCCTTTGTCCATTGCTTTTGCCCACCTCCAAAAATCCTGAAAGATAATCTTAGTATGTCCTGTAACAGCTCTGCTGGATATTCAGAAGCTCTTAAAATTACCACAGGTTCCCAAAGCTCTGGCCCATCTTTTTGGTCTATCTTATCTCTACCTACTGCAGCCACATAAAAATATTTCCTTTTTGTCCAGTCGAAGCAGAAACACGTGCAAAAGCCATCACCTTCCAACACCTCCCTTCCATGAACAGACTCACAAAATAACTGACAGCAAAAAACCTGAAGGTGACCATGGATATGGGAAGGCTACTGCTCTCAGAAGCCTCCCACATCGACTGCCAGAGACATAGCGTGCTCTGCAATATTTGTGCAGCATCAGAGACATCTGAGAGGACACAGAAAAAAACAGACTAACAAGCATAATAGAACACAGAAGGGAGGGAGACACTGGACATTCTTTTCATGAACAATGCAGTCAAAAAGCCTCAGAACCAACCATTTGAACTGCTTAGGAAAGCTGACAAGAGCGTAATAACCATGAGGTCTTTTTTGCCGCATCTCTTCCTAGAGCATGTGCTTCCTGGGGTTATCCCACCAACGTACATGTCAGCAAGGTTGGTCTCAGCAGCGGGAAATCAGCTCTTCTGATTAGAGGAGGAACTGTCTTATTGCAAATTTGGAAATGCAAAGCAAGCTCAACAGCTTTGTGGCATATCATTCAGGTCAGTAACAAATCCTTGAACTTCTTAAGATTTATAAGGGCATGCTGATCAGTATAGATGAGCATAACAGCTACAGATAGGAAAATCTGATCCTGCTGTTCAAGCTATGCTTAGGCAACTGAAGGGCACAGAGAAGCAATACAGTTTAAATGCGTATTAACAAGCAATGAAAGCTGTTGCAGCAGGAGAAAGATGGGCCAAAATCAAGTGCTTATTCTAACATACGTTTACAAGATTTCTTTTCAAAGACCAGAATAAGGGGTCCTAGGACAGAAAGTGTTTTGTGAATTAGCACAATGAATTACTATCTGTTCCTGCTCAAATTGCATGTTCATATGCTTGTAACACCTGTATCATAACTGTTTTACACAGGTTTTACGCACTTCATAAAAGAAACAGCGAAGTAAGACTTACCAGGTGGTCTGACAATGAGGAGGGGATTGTCTAGAAGAATAAAGAAAATCAGTATTTTATTCCAAACCTTGTTTTATAATATGAAATACAGTGCCATGTAAGAGAATGTCAGTTACAGAGTAACTGCCTTTAGCTACATTATGAATGTGGCATTTACGTGTCTCATCGATTTGCAGACCTAATGAGTGTTTGTTATTCCATTGTTTTTTTCAGTTGATGCAACTTGCCTCAGGATTGTATATTTATTCTGATACTGTAAAAAATCTACTGAGATTAGCACCAGAGTTCAAAGCCAGATTTAAAGCAGATATCCTCTTCTCGTAAGATCCTCAGAGCAGGACAGTTTCAGTGTACACTTCTGATAGTGTAAGTGGCCTGAGTTAAAACAACTAATTCTTTTCAGTGATTTTACTTTTCAGCTCAGTTTCTTCTAAGTAACTGTGCTTTCTGAAGTTAACAGCTTGCTTTCACAGACAGATAATGCTGATGTTTATAGTTAGTATCAAGGACTGGTATGCAGACCAAGGTCACTGCTAAATCCTGTGTGCCACCTTGGGGGTGCAGAAAGTAAAAGGCTGCACGAGCAGGGAGCAGCAGACAGGACAGCTGACCCTAAACTGACCAACTAGGTATTCCATATACATATTCAGTTTAAAGCTGAAGGATCACAAGGGTCAAGCTCTCTTCTTCAATGGCCAGTGTCAGAGGAAGACTGTCCAACTTTGAATGCTAAAGCTCCTCAGTCCAGTTCCCATCTGCTGCTAAGTCCAGTCTGGGATTTCCCCAGTGTTTGCCCACAGTATCAGTGGTGACAGCGATGTAATTGCCATCAGGGGAGTTGAGGTTGATACTGGGTTTGTGTATATTTGTCTGTATTTCATTTTATTGTTATTATTTTCATAAAAGCTACTGGCCGCCTTGGCCACCTGGGCACAGTGTTATATTCCTCCAATGTTAAATACTATGTTTGGATTTATACTTGAGCTTCTCATTCCTTTAAAAAAAAATCTGACTATGTTTTGCAGGTTCATTTTCTTATCTTGCATTTTTGTCTCCCTTCTGTGCACTTACTTCCACGGTTCTTAATGGAGCTTCTGAAGCAAGCACTACAGAGTGAAGTCAAATGAGCAAAGGCAGAGGTTTTGTAAATCTCATGTTGTCAAAAAAGCAAAAAAATACAAGACAACAGACCTTTAGCTCAAGTAAAAACTGAAAAATTTGGCTTTTATTATTCAGTGGAGTCATTGTTCTTTGGCTCAATGAAATAAGAAGAAATGGGTAAAAATATCTCATTTAACATACTATTTTTAGAAGGGGGTGTTGCTTTTGAATGCTCTATTAGCCCTGTGAAAGAGCAGCATGCCTTGTCAAAAAAAGAATGGAGAACTCTACCATCTGATGGAACAATTGTTTCCTGTATTTCTTCCAGAGACAATGGTTGCCAACTGTTCAGCTGTTCACAATTAGGAAGCTTATTTAGTGTTTAGTCAATCTATCAAAGACACTAAACTTCCAATTGCTTCTGTATTGTTGAACATTAGTAGTCTTTTGTATTTTAGATTCAACTTCCTGTTCCTGTGAAGCTCACTTTAATGTCACTTGTATTTTCCTGGTGGCACAGGGGTGCATATTCTTTTCCTATCTTTACTGAAAACAAATAATTAACCTTAAAAAAAAAAAAAAAATCTCAAAGCAGCAAGATAATCACCATTGTTACTATGCCGGTTTCAGTCATTGTTCTGCATATCTGTCATTAAGAATTCAGTTTTGAGATTAAAATAAAAAGCAAAGCATACCAGATTCTGTGATAAATGAGACTGAAGAGCTAACAGGTCCATAACCAAAGGGATTCTTTGCTTGGACTTTAAAATAATACCTGAAACAAAAAGAGAAGGAAAATAAAACATTGATTCCACTGCAATGGCTTAACTAGAAATAACACTAAAAGAAGGTGAGACTCAAACTAGCAGAATTACACTAAGTTCAGGTGTCCTTGGCATCAAATGGAGTTGGATACTAAGCCAGGGTACAAGCTGGCTGTTACAAATTTTTCCTTTTTGCAATTTCTCCCATCAATATTTTGGAATCATTTATTTACATCATAACCTTCTAATAACCACACACAACTACATCCACTTTCACATGAAACAACCAATAGCAATTGACTAAAAGAAAAATTTGCAAGGAAATGAAATTCTGATATCAGGAACCGTTTTAAACCAGATTAACTCCTACAAAAGTAGTGGTGTAAACTGCAAACTAAAGCCGGATCAGATTTATGAGTTTAGCAGCTAAGCTTTTAACCTTTCTGTAAATACTCTAGCAGCATTAAATTCACAATACTTGAGTAGTATGACAAAGTTTCAAATTTCGCCTTATTGACTCACCCAAAGTGTTTAAATCACATGCTTAACTCAAAGCACATGACTCGCCACTAGAAATCCATTCATTGCTTGACAGAAGCAAAATTGTCCTCACCCTTAGAGAACATGTGTAAGCACATTTTTAGTTCATTTCCAAAGACAATGATTTTTAGTTGATGTCTACCCTGACATTTTTTCCCCATATTGAAGCTTTTTTCTTTCCCTTTTGTCTTTGTATCCAGTCTACCAGAAACCAATTCTAATGGAAGTTTACTGTAAAAATTTCCAGCACAGCATTTTTAAAGTGCCTGAGTTTAAGTTTTCCTTTTTTTTTGCCTGCTTGCTCAATTCCATTCCTGTGAAGAATTTAATAAAATTTAAAAATTACTATATCTCTGTAATATCCTTATGGCATTTGGATCTTGATTTAGTCTCTCATCCAAAAGCAGACATTGCCAAAAGCTCTATATGTGACCCACATAACAGGGCAAGTGCTTACTTGTGGGGATAGTTGCCTGGATTACCTCCCACATCAATGTCCTATCCCAGTGGCAGGTCTGCTGCTTCTCAGCTGGTGAAAGTGAGCCTGTCCCATTAAAAACACCAGGCTGCTCTTGCTGGTAAAGCTCTCCCCAGCCTGCACAGAAATCTGCCAGTGTTGTTTGACTTGCATGGCTCATGCTGGGCTGAGGCAGTGTGTTTCATAACAAGGGTGGTCCCTGGAAGCAATTGCCACTCGGTGCAGCTCACGCACCAAGTGTGGACACCATCCACATTAAAAACTTCACTCCCCTGTCTTCCCTTCTGTCCACAAGAGGTAATGGTGGCCCTTATAGCGTAAGAGTGTAATACAGTTTAATGCCACATAAGATGCTCATGCTTTACACTCTACTAGGCAGCAGGAAAATTCAACACAATCCTGTTGTAGGAACTTTGCTGTTTCTGTCCCATAGCTCACACCAGAAACTGGCTCCACTCCTTTCTGCAGCCAGACCTGCCTGTAATTAACGACTATGTGATGCTCACAAATGACTTATGGCTTTCTTGTAAAAGCCACACACACAGCGGCAAAAAGAAACCACATTAAATAATGAAATTTAGCAAGGCTGTGATTTTTGCTTATGCCTAGCGCAATCCTCTTGCTGGCAGAAATATTTACCCATGGTTTAACCATTGACTTTGATTTCTTGGCCACAGTTTCTGAATGCTTAACATGGCTGGAGAAAGAGGAGAGGGGAGGCAAAAAGCCTTCCCTATGCTCTTCTACTTCTGACCACCCAAGCAGAGCACTGCTTTAATTCCCTGAGCTGCCAGTGCTTTTGGGAGACATCTGCATCCACTCACATCTCCCTCACCCACTTGCAGCATCTTCACTCAGATTGCGGCAGGGGCTGGCAGCACAAGGTTGACTACAAGGACATATGGGACAGAGTTCTTCACACTGGCTCCCAAAACAGCCACGACACAGCACCGAGCTGTACTGACTTAGCCCAGTGCTTGGTGTAACTACTTCATTAGAGCAGGAGAAAAATGTTTTCCAGCCCACATATTTTCTGTAATGCATAGTGAAAACACCTATACAGATGCCTGACTTCCCAGTGCTTCCAAAGAGGTATAATTACATACCACCCTTGCAACACAGTGGCACCTTCTGAGCAACCCTTTCAATGCACTTCAGATGTGTGTATTAATGCTAGCTTCAAAACATTCCCGTGAGATACATCAGTGCAATGATGCACATCTGGAACAGGAGGAAACAGCACAAGAACCTCAGGCACCTATTTAAGTAGGGAAAACCATGCAGTTTTTTATCTAACACATAATGCAGGAACTGATTACTTACACAATCAGGACAACTGTGTCCCATTACATACCTAGAAGCCTGTCTGGGACACGTGATTGTGTAAGTTGCCTGCCTAACTGTCTGGAAAAAACAATGATGAAGTTATATTTCCCTTTGCTAAATTGGAAAATTAGTTCCTAAGCCTTTATATACACAAAAAGTCTCCAGTTGTGCCAGAAAGAGAGCCAAGCCTCATGACTTACTGACCTGTGATTTAAATATAGACCATGCTATGATTGCTGTATTAAGAACATCAATAAAATAATGCAGTCAGGATATATTTCTTTCTCAGACATGACAAATAAAAAAGAAATTGCGAAAGCCTTTCTAGGTCCAAACATCTGACATTTTCATTAGTCTGATCATCCTTCAGCTGATGAATTTGCCAGGAAATCTCAAATCAATATAACTCAACTGTTCTTCATCAAATAAATATATGAATAAAATTTGTAAAATGTAAATTGATTGTGCTTTTATTACACTTTTCTTCTGCAAAATTGTAATGAAATGTTACCAATAAGCACAGAAGAATCACAGCTGCAACAGATGCAATACTGTTTGTTGTTCATTTTCAATAGAAAACAAAAAAGCTTTTCTTCCTAAGAATAATCCTCCTCTGAGATCTTAATACAACTTACAGACCACAGGTTTGTTCAGCCTGGAGAAGACTGAGAGGACATCTCACTGTGGTCTATAGCTTCCTCACAAGGGGAAATGGAGCGGCAGGAGTTGATCTCTTCTTTCTGGTGACCAGCAACAGGACCCAAGGGAACAGCATGAAGCTCTTTCAGGGTAGTTTTAGGTTGGATATTCAGAAAAGGTTCTTCCCTGAGAGGGTGGTGGATCACTGGAACAGGCTCCCCAGGGAAGCAGTCATGGTACCAAGCCTGACAGAATTCAAGAAGCACCTGGACAATGCTCTTAGACACATGGTGTGACTTCTATGGTTGTCCTGCGCTTAGACAGGAGATGGACTCAATGATCCTTGCGGGTCCGTTCCAACTCATGACATTCTGCCATTCTCTTAGACACACACGCTGCTAAACATCCGACTCTCTTAGACTTCTACTGACATGTCAAGAAAGGACATAAACTGTAATGGGGCAATGAATACGTAATATTTTTATTCATTTAGATTATATGACTAATCCTATCATCATACCTGTCACTTGGAGCAAAATGATTTTATGAGTTAATTCAAAGCATCTCCCTTCTGTTGGAATTAAATAACTAGCACTTGCAGCAACACAGTGAGATAATCACTCAGCGTGCTAATTAGGGAAGCAGCTGTTTTTTTAAAAAATTAGCTGTAAAATCCCTTTTCCAGCCTCCCTGAAGGCATGCCTGCACGGACTCCCCAGCCCTGCGCCGTGTCCAGCAGCAGGCTGAGATGGCACAATGCCAGCTGAGACAGCAGGATGCCAGCTGAGATGGCAAGATGCCAGCCA
Source organism: Bucco capensis (assembly GCA_013396975.1). Classification (NCBI taxonomy): domain Eukaryota; kingdom Metazoa; phylum Chordata; class Aves; order Piciformes; family Bucconidae; genus Bucco; species Bucco capensis. The sequence continues at coordinate 482,950 of VWZO01003228.1, forward strand.
GCTGTGGGATGCACAGTAGCATCATCTGCAGGTGCTGCAGGTGGCACAGGACGATGACAGTATGCCAGCCACAGGGACAGCAGGATGGCTGCTTCTGGACCTCTGTCAGCACTGGCTGAAAGCTAGGGTGGATGTGAGAGGAACCATGGAGAGCATGCAGCAACTGCCTACAAGAGGGGAACCAGCATGCCTGACCCAGTGTCTGGGAGGGACACAACTGCTGCCCGAGACAAGCCAACAAGACAGAACCACAACCCAGAAGGAACTGGTGGATAACGGGAAAACAAGCTAGAAGCAGGCTGGGAAGGATAGGCAGATTTCCTCCCACACACGTGGGGAGTGCATCAGGGGCTGAAACCCTCCTCCTACAACTGCACCATCCCTCCATAAGCAAAACACATAAATTAGATGCCTGCAGGTTGACAGCCTAGTAGAAAGTGTCTCCCTCCATCAAAATTGGCCTAGCACTACATCTGCCACAAATACATAGAACAAATATGACAGTAAGAGCAGAGATGGAAAACGAGCTTCCTACACAGCTGGTGTGAGGTAGGTATGTGCCACACAGGTCTACTGCTTGCATAGCACAAGGGTTTCATCAACACCTTACTTCTTTGGTGCTACTCTGTTGATACACAGCAGAGGACATACTTGCTGGACACACTGCAGCTTTGCAGCTTTGCTATAACAGAGATACAGAAATGAAACAGAACTTTTTGGTACATCTGGCCCCCAGAGCCAGAAGTTGCAGGCTCTTTTTGTAGTTGTGATTCCTGAGCAATCGTTTGAGAGCCTCCAATTAGAGAAACACCCTGTACAACACTGGAATTGGTAGCAGGCACTACGGGATCAAAATGTCCCTGGAGAGAACAAAAACCAAGTGGACAGGGAAGAAGATTTGATGAGATGTGGAGGTAAAGGGTAGTGTTTTAAATCATGAGACTATCTAGCCACTCTCATTAGGCATGGACACAACTTTCCTACAAAAATGCAGGGAAACGCCTAACCATGCTCAAGAAGGAGATTGAAATGTTTATGATGAGGATTATAATGTTTGTGACTGCAGGAGACTTGATTTAGTGGTTGAGCAGATGGTGTCCAGCCCTGAGTCTTCATGATGGCTGAGAACAAGGTTAGGGAAGGGACATTGTCAAGACTGCTGTTTTCAAGATTTGGAAGGATTTAAAGTAATTTCAGCATTTATGTTCACGTTACAAGAAAGCAGCTCCTGTGCCCACTGAAGCTGACCAGAATTTTGCCAATGGAAAAACTTCCACTTCTCAAATGGTGATTAGAGCAGGCCTTGGAATAAAATTTATGACATGGGTTAAACAAAGACTTCCGTTTCATTTGTAAAACCTAAACACAAGCCAGATGTTTTCCAGGGTACGCTGACAACTTCAAATTTTCTCTGGGGCTGACTTGTGCCAAGATGCCAACCCATTTCCATTACCCTGCACATGATAAAAGATTGCACCATCAATAGCCCCTCACGGGATGCTCAGCAGTCAATAACATCTGCATACAGTAAATCTGACTTCATCAGAGATTTATCACAAAATGCATTAACAGTGCAAACACAAAACTTTTAGACTAACTTCAAATTTCACAACATATTTTCTTGGTTAGGCATGGGGTCTTTTCCCAGTGGTTAGGGAGTTATTTTTAAGACAAAAAATATGCAATCACTTCAGTCTGTGGATCTAGAGAATGTAAATGAGATTGGCCAATACACACAATTCCTCTGTTCTGAAGAACTCTCCTTCACTACAGACCTCACATGAAACTTTTATTGCTTCCACAGAGTGCACACCAGAGGCCAATGGATTACACCTTTCTTCAGTAAGATGCTGTGGAAATAATATGCTTAAAACGAATAGCACTTGCTTCAATCTCCCTATTTTGAAATAAGACTCAATATTCAACATGGGAGTTTGTTGGTTCATGGTAATGCATGAATCTATAACCTTACTGTTCCTATAAAACTCCATTCAAATGCAGCCAAACTGTGACCTTCTGAAGCCTGGAGTTAAGTTAATGTACATCTTAGGAGCAGTATCACAGGTTGGCAGTTTAATTGCCACCAACTCCTCTGCACTGAGCATGGCTGGGACAGCAGCTGCTGGGCTCCAAGGAGGCTTTCACTGCAACTGCTCTTTTTGGTGACATGGAGCCCTTGAGATGCTGGGTATGAGAAGCAACGAGATATCATTAGTTTTCAACACTGTCCTTGGAGCAGCAGGAGAGGGAAACTTGATTGAAAGCCACTGAAGAGGTGAGTAGCTGTGGCTGGAAGGTGGAAACGGCAGAGAAGCAAGAGACAGAGGAGCCCAGCCAGGGGAAGCTGGGACATACAGGCAATATCTCCCTGGTCTGTGCTGGGGACAGTGTGAGAATGGAGAAGTGAAAACTCATGAAGAGGAAAAGCACTGGACATGTACGGGAGTCTGGGATGTGGAGGAAGAAACCAGGACTAGCAGCAGGAGGAGAGAGTTTTAGGGAAATGATGTCTTGAAGTCACAAGGACGTGGATGTACAAAAGCAGGAGGGACTACACCTTCTTCCCTCACTGTCTAGGAACAAAGTTTAGGAGATGTCAGACCTCTTCCATCTTGTTATAACAGGCAAAACCCACAGATAAACTGTGCCAGGTACCTCCCTCCATACATTCGTAACAATGATGTTCTAGAACAAAGGTACCAGCAGATGTGGAATACACAACTGTACTCTCTTTTGTGCAAGAAATACTGCTTTAATGCACCATGAAGGTGCATTAAACAACTTGCACTGAGGGCTAGATTATTAATCTTGAGAAGAGCTAGCCCTTTTTTATCTCTTGGATATGTAAGAAAAAGCATTGTGAAACATGTTACTGACAGCACTGTAGAAAAAAAATGGAGAGGATAAGATGGCACAAAGTTTTTCCTGTAACATCTTATTTCTGTTTTTTTTTAACTGTGTGTATGTTTGCTGATATCCTGGGTCTTTGACACTGCAGGTGTTATCCTCTGGTGGATGGTGCACCTGCCTAAGGAACTGCTGCTGAAGTTGCTCTGGCTCTCCCAAAGACATGCCATGTCTTCAGAACTCTTTGACTGGATGGAAATCTCTGGGGAGGAAACAGGGCAGCTGCACCCTCTTCTAACACATAATGTGACTTCTTGCTCCTTGGATGTTCCAGGACAGCAGAAGTAGCTTCAGGGGCAAGGCATGTGTGAGCCTATGCTAAAGTCAGAGCTGTACGGCAAAGCACTGTAATGTGGTCAGGAGAAATATGCTGCATCATGTTAACACCCAAATGCTACCCTGTGCTGACTTTTCATAATTTATTTACCTTTTTTATCATATAATCTATTAAGATTCTAGATGAATGCCATGCTCAATAATTCTCTTTCTAGGTCGAGGATCTCAATCAATTGCTTTTAACCTGAAGAATCTTCCCTTTGTCTATAAATCATCTTGGAAAGGAAAGATACTTTATGTGACACTGTTTTTCTCTTCTGTGTTGTCCTGGCACAAACTCTATGTGCCTGTTCGAGGAATGAATGCTCTGATCTGTACCTCATCAAATGAGGCATGGTAGTCACAGCCCATGATGCCAGTATCTCTCCAACATTATCAAATACATGAGCAACATCTTCCACCTGTGTCTAAGAGGCTTAGCTAAGAGCATGTGAAGAGCAATCAACTAGCTCAAGGCACATCAAAAGTATTTCAGACTCAGAATTTGAAAGAAAAGTATGAGAGACAACAAGCATCTGTCAAAAGTAGTAATTTTAATGTAGTCCCTTTGCAGCCATTTACTTCCCACCCAATCGCCATGAATTATTCCAACATCATGCAATGCATGCATTCTTGCTGTTGATAAGTTGGAGGAGCAAGATGTCATCCAGAAGGACNAATTGGACATTAGGAAGAAGTTCCTCACCACAAGGGTGGTGGAACACTGAAACAGGTTGCCCAAGGAGGTGGTTGAGGCCCCATCCCTGGAGGCATTCAAGGCAAGGCTTAACAGGGCTCTGGGCAACCTGTTCTAGTTGGGGATGTCCCTGCCCAGTGCAGGGGGGGTTGGACTAGATGACCTCCAGAGGTCCCTTCCAATCCTAACCATTCTATGATTCTATGATTCTTGTTCTGACATTTCAGTGAGATTTTCTGCAAGATAAAGACCTAAAGCTCCTGGAAACTGACTTCCAAGCAACCACCACAGCCTCATTATATACCACCAAGCCACCTCTTCCAGCACAATGCATGTGAACAGACAGTGAAAACAAGTAAGAAAGGTGCACCTCTCCCCATCACACTTTAGGTACCAAATCTTGGACACACCAGCATGTGGGAATGGCCACATCACATCACACCAAGGGTATACTTTAGTATATTCTTTGCCTCAATACTTGATTCAGTTATGCATAAAATGAGAAAACATATTTTTAAAGTAAGACTCAAAAATAAATGCATGTACACACAGACATTTGCTCCATGGTTAATATGATAAAGGTATCATGTAAGTAGCTGTGCAGTTTATAAAACAATTTGCTGTCAAACAGAATGAGTAAAATCTAGAACAGATGTAAACATTTATACTAAGGACAAGAAAACCAACTGATAATTCTCAAAATTTATCTTACTTCCCTAACAAAACTGAAAAAGAGTGGGTTAAATCCTTACCGTGTATTGGGCTTCAGGTTCTCAATTGGCAAATGTGTAGTCCCTGCAGTCCTAGTTGACCACTTATTCTTTAAAAAGTCATCATATGATGCACTGTAAACCAGATAGCCTGTAAAAGGGAAAGACAAATAGTTGCAAGGATTCTAAATAAATTTTAAATAAATGATATCCCTTGGTGTTGTGGTAGATTTTATGGGTTAAAAGGAGTGGAAGCGATTTTGAACATGAAGGTGATCCAATGCCTAGTTTTCCTGGAAAATCCCAGACTACAAGAATTTCCTGTCATTACTAGTAATGATGGAGCATTGTATCAGAGGATACTCAGGTGCCAATTCTGATCTAAAACATAGTGAAGGCAAAAAGATGACAGAGGCAACCCATTCAGTCTTTTAAGTGATACACTGAATGTGCAAAAACTAATATAGTTAGAAATACCAGGGAGTTTGGAGGGGGGAAAAAATGTTATGCAAACTGCCCTTGGTAAGGTACTGGATCAACAGCCTTGAAGAATAAAAAGCTGTGGGGCAGATGCCACATAGTGTTATCTTCTCCCTTCCCAACCATTACTACTGCTTCAGCTCCACCAGCTCCCACCCCTCTGCCACTGCTGTCAGCCATAGAGCTGGGCAAGGCTCCTTGAAAACTACGTTAGCACCAAAGCAGTGGCCTTTTCCAATGCTTACTTCTGATCTTTGTCCTATTTGTCCAGTGACAAACAGGGAATGGTTAATTCCTGAAATAGGCTGGTTATTTATTTACTCTAGTGCTTTTCCAGCAGCTTTTGAGATTCATTCTTGAAGTCAGCTGGGCTTCTCTCTGGCTCTCAAAAGATCTACAGACATTAAAGGAGATCTAATTTAATACATTTGTTTAACATATTCCCCATCCTCGAACCTCACTTGTCAAACTGATATTTGAGCAAAATTTCAGTACAACAAGGTGAGCGCAGTCTGGGCCACAAACTCCACTAAAGATAATTGACTCTGATGCATTTTTTTCCTACCAGAAAAAGTGGTCTAGATGACCACAAAGCCAGAAGGCCCTCTACATGCAGACAGACTGCCCTGGTAGCCACACTCACGGCCAGGCAGGACCCAGACCAGTTCCAGCCAAGCACCTCTGCTTGGAACAGACTAAAGTCAAGTTAGAAAGATGCTCCAGAGGCAAGCTTGGGAGATGCCTGCAGTGGAGCCGAGAGCATTACCTGGGGGCAGAAGTACTCAGTCAAGCAAACCACTATGACAGCCACCATCCAGGCAAGAAGAGGTGATTTCAAAATCACTAGCACAAAATCAGTGCCAAAATCGTCAGATATCTGGCCCAACATGGGCTGGTCAGTATGGCACTGAGGGACAAGAGAGACGTTTCTCACTCCTCAGAAAGTAGCCCACCTCCATCAGAAAACTGCAGAATGAGAAATTCGTGAGCCATTGGCTCAGCCTGAGATAAAAACGCTCATTTAAGCAAACCTTCCCCTTTCCCTCTAGACTATCAGGAGAGCAATCTTCAGGAGAGTACCTGTTACCATGTCTCCTTGAGCAGGTTTGGCCCAGTCCACAATGACAAAGGAGTGACAGCCTTCAACTGCCACAACAGTGATGTTGTATGGGGCTTTCATGGGGCGCACATCTTTCTCTCTGAGGTCATTAGGGATGATTTCATCAAGGCTCTCCACTTGGAAGTGCTCCAGGGCCTCTGTTAAGGAGCAGGGGGCTGCTGGATCTTTATTGAGATAGGTCACATAAGGAGCTGGAAGAGACAGGGAAGGATGGCATTTAGTTAGCAGTTTGTAGGTATCACAGAGTAGCTAGCACACAGGCTGGCAGTTTCCTGAAGAAAGTCAAGTTTTGTGATGAGCTTTAAAATTCCTCCCCTTTCATCCCAAAGAAGGTTCTCTGCTGCCAGTAAAGCATGGCTTGGACACAGTTTGACTGATAAGCAGGAGAAATAGGATGCCAGGAGTCAGGTCTACCTCACGTTCACAACTGTACCCATTTATGCAAAGACAGAAGGATTGTCTTTGCTACGAAAGGCAGAAGAGAGTGGTCTGACTGCAGGACCTCCAGTTGCTCCGGAGGGTAGGGTAAAAATGTCACCCAAACTCTCTGCCCCTCTGCATATGGGAACAAACCCCTGCCAGGGCCTTAGGTCATCCAAGACTTACAAATCTAAGTGGTTGGTTCTTCAACAAACATCCTGAAGCTGGAATGAAACAACAGGGGGAACAAGAGGAGTAATTCCAAGGTGAAGTCCGACTAGGTTAAACAAAGGGATTATTGCTGTGGTCCCCTGGGTACTAAGGGACCAGGAGTCATAAGATCTACCTTCCAGACATGTGTTCCTAACCTGTAACTTCTATTTTTAAAAGCTTTATACTGTCTGGAATTGCACTTCAGTTCAGGAAAAGATTAAACCATCTTTTATTGCCTTAAAAGTCACTGTAACATTCAAAGTAAGGACTATTAAACTTGCTTTGGAAATGTTTATTCAGTTGCAATAATACAATTCATTGAAATGGTAATATTTCCCTAGTGCCTTGAAATGTTCATAAACCAACATTTCTTGGTTTATCTTATTGGATTTCATGTCCTAAAGGGATTTTTTCCAGATCTTGCAATGAAGTTAATTTTAACCTCTCCAACTAAATGAATCAAGAAGCACTGTTAGTGAGAGAGCCGAACAGAAACATCATGAAATTGTTTGGACAGGGAAACTGAAGATGCACTGGAAAAAGTCTTGGCATATATAAAAACAATTCTGTTACTCCAGCAGCAGAGCTTCACTCTAAGCCACATGATGCTTGTGGGTATTGGAAGGGAAGGCAAGACATAAATCAAAGCTGACTCTCCATCCCCTGAATACCCATCTGAAATGCTGGGTGAGCCAACAGCTGACCTGACCTCAGTTCAAATGCCAGAGTTTTGTAAAGAGCTGCAAAGGGTGGTCACCAGTCTGGGATGAAGGCCAGAATGCAGTGCCCTACCACCTCCAAATCCCTCTAATCTGGCTTCTAGTTCCTTACCCAGGGAAGAGTAAACCTGCCTAAACCATGAGCTGCCAGTTTCTCCAGGAGAATGTGGTGAGAGACAGTGTCAAGGGCTTTACTAAAATCCCAGTAAATAACATCTACAGCCTTACCCTTGTCCACTAGGCTGTTCACCTCATCACAGGAGATCAAGTTAGTCAAGCAGGCTTCAGCGTGGAGAAGACAAGACTGAGAGGGGATCTTACCAATACTTATAAATATATAAAGGGCAGGTGTCAAGAGGATGAGGCCAGACTCTATTCAGTGGTGCCCAGTGAAATGGGCACAAACTAGAACACAAGAAATTCCACCTAAACATAAGGAAAATGTCTTTCTTTTGAGAGGGACAGAACACTGGGAACAGGCTGCCCAGAGACACTGTGGATCCCAAGAGGTCCATTCCAACCCCTACAATTCTGTGATTCTGTGAGCTGAACTGAGCACCAGAATATCTTGCTCTGTCACTAAGACAGTCTCGGTCTCTTACTGACTTCAGCTAAACCAAACAAAATGCAGAATACAAAGCAGAGCACTTACACTGAAGACTACAAAGACATTTGCACTGCTTCAGCAAAATCAGTGTGGAGCCACACACAGACATGCAAGCATCAAAGCTGTGAACAAAGCACTGCTGGTTGGGTTTCCAAGGTGACAGCCCTTACAAGGACCACACACTAGTATGTTGGAGGTATCTGGGCAACGATCTCAGCTTAAGGGCTGAATTTGCTAGAACAAGAATTCTTTGTGGCACAAGTAGTAAGCTATATAAACCAAAGAACATCCTTACCAGTGAAGCGTTTCTTCCCAGCAATATCATATTCTGACACAGGGCCAGTGCCAACAATACTAGTCTCTGGATAGGTAACTTCTGATTCTGTTGTTGTAGAAGCAGTAGTGGTGGTGACAGTGGTGGTGGTTGGTGGCAAAGTGCTCTCAAAAAACTCGTAGTCTTCAGAGGAAACATAAGATGAAAATGTTAGCTTGCTTCATGTTATTTAGGCTTAACTCTAAGAAGGGAAACATTTCTGTCACCAGGCACAGTCCCAAAGGAATGCCACGCGCCCTGCACTAGCTGCCATACACTCCTTATGGGCTTCTAAGTCAGGGTTGGTCACACCTCAGCCTTCCAAGGGTTTCTACCAAACAGATGGACAGTAAGCACAAAGTCTTTGCCTTAGAATACAAGTGTCATTGCTGATTGAGGCCTCACTCACACAAGTAAAAAGAATGACTATAAATCAATGCGCTCATACAGCAATATCCTGAACATGCTTCATCTGCTGCCTCCCCTCACAACTCCCAAGAGACAGCACAGTAATTGCATCCCTGGCCATAGCCCTCAGATGCCAAAGGAACGAGATAAGGAAGTGAAAAAATAGCTTTTAAGAAAACTCTGTGTTATTATTCTAAAATGCCAGAGCTGATTCATACTGCTCTTAAAGTTTCCTGCAACTTAAGAGGCATGGAAAGTGCCATTCGTGGTCCCACTATGGCCATGAGGGAAAGTTACTCGCCCACATGAATCTCCTGATACTCAGTCCTCCTTGATATTCAGTCCCAGTAAATCCAGTGCTCTTTGAAAAGCTACTGCACTACCAGATTGACACACAAAATGAAGGGAAAGAAGCATGTGGCATCCCTGCTGTGTCCTCACACAGGCTGTGAAACTTGCCTCACAGCTTTGAGTATTTTCTATGCTAACTGCTAAAGTACTTGTCTTCTACAGGTGACCTGCACCTAAGGAGAGGCCTGGCAAAACAACTGTGCACTGAGGATATTCTATTTTCACAGGGAATTCCACTTTCATAAGGAACATGAGATGTAGGACTTCTGCAATTTTCAGTTCATCCTTTCCTCTCCACAATCTAATGTTGGCCTCAGTGTTAATTGATCCAAATACGAAGCACAGAAGTCTATGATATCTTCCTCTCAGCAGCTGTACTGTCTTTTTAAAATGCTTTTCTGTTGGTGATGGTGGTGATTTGACTTAAGATTCCAGTAATGCATCCACAAAATTTTTTTTTTTTATTATCCTAGAGCCATAAATTCTACTAAAAATCTGAGTTCAACTTTGAATGCGTGTATTCATTTTAATGTGTGAGCACAGAAGCAGGAATCTGAGGATTAAAAGGATCAGAACATCAGAAGTCACTGATGGCAGAAAGTGAATGCTAGTTCCAGTAACTGAGAATTTGCATTCCCTATGCAAACTTCTAGTTAAATGTTGGGACTTAAGGCTTCCTCTTCAGCTAAGTTTTATGTATCCTGGATTAGAACATCAAGATGGCATTAATGTAACTCTGCAAATACCTTTCCCTCCTCTCCTTTTATTGCATTTCAAATCTGTTTCTTTTAAATTCCACATAAATACAGATTAATTGTTTTACATGCAGGTGATTTCATTCAGTATAAGCATGTTTTACAGTCTAACTGCAGAGTACACAAAAAAAGACAAAAAAATATATTTACAGCACTGTAGAGTGCTAAAAACTCACTGAATTATTTCAAGTTTCCAGGGCTCAGATGTTATTTGGATTTTCTGTTTTTAATACTTCATTGACTCTGATTGGGCTGGAATTCGGAGTTGTACTGGAGAAAGTAAATCTAGGATTGAAATAGTGGCTGTATGACCCAGCTCTGAACATATTTATTTCCACAATAGGTTCCTATTACTTCGGAAAGGGATAGAAAGGACACAGAAAGAGACATTCACATCAAGAAACAGTTGCCTTTGCATCCTTGCTCTTCATACGTGGTACAGGACTTCAGAAAGCTATTCCAGCTCACCACTGCTTGCTTAAGCTCCTATTCACCAACCTGCCCCATTAAAACCAAATTTGAACAAAGAAGAGAAAAAAACCAAACATGCCACCATGCAATAGCCTTTTACAATTAAACAGTACCATCATCATAGATCACATATGCCTCTGGAGTTGCTGTCACATCTGAATCCAGTCCTGAGAAGGTATCTACAGAAGGAGAAAGAAAAAGATGCTATAAGGATTCAACAGTTTTAACTCCAGCCTCCTAGTAAAATTCTTCTGGAAAAAAGTTTAAAATAAGAATCTTTAGCCAGCTGATTTGTAAAGAAATAAGGTAACTGCCTAGTTTCCAGATAACACAGTGACAGTCCACTCTGCACATATGAATAACAGATGAATAGTTAACTGCAGCACCCAGGAGTTTTGCAGACAGAAAATGGGTTCAGAGACACTACTCAAAACTGAGAGTAATACACCTTCCCAGGAGCTCTAGCCCAGAGCCCAGCAGCTCTGCAGCAAAGGCAGACTGCCAGTAACCATGTAATACTCAGGTCAGGTCAAGATTTGACAACGTTTTACAGTCTCAAGAGCAGCTAATGAGTCATTTATATGCAAAAAATCAACCAGGCAATTCAAATAAAGTAAAAACTTCTATTCAAATATTTTTGCGGAGGAATAAAAATCAAACAACCCACAAAGCCATAACATTTACAGACTATGTCTACACTATCAAGTAATGTGGCCCAAAAGGAATGGAATTGTAGAATAAAGTAACTGGTGCTGGATTTTCTGGGGTTTTACTTTGCACTAGCTCTAGTCTGATCCTGTGAACTGAATGACTATTACAGATTAGGGCACATGTCATCCTGAAACACTATTTCTGCTTTAGTTACATCCAACAGGAATTCAGTTTGTGCACCCCAAGATTGCTCTACAATGCAAACAAAACCATAGCAAGAAGACATGACTGTGAGGTACACATCAAAACCACTCTCCAGATCCACCCCCCCAAAAAAATGCAAATGCACTCATAGACTTCCCAGATGACTATCCCTATATATTATCTGAATGTCTCTGCAGGTCACATATACAGTACTCGGTACATAAACCATCAAGTACGTCATCTTGTGAAACCAGGAGGTTTCCCTGCACACTCTGAGAAATGTATTTCTTTATATGTTATCCAGAGAAACCAAAAAGTACACAAAGCTCATATTAGCCATGAAAAGTAATGCAAATAAAGCAAAAGTCTTGTGCTGGAACCCACTACAGGTACAATCAGAAGTCTTCAATGAAATGCTAGGGCTGAGGAGAGGCCAGTGTGTGAACAAAGGCAGGAGAAAGACAGCTTTCATCTCAGGATACTACACAGAAACTGGCAATGTTCCGGTAACACTTAATATGAAAGCAACAATGTTACTTTTACTCAGCCAGAAATCCAAACAATGCAAAATTTCATTTGCCAATGTCAAATAGTTCACAAATAAAATCTGAATGATACATTTTCATTTTTCAGTGTTTTTATATAGAAGCAACAATTACTGTACAAGACTGATGTTTTTCTACTACAATAAGTTTCTTTTAAATACACACTAGTGATGTTAATGCCAAAACAGGCTTTGAAAACACAGGAAATTAGTTAATTCTTGTCTGACTTTCATACAGCAAAATCTGACATTTTCTCATGGTAGACCTCTGTAGCTGCTCTTCACGAGATCATCCACTTGGCAGTCACTTGACTTCTCTGAGGGTAGCCAATGACAGAGTAGATCCTTTGCTGAATTCTGCAGATTTTCTCACCACAGTTGGCCAACATTAGCCAATGTCTATAATGTATGCACTTATCTTTGACTACATCAAAGTAAACAAAAGACTCAGATATGCAGAAATTTTAAGACCTTCATGGGAAATTTCAACTCATTCACATCTATTAGCTACTCAACCTTTGGCCTACGTATAATCCAGCAACCCCAAATTTTATTTTCTGGTTTTGTACCAGTTCAGTCTCTTCTACTTCACTGTCTGTGCTTCTTTAGCATTAGCTGTGTCAGGATGACAACAGAGTTACTTCCCAGAAGACATCTCAATTTGTAATTTTCTGTACATACAGCTGCTGCAGTTCTCCAGCTTGCTCCATCATCCTTTGTTGCAGCTTTTCTGTGAACACTGTCTGTACCAAATGAGGCTGTCTTGCTATGACTTTTGGCATCTATAAGGACAGTGAACTACACAACCATCACTTGATTTTATCGCATCTAACACGTGGGTAAGACTCCTTTTTGTTTTCTTGTGAGTTCATGAAAAAGTTCAGCTGATTTCACTGACAAATCATGCTTGTGTGGCCAAACTCCTTCTTGAAAGTTAAAGACTGCTGAATCTAGTGAAATGTTGACAATAAATTCTGCTGGGTTGAGCAAAAATCCTGCCAGAGAGTAAGCGAATTTGCCAAAGCTTAAGCAGAACATTTGGCAGAGGGTTTTGGCGCTTGCAGCCCCTGGCTGTTTGTGAGTAAAGCACTTAGTAAGAAATAGCAAGATTTGGCAGAGTAAGTATTTCACTAAATGACTGGGAGTAATTTCCAGACTCACACTGAAGGGAAAGACAACATAAAAATATGATTTGGAAATGGTAAAGAGAAAACAGCATTAAATACTTTGATAGTTCAAGTAGTAGGTGTTTATCGCTCTTGAAATAGACACTGCACTCTTAAAGCAAAACCAGCAATCATTAAATAAATACAAAGTAATTCCTCTTCAGAGAAACTTTCATAGTTGTCAGGTAGGGAGTAACATTGTTCAAGCTATACAGCAGGTAAGAAGCAGAAATCCACCACCATCATGTCCTTTCAGTCTTCCACTGCGATGAGTTTGCAGACATACTGTTGAAATGCCAGACAGTTTAGGAGTGACTTAAGGCTTGTTCTCATTGAATACACAGTCTGTGTTAAAAACTAGTTTTCATTTATGCCTCTAGCAAAGTTCAAGGATTCAGTAAGCCCATCTGGGAGAAGGCAAAAAATCCAAGCAGAATGTTTCTGAATATTCACAAAATCACAGGAAAATTCTCCATCCCACAACTCCACTAAAAATAATACTGCAAAGCTTTTTGTGGCTCAGCTTCTGGAGCCTATGCTCAGATTGAATTTGCCGTATTTCATGAACTCTTAACTGTTCTTATAATAGGTATTCTCAGAAGAGGTCCTTCAGTTATCAAATAACACAGGCCAAAGAGAGGAAACATTATAGGATATAAGCAACATTTAAGCTAAGCAAAAGGAGCAAGTGGGAGTGGGAGGGACTCTAACTCTATCAAAAAACATGGTCCTCTTCAGGCAACTTTGAAAATACCAGGGTAACCATATATGATAATATTTGTAACATTTTTGTAAATATAATTAAGAACAACAAAAGCACCAAGGGAAAACCCCAAAATCTTCAAAGAAATATTTAACAATGATGGTCATTTTTATATACCTATGTTTGTGTGTGTACACATCCTTGTATATGTATATATGCAAATATAGAAGTCTATAAATAACACATTGTTAGATAAAGGACAAGGGGCAATGGTTTTAAATTGGAGAAGAGTAGATTTAAACTGGACATTAGAAAGAAGTTCCTCACCACAAGGGTGGTGGAACACTGGAACAGGTTGCCCAGGGAGGTGGTTGAGGCCCCATCCCTGGAGGCATTCAAGGTGAGGTTTGATAGGGCTCTGGGTAACATGATCTAGTTGGGGATGTCCCTGCCCACTGCAGGGGAGTTGGACTAGATGACCTCCAGAGGTCCCTTCCAACCCAAACCATTCTATGATTCTATGATAAACATTAACATTATAAATCATTGTAATTCCACTTGTACAAAACACTGACATCTCTGCCTCCTTACTTACCCAGAGTAGCTGCTAAGGGAATTTTTAGTCTTCTGCTTCTGCAATCTTTTCCAAAGATGCCATCCTTAGACTCACTGTGAGTTGCTGAAGCCACATCTTAGCCTATCTCTGCACTCCTCAAAGGGATCGTTCAGCTTCCTGGGCCATGGTTACATGACCTACTTGCAAATCTACTTTGGCTTCAGAAATACAGGTGTATGAGGGAAAAGTAAGGGGGGGGTTCATTACCTGTTAAAACTAACTGTTGCAGTTGGCAGAAGTCTGACTGCCAACCTGTTGTTTAGATTATGGCCATGCTGCTATTGCCTATTTGTAGACTGAACTGGGGATTATCTACAAATGGAAAGGATAAGGAGTACTATGGTGTCCCTAATTTGATTTTGCAAAACAAGCAAATAACTGGTTTGTGATGCAACATTCAGGTGATGAAATGATAAAACAGAATCATAGAACAACCCAAGTTGGAAGGGACACACAAGGATCATCAAGTCCAACTCCCATTAGGCACAGGACAAAAACCCTAAGATCACATGAGGTGACAAAGGGCATTGTCCAAGCATCTCTTAAAACTCCACAAGATTTGGAGCCATGCCCACCTCCCTGGGGAGCCTGTTCCAATGTTCCACCACCCTCTGGGTGAAAAACTTTTTTCTAACATCCAGCCTGAATCTCCCCCGGGACAGCTTCATACCATTCCCCCGTGTGCTGTCACAATCCACTAAAGAGAAGAGCTTAGCCCCTACTCCTCCCTCTCTGTTGAGGAGGTTATAAACTGCTAAGAGATCCCCCCTCAGTCTTCTCTTCTCCAGACTGAACAGGCCAAGTGATTTCAGCCTTTCTTCGTATGTCTTCCCTAGACTGAAGGCCTAAAAACTCCAGTGCATTTATATTTGTTTAATTTGGATTTCAGTTTGGCACCATATTTTAAGCTTGTATAACTGCAACAGGGAAATAATGACAAGGTACTGGCACTGGTTTATGTTTTCAGATGAGCAAGAAATTAGTGTACAACTCTCTGCCTTATCTGTGCAGAGCCAGGGTTGTCTTTCCTCAGCTTTACCCATGCTGCAGTACATTCCTGCTGCACTGTATCTCCAAGGACTGGCAAGAGAACAAGAACCTCATTCTGCAAAAGCTAGTTTCACCATGGCTCAAATGACAGACTTTTCAGAACTAATGTGAGAAATGAACACAAAATAGACAAAAAGTATAGTATTTTCAGATCCTTCCCTGGCACGGAGTGGCAACTTCCATATATGTGAGTGCTCTGACCACAGAACTACTGCCTATACTTGTGCTCATGTGCATGAGCATATGTGACAAGATTGGATCCAACACAAGGCAAGAATTTTTCTGAAATCAATATATTTCCATGAAAAACTTCAGCTTTGGGGACAGTTGACATTTTCCAATGAAAAAACATTTAACAGCTAAACCATTCTTCAGCTGCTCTAAGCTCAGCTCCTACCTTATCACATGGATCAAAATCTTCAGAGGCAGATCCTTTCTCACTTTAAATTTGTGTAGCTGCACTGTACAAACAGCAAAACCAAGAAAGTTCAAACAGCACAAAAGGACGTTACCTTCTGCATTGCACTCTGGCAGGCCATCAAACCCCAACAGCAAGTTGCCCTCGTCATCATACTGTCCATAGGTGCCTGGAGGACAGGTTGGGGGTGGTTTCTCAGTGGGTGGTTCAGTGGTGGTTGGTTCAGGAGTGGTGGTCGTAGTTGTAGGAACAGTTGTTGTAGTGGTTGTAGTAGTTGTTGTGGTAGTTGTTGAGGGTACTGTTGTAGTAGTAGTCGAGGGAGTGGTTGTTCTCTTTACCATTTCAAGACCAATCAGAGGTTTCCCTCCAAGGCTTATTATTGGTTTATCTTGTGCACTTGCTACAGGTTTACTGTATCTGCCATGTCCAAACAAAGGTAATCCATCAGGACTCACCATTGGGGCACCCTTTTCATCTAGGAAAGAAGAACAAAACAAAAAAAATTTCACTATTAATCTGTTTCAAGCTTATAGCATTGTATTTATCAACAGAGTGTGATTACAGCCTCCTGTAACTAAGCTGACAGAGAAGAAGGTTATTATCTAGGAAAGAGTGATGGCTAGTGAAGCTGGCAAATAGTTCAGAAGAACCTCAGATAAACCACAGTGGTTTTCACTCTTATCAGCTGTTTGATAAACACTTCTTGGGAAAACTGCAGGAAGGTTTCACTTCAGAATCACAACGTGAAGACAGTGCCTGCATTTAATCTAAGTCAGTCTCGTAACTGTTGATGAAAGGTGTGATGAATTTATATTCTACTCCCTAATGTCAACCATGTGCAAGGAAAAACACGGATGAGTTGGCAAAATCCTGTCACTGCAGGCAAACTGTTGTGCCAGATTCTGGATATGGCAAATACTCAAAGCCTCTTCAGGTCCTGCAATGTGATAACTTCCTGATAGATACCTGAGGTACAAGCAACTTCAAATGGCTTGCATGGGACCTGGGAATGCCTGAAGCATTCAACAGCTCAAAGACCTGTACCTTGTGCACAAAACCTGTAGATTTTAGATTTTTTATCTGTAAGAAGGAAGCTGCCACTTACCAACAATTGTACGTCCATCCCCTCCTAATTTCACTCGGAGAGGGTTGCCTTGGGAATCTTGGAGGTATTTTCCTTCAACATTTAACACTAGCCCTCGATCAAGATCTACAATCTAAAAGCAACAGATGGACTCAAGTTTAGCTAATACAAAAGGAGGTGAAATGAAATTTCACAACAACAGAAAACCTAGGGAAATTCAGGTGCTAAGTGTGATGTTCACAAATAGCTACAGTGCCCACA
The DNA here is from genome assembly GCA_013396975.1 of Bucco capensis. Classification (NCBI taxonomy): domain Eukaryota; kingdom Metazoa; phylum Chordata; class Aves; order Piciformes; family Bucconidae; genus Bucco; species Bucco capensis. Next base: position 500,133 of record VWZO01003228.1, read on the forward strand.
GATTTTTAAAAGTGAGTCACTAATTGTATAGTAATCACTAAAAAAATCACTGCTGAAGAAAGCAAATCTCCAGGAGTTGGGTTCCAGAGCTGCACAACAACCATATTCATATTGACTACTGTAGCTCCCACACACAAAGGGGCAATTCCCTTGATTTTCCTGGTCTGCAACTTCTAAGGAAGATTCCTGTAATAGTGATTTGAGTATAACCCTCAGTTCTTCTGAAGATGGGATTTAGAAGGACGTCTACTATTCAAAGTAAAAGTAAAATTTAAACCAGTTAATTGAGATTGAAATGGCAGTGAAAACAAAGTAGCTAAGATTTTAATTGGGGTAGGAGATTGAAGAAAAGTCTCTGTCTCATAAAACAAATCTGTCTGAGAGCTTGGATTGAATTAAGAGATAACTGCAGTTAAAATCCAGTCCTCACTGCTATTTCAACCCAAAATAGCTGAACTGTATACTATTTTAACCTGAGGTAACAGACACTGAGCCACAGAACACATAAAAATGCAACAGGTGTTAAGTTCTGAGAGGAAACTCACAAGAGGACAAGAGCAACAGTTCCAGGTGGGCAGGACAGGCTTACATTTGATGCTGGGGAAAAGTCTGTAGCAGGAGGGACTGCAGATCATAGATAAGTCTCTGATGCCCTCCAGGCCTCAGCTGTTGACATAGATCCTCTTGCTTTACAAGGTGTTCATCCTGCTTGCAGCAATATCCTCCTTTCACAGAGTAGAGAGAGATGCCCCAAAGCCTCCCAAGGACATTTCTATCCCACTTTCTGGAGTCTATTTAAAGAGCTTTTGGCATGATTTTCAAAACATCTCCCCTGATTGTGACATATCTGATGCACCTTTTTATGCTCTTCTGGTGCAAGCAGTAAGATTGAAGTGGCCATAAAATAAATGTCATGCCATGTGTGTAAGCAGCTCTGCTGATGCCTTGGAGACTGGTCACAGTCTCTTCCTGCTCAGCATTTGGGCAAACAAGCAGGAAACACCAGTTCCTTCCCTGTGTTGATTGGTTATAAACTCACTGGAAAGGATTTGAAAAGACAAGGTCTGGGCATGTAGGCCCCTAGAAGGGCTTTCCTATCAATGGCATCTGAGCTGTTCTAAAATACCACTGGAAACATTCACCTGTACGAATGGCCAAATGCTTTAAAATACCTATGTATGTGGATTTAAAGCACTGTGACACATACAGTAACTTTACATTTTGATTCTCTTACAAGCTTCTGCCTGGAGTATGAGTCTGGGAGAAGCAGTTATCCGAGGCAGTCCCCACTCACACTGCATGGCAGACAAGCCCCGAGACACTGGCGAGCCTAAGTCCCACTGACTTTGAGGAAAAAATGTTTGAGTAATGGTATAGTTGAAAATTCAAGCCATCAGGCTTTAAATCAGACATTTAAAATGTTCAGATAATGAAATGTAGAATTTGTCACTAGATTTCAGTGGAACAAGTATATAACCTCACTTTACAGCTTCATTGACTGAAGGCACTGCTCTCCTTTCTTTTCTTAGTGAAAATTAAGTACCATAAAAGGCCAAGGAATCTTGAATTTTGGAGAGAAGATCACCCTACCCACTTTGTTCCTTGAGGGCCATTGATTACTCTCTGTCCATTTGGTTTTCCATTATTACCAGGTATTATTTTTCCATTTCCATTTTCATTTTTTGTTGTAAGATTAGGTCTGCTGTTGTAACCTGAAACAGAAAACATACTATTCTGAAGAAATCTGTGCAACCTGCAAACCACATTTTAAAATGCAAAGAAACACATTTTCTGACTGATTTGGACATAAAGAAGAGCAGAAAGAGCCCTCAACACACTTGGCAAACCAGGGATTTCATTTCTGCTTGGAGCAACTGCTGTGAAACTGTCAGATCCCTGCAGCTGATACAAGCATCTGAAATGGTTTCTTCTGAAGAGGTTAAACACTCATGGTTTGTATCTACCATGTTTATTTATTCTCTTTATTCCCTCTTGTTTTTTTTTTAAGAAAGCAGGACAACATTCCTGGCTGGCACTACAGACATTAAAAGGCCTGTGATCTTTGTAAAGATTTGAGAAGTGGGATGAGGGAAGAAACCATTATTAAACACGACCACTTGTTCAATCCTATCCTTGTGCAAAGCTGTAGTGAAGAAATTAAAGGAGAGGAGATGGGAAATACCTCCATTGTTGTTGTTTTTTTAACCTGTGAAAGGAAGTACTCTCCTTCTCTAGCTGAAAAAAACACTGCTACAGAGGCACACTCAGCTCAGAACTGGAGAAGTAGTAGCACTGGGCTGCAGGCCCTCCAGCTCAGAAAGGGAAGCAATTTTCACATCCTAGTTCAGAGACCTGTCTCTAGAAAAATATGTATTAAAATATATACATATATTAACTGAAGAAAAATGTGTACGTTCACTGAACACTCCTTACCTATTACCTTCCCAACTGCATAGCTAGCAGTAAGCTGGAATAGAACCTCCACAGAGAAATCTGTTATTCTTTCATGCCATGCATCTCATCCTCCATGGTATTATTTAAGATACACTCTCACCTTAACGCTGTGCAAGCCGGTGGATGTCTACACAACATTGAGTCTTACTAAAGCATAGCAAATACAAGAATCCAGCTACATGGTCCTCACTGTATAACCCTGAGGCAATGTTGAACAAAACATTATCTACATATAGCTTAGAATGTATTTACTAAACACTCAAGTCACTCAATATTATTTTGAATGTTCATACATCTGGAGGGAAGAGAAATATTTCTATGTCTTTCAGCAAAGCCACTAAGACTGTCTGGGATTCTCCATAGGTGACATGGGGAATCAAAAGGTGACACACCTTGATGTGTAGTAGACCTTCTGTTCCACTACCTAGGGTCAGCAGATATTCTCTTAGAAAACAACCCTCTAACATTTGGGTGAAATCACAGCCATAAAGGTATTAGAAGGCCTGACTGTGCAACCCTAAACTATCACCTAGAAAAAAGAGGAAAGTGGCTTAAAACAGAAATAAAGAAAACACAGAATGTCAGGACAGCATAAGGAAACACCGTACTGCCTAGGTAAGGCAGCCCTATATAACCTACAAAAGCCTTTAATCCATATGATGAAGAGCAATATACCTGAGAGGTTGATATATTCTGAGTACAACTGTGCTTTCCATGAGCAGTCAGTGAAGTCACTACTCAGCAAGGAACATATAGCTCTTTTCCCTATTTAGTACCTAACTCTGTCATCTGCTCTGTGGGTCACTGGATCCTGTGTAGATCAGACCACAGAACCAAATGCCTGAGACACCACATCTCACCAATTAGGCAATGTCCTCAAGAACTGGGGTCTCTGAGAACCACACAAAATAAAAAGTAATACATTATGCTAAATAACTGAACCTGCATTTTCATCTAACTTCCCATCTTAGGAAAATCAAAAGTCACTGAGATTACCACAACAAAGATAAGATACCTTGTCTATAAGAAGGTCTAACAAACTGCCGTTGGGAAGGGCTCCGTAGCCGGGAGTTCAATAATCGCTGCCGAGGGGACAAAGTGGAAGAAGAAACTGTTGGAGAAACAGTGTGTGCGGTAGTAGATGTAGAACGTGGCCAGACAGAGCCTGGTTTAGATGGGATATGCTTGTTAGAGGACTGAGTAATCCGTGATGCTATGGCAGAGCTTCCTGGTGATTCAGAGGATACTTTTGATGGAGATTTTTCATTCTCATCCTCTTCAGAGCTTACTTTGTGAGGTACAAGAGTGTCAATAGATTTCCTTCTATTGCTGTAAGAGTCATCATTGGTGTTTTTGTTACCTCTAGAAACAGAAGGGGACCATTTTGCTGCCAAAGATGTAGGCTTCTCTTCTACTTCTTTCTGATCATATTCACTGTCATAATCATCCTCTTCATTAGAAACTGACTGATGAGATCTGGATGGAAAGGAGGAAGGAACTTTTCGAGGAAGTTCAGCTTTGGACATTTTTGAGGGCAATAGGCCGTATTTTTTCTCTGTTTGAGATGCTGTTCTTGTAGCAACCCTTGAGTGAGTAGGTAATGAAGGATAAGCTTGTCTGGAAGATGTGGATGACAATCGTGGATTATTCTGGTTGTCTTTTGCTGTATCACTGGCAGAACTGGAGCCTGGCTGAGTAAGTTTTAGTTTGTAGGAAGGTATCTGAGAAGCTGGCTGCTGTTGCTTTAATAGAGATGAACTTGAGCTTCCCTGAGAGAAAGAGGCAGGCAATCCCCTAGAAGGGGACATCTCTTTAGGAAACACAGAGTGGCTGCTTGCTCTGTCACTGCCTTCTGTTACATCTTCCTCATCATCTTCCTGCAATTCTTCATTACTTTGGGATGAGACAGGAGATGGGAGGCGCCGGCCCCTTGAATGCAGTAAGGAAGAACTGGTTTGAGCCCTCTGTGGAGGCTCTGAGTGGGAGGTCTTCTCCAAGGGAACATGAGTGTGGAACATCTTTTTAGGCAAAGACACACTTGGTTTCGATTGAGCAAGCATTTCATTTACCTCTTGACTGTTCTGCTCTTCAGGCTTATGTTTGGAAAAAGAAGACTGCAAAAGAGAATGCTGTTCTGAAGCAGCCGCTCGTTCTGAGCCACCATGGGGTGACTTTTCACTATGTGTCTCTCTGAGGTGAGAATCAGAATCAACCTGAGGATTTCTTCTCTTGGAATAGATTGCTGAAGAAGACTGCCTGGAAGAGGGCAGAGAAGGATGAAAGGGGTTTTCTTCTTGTGAGTCCTCCCTATGATTCCTACCAACATCCTTTCTATCAGATTTGGCACTGGCAGAAGAGCGAGCATGAGGTGAAGTGTGACTAGAAACAGCAGACCTAGCCACTGCAGCTAATTTCGAATTCTTCCATGTGCGAGAACTGGAGCCTGAGGGAAGCCTTGTTTGCTGTGATCTAGAACTGGGCTGTCCTGCTCTGTCCTCTGCTTCTTCACTGTCAAACTCATTATGGCTATCATGAGCACGGGAATCTGATGATTTGGAAGAGGGTTGACGTGAATCACCTGGAGAGCTAGATCTACTGGGATGGATTGGGTCAACCTCATGAGAGATAGCAGACTGTCGGTCTGATGACAAAGCCAGGTGACCAGGCTCTGAAGTTTTAGAGGACACTTTCACCAACATGAGGTCTGGCTTTCCTTCCACATTACCAACAAGATCATTTTTTTTGGCAGGCAGAGCATGGGAAGAGGTTTTAGAAGGCACATTAGTGTTGCTTTGCCTCAGTTGCTTTGTTTCATTATCTGTGTATTTAGGAACAGATGAGGCAGAGGAGTGTTGTGCTGATGATGGTAACAGTGCTGGTGGCTCATGTTTCTCCGTGCTTGTCTGCCGTGATACCTCTGATGTGCGAGTTCGAACAGAGGTCCTCCCTGAGGCAAGGACAGGATGGACTGGCCGACTAGGGGACAAGGGTCTAACATTCCTCCTCTGATCCTGGGCTTTTGGTGGTGGTGTTGGGGCTTCTGTCACCTCTGTGGACTGGAGATCAGATTCCATATCTGTCTTTGTAGAAGGTAACTGAGATTTACTTAGGACTCCCCGAGACAAGACTTTATTCTTATATTCAGAAAGAAGATCCTTTTTATCACTAACACTAGGTGAATGAACAGATGACTGCTTGGAAAGTGATGGCTGGACATTTGAAGAAGTTTGAGAAGAAGATACGCTAGCATTCCCAGTTTTTTTAGCCTTTGAATTATCTTGAGTATTTGTTTGTTGCTGAGCAACTGAATCCTCATGAGCAGCTGAGGAGAAAAAAAAAGTGTTTATTCACAGCAATAGAAGAAGCACAAAAAACTGACCAAGAGAAAAAAAAATCCAGGCAGTAAGAACAAAACAACTCTGAGAACAGGAGACAGTAATTTCCATATTAACCAGCCTGTGAAGTCTGGCAGAGTGGGTTATCATTTGTAAGAATTACTGTAGCTTGGGTAAAACTTAGAGCAATTAAAATCAAATATCTAAAAGCAGAGACAGAAACATTCTAACACTGGAACCAAATCTTCAGCAGAGATTAGTTATGTAGATGGTATGGTGATGCATTATCTCATCTGAGGCTGTGGCCCACATGTTTAGTTAGCTCAGCAAATCTTCTGTCCCCACAACAGCATCTTTTTGGCAAGAAGCAAACACAAGTAGTATCTGAGTAAGCCACTGTAAGTGAATTTCAAGAGCAGGAGTTGTCAGAGATTGTGCAACCAAAGACCCCAAACATTGTATTCTTTGGCCTTTGGACAACAAGACCACGTAGTGTTTTCATGCAGGAATTAAGAGTATGGTATGCATTTATTTAAGATATTAAAACATCCATAAAATGTCCTTTAACATGCTGCAGAGTGACAAACGCTCATCTACAAGCATCTCTTTGGACAATGCAGTGATGAAAAGAGCTACCAGAAACAGTATTAAGGAAGCAAATTTCTACAGGTTAGAGTGAGTGAAGAGCAAGCTAAGTCAGTAAGAACTGACTTGTGCAGTAAGACCAAGGCAAGAATGGGCATGGCTTGGTGCTCACCTGCTGGGATGGCGACACTGAAGGCTTTAGACTGAGGACCAGGTCCCCTCCTGTTTGCTGCACGAATTTTGAAAATATAGCGCTCCCCGGCCTGCAGACCATCTATTATGGCTGATGTTGTAGCTCCAGAGTAGTTGATGGACTTTGCTCCAAATGGCTTGAGAGCCGGGGCGTATGAAAGAATGTATTCTGAAATGATTTGGCAGACGGTTGGAAGGAGGAAACTGAAAACAGTCCTGTTTCCAGCGGACAGACTGTATGGGTAGGATGAATTAGAACGTGCATTACTAAAATTAATATACTAGCAATGCACGCCAAGTCAACAGCTGGAGTATAAAGACAGGAGAGAGAGAAAGATATATACTCATATACAGAGGTAAGTTGAACATGCTGATCTTAACTGACAAAACCAAATCACATCAATGACCTAATAACCAAGACAGAGTATGTTAGCTATACCTTTGTAAAAATACATAAGTAACAATGAAATGTCACCAAGAGGAGCTGGGCAACAGCTGTGGTACTTGCAGAGAAAGTGTGGGGGACATGAGTGTTACAACATGAACTACTGCGTGGTTTAGTGTGTGGCACCAGGAGACGGTTTTTTGTTTCTGGGCACCAACTAATAAAGGAAAAAAAACGAGTCCTCTGAAAAAATTAACAGCCCTAAATCAGAAACAATGGAGGAAAGCTACAAAGATAAAATGGACTGGCAGCAGAAAACATGTATGAACATTGCCAGGAAAATACACACACTTCTACTACTTCTGGAAATCTAGACTGAAAGACTGTGCAAATGTTAGGTGGTGCAGATCACTACAATCAAAACAGCCATGTTGTCATGACTGATAAAATACAAGCAGATTTTAGGCTTCCTAAGAGAAAGAGAAATTCTGAACTTACTGATCAGCTACCAAGATATGTACAATCAAAAACACATGATCCAGAGAATATTCTTCCAAAACGTAACTTGCTTACAATGGTGGACAACACACAATTGCATTGCTGATTGTAGCTGTCCACAGCAAATAAGAATGTTAAGAAATTTTATTTCCCACAGAAATTATTTGGAAGAAGAACAAAATGGTATATTCACATAATTATCATTCAAGACATCAGTATTAAAATCAAGTGTCATTATTGATTACTATTAATTACTTTCTTATCCTACATTTCAAACAGAACCTTGATACAGGTATAACTGCACTGTACTTTAACAGCCTGTTCATGCAAAAGCAGCTCTGCTAGCTCCAAAGGCCATATACTCATTGATTCTCAGCAGTGCTGAGTTCTTATTCAGAAAAGCTACTTATACTAGGAAATAACAGCACTGCATATTGCTAAATGGTAGCAATAGCATGTCCAACCAAACCAAAATCTGACACACTGTGCTTAACTACAGCCAGGGCCAGACACCACTGCAGAAAGAGTAAAGCAAGGTCTTACTGCCCCTTAAGAAACTCAACCTACTTTTTTCAGAATACAAGCCTATCATGTTAAGAAATAAGTCATGCACAGGTCATCAAAATTAAGACGAAAAAAAATCAGTATTTTATATGCAAATGCATTTAATGCTCAGTTGAAAAAAACCCCAATGTATTACAAGGCATGGTAAGCTTTAGGTTGTTGAGGATTTTTTATTTTAAGATATACAGGAGTTGCTTTAATTGCAGAGGCACTGGTGCAACTTCTGGTAACTCATAAATGGATACGTGAGGGCATTTTCCTCCATTACTTAAGTATATGTGGTATAAATATATAAAAGGACAGGGCTCAAAAACAAGAGGACCAAAAGATAAAAATTCCTGATTATCACGTGCTATCAAAACAACTATGAAGTGCTAATTTAGTGATTTCATATATCCAGTATAAATATCATTTCTGTCATTTATTTAGTTTAAGAATAAGACCTCTCTTGCAATACTTCATACTCAAAAAAAACCCCCAGTGATATATTAGACACATTTAAATGTTCACCCCTTGAATATCAGGTATCTTTAAAATGACTGACTTGGGTGAATCATCTAAAGATCAGCAGTCAAAAAAGGGCAAAGGCCTAGAGACTGCTCAAAATTCAGAGTAGATCTGAAATTTCAGATAATATCCCTGCATGACCCTACTTTAAGAAATAATAATTCTTAGACACAACTGCAGCTCTGTTGAAGTAATTGGAAAGACTCCTACTGACTTCAAAGAGGAATGAAGCCCACCATTGCCCTGAAGAACACGAAGTAGATCTTGCATGCAGACATAGTGCGTTTTCCTGTAGACTGAAGGTTTTGTTAAATCCTGAGATTCTAGAAGGCACCTCCAGAAACTTGTGTAACTTGAGAACACAATCCTGTCAACCACTGTAGAACTGGAGTGGCCAAAAAATCAGCCTGTTCATTTTCAGAAGGAAAAAGAAAAAAAAAATCCAAGGAAGCTTTTATAAAAAAACCTTATGCAAGTAAAAAGCCACTTACAAATGAGCTTTATGACCATGTTCAGTAACACTGGAGCACACAAGGCTTATGTATGATATCTGTTGAAAACCACTATTTGTGCGTGCTTCTTAAGCTGGAGCTTTTCTTCCACAATAAACAAGAAATAAAAAGCAACATAAACCCACTCACTTTCTTGGCAACTACCCAACTCTTCCTTCTTCACCTAACTGTTACAAATCCTTTGGGAAACTTCCTTCTTGAGTTCCATTTCAACCTGCTTAACAGAAGAAGAGGCAAGCATGCACGTGTGACACCCTACAAAGCTCTCTGACATCCCAGGCACATGATGATGGCTTCTCAGTGGTGATATGCAGATGCTGGACTGGAAACAACAAAACCTTACTTGGGTAGAAGCTATTAACAAGTGGAAAAATCCTAGCAGTCAGTTAGCTGTTCTAGTTTATTGCACAGCAGCAGTCTGGCTTCGGGAAGACCATCTCCTTGAGGGAGATAAAAACTGACAGTGATGACTTACCTTTGACTTTTCCCTCACTCTCTGGGAGAGCATCCCAGGATGCTGCTACAGAGGTTGGTTTCCCCTTTAGTGGCCAAACATCCAAATTTTCAGGTGCGCTGGCAGGAGCTATGAAACAGCCATATGCAGAAGTGGCAAGTAAGCAAAGTTGACCTACATAGCATACACCTTTTTCTCCTTCCTATAGCAGTAGTTCCTATAGGGCCTTTTCAAAGATAAATGTGAAAGGGACAGATGGCTCAGGTCCACGTGTGTCTGTACATTACATCTCTCTATCAGACTCTTGTGGTGAAATTTTATTCCATACTTTTAGGAACAGGCTGTCTACATGAGACTGCTACTGTGGCTTAGCTGGAAGAATGTGGTAATTCAGTTGTTATGGACCCCTTCCCTGTGCCAAAGGGGCCCCACAGCTTCTCCACGGTGGAGGCAGGATTTAAATTTGCTGCCCACAGAGAGGGACAGCAGCCAGGCTGCTGCTCCCAAAGGAAGGGGCACACCCAGCTGCAGGGGTCTGAGGTGCTGACCTGTCCTCCAGAAATACCCAACCACCCACTCTTATTGTGCCACAAGAGCAGCCCATTTGTGCTCTCCAGACCATTTCTGCAGGGACACAGGCAGCAGCACCGAGGCTTTCCCCCGCGTTCCCAATCCTCTGCTGTCCCAGGTAACCACTTATTCTGGCTTTCCCTCAAGTCAGCCCTATTTCACAGCTCAAATTCCAAGACTGGTGTTACCTCAAGGACCTTCTAAATGCATACCTGCCTCTGGGGTCCGCTGGTAAACAGACACACTCCATTTGCCTTCCTTTTCTCCCTCCAAGATTTGGACTGCAAACTCATACATGGTGTCTGGTACCAGATTCTCCACCAGTGCCCGACGGTTGGACACCTGCTTGTAATCCCACCTTGCCGATTCCCCCTTCTCCCGATAGCGAACACTGTATTGCCTGGAACCAGAAACACACATAAAAATTGACATGTTGAAACTAGCATTAGCAGAACCAGAGAAGGATGGAGCTGCTTTCCTCATAGCTAGCCTGCTGGGGCTTACTGGGAAACCTACAAAATGCAAACAACAAAGTACCACCACCACCAAGAGCCATCATCTTTTAAGCAAACATTTGTGCCTTGCTCTAACGATGTCTGATTGCTTTCATCCTAAGGGAAGGGCTGCTCTTTCCAGCCTCTTACTTAAAAATGCTCCCTGCTCCAGGGGGAAGCTGCAAGACTTTCCAAACCAAGTCAGGCATCCCAGGGGGCCTCCATGCCACCATCTCGCTGCTCTGTGACCATAAGCATGGCTGAACTGCTGGGAGTCTCTTGCTCCCAGAGCAGCACCAGCAGCTCAGTTCCCACACGTTTGCCCAGATAACCACTTCCACAAGGAAACCGAGAACATCTAAAATTACCACTTCTCCTGCTGTGCCCCTTGGGGTGTTTCACCACTCGGTTGTGCAGCCCTTCCATTTCCCACGCTGAGAAACACAATCCAGCACTTTCAGACCTTTGGCAGTTTCCAGCCCATTTCTCTGTTTATTTTGGTCTCCAACTGCTGCAGCGCACTGCTGTGAGCCAAGCCCTCCTGCTCATGGGAGCCCCTGACCTGCTCAGTCTCTCTGCTGCACAGGGTTTCTGGAGGGTCAGTGGATGGGGGGTCACTGACAGGCATCTTTCCCATTGCAGTGATGCTTACTCCACCTGCTGTATAGTTGTTTCGAAGCTGCAGCCTGTTCTGACAATCCAAGTCAACATCTCACCTCTGTGGGCTGTGCCCTTCTTTCCCCATGCACACATAAGGATTTTCTGACCATGGAGATACACTAGCATTTGAATACCAAAATATCCCCAGTTGGTGCTGACAAAATTTCAGAAGACTGATAACGACCCCTGTAGCCCAGCACTTACACAGACCTCTAAATACAAGAGACAAGGGTGCAGGGAGGCAAGAAGGGTGCATCACCCCATATCCATCCACACCAGGTTTCTAACAGCTTCTCTGAAGCATCCACTACCAGCCACTGTCACAGGTAGGGATATGCAAATTCCTATGTCCTAAGCTAAATTATTCTCATAACTAACCATAATTAAAAAAAAAACAAAAGCAATCAGTAGTGTGTGGGCAGCAGTTCACCTTCAATATGCATTCAGAATAGAAAACACAGGGCTAACTACCTATTTGCTGCAACCTTCTGTTTTTCATACAGAGGGTCTGTCCAAGAAACAAGCACAGACTGGGAGGACATAACTCGAACAGTTATGTCTTGTGCCACCTCCACTTCTTCCTCCTCTGAAATGGGAAAACAAAATAGCATATGAATAAAAACATTGGAGTTCTCATAGAACACAGTAACCATCTTCAATCAACATTACAACACACACACAGCACAGATGAATAACAAATACAGTGGTAGTGGAAAAACAATTACATTGATTACTGATGGTACCCTATGGAAACATAATTTCTTCTCTTAGTTGTCTGTTTACATTCATCATCTCTGGTAAATACACTCCTACAGATTCCCAGAGAGCAGAAATTTTGCCTTATGAAAAATTTTGAGATTTTAAAATTGGTTTCATTTTGAGGGACAATAAAACCAGGGACTGCAAAAAATTGTTCACAAAGGAGAATTCCTGCATATTTTACATTTTTGAGTACTTCCAACAGGTTGTTTGAATTCAGCTTTTCATTTTTTATGGTATATAATGAAAAAAATTTAAAAAATGGAAAGAAAAAATAAAATCATTGAAATGGGCTCTTTTGACATATCAGAATATATTTTGAAAATAATTTATAAAACTTTATTTTGATTTTTTTAGAGATTTTTAATTTTGATAAGGCTCCTTTTTCTATCTGTCCATCAGAGTTTCTCCAGTCTAGTCCACCTACTGCCCATGAAAGATTTATAATACTTTCTACTAGTGGCACAACGACTATTTCCAAGTCTCCCAGAGGCACGAAATGCACAAGGCACAACTTTACAGCCCAAGCTTTATGGAACAGTAACAGTGGAAAAATACTAATGTCTCAGGAAAGAAAAGAGGCCAGTAAATTCTGGAGTACCATTTCATTCTCTAGGGACCTTACTTACGCATGACTGAAGTCCAGAAAAAGATTGCCTTTCTCTTCAGCAGTGGCAAGTTACCCCAAAACTCAGCACCACCCGCAACAGGGAAGCATGTTTCACTTCTTGCAATCAAGTTTTTATGCAGAGGTTCTCAGACAATTCCAAGTTTTCCAAGTGAAACAGCTATTACACAAAAGTTGCCAAGAGGACCCATCTATTAGCCACAAGTGGCTTAGGGAACCTAATCACAAAGTTTTGCAATGGGAGCACATGAAGAAAGTAAGCATGAGAAGTAGATGATGACATCACCTCCCCAAAAAAGGTGTGAGGTAACATTTCACACACCATGGATTTCAGTTCTGACAAAAGTGTTCTCCATCACTATCAAAACATCAGAAACACTCTGCCACTCTCTTGGCGTTTAAATGTATTTTGTAAATTTTCAGAACTTTTAGGATTATGTGAAGCTCCCTGTATTGTTCGCATATTAGAAGCCACTATGCGCTTTCTCATGCCTTGCCAAGGACATGATGTTTTGGAGATGCCACCTGCAGATAGCTTGAAGACAAAACATGAGAAGAGGGCCAAGCCCCACATGGGCTCTCTCCAAGGGGCAGAGCTGAAGACCACCGGGGGTGGGCTATTGGAAAAACTTAGTGCTAGGATTGGCTATAGATATCAATATGTTAATCACTAACAAAAGCTATAAAAAGGGGTAATCCCTTGAGGTGGTGCACATGTCCATGTACAGGATCTTGAAGGTGTGGAAGCTTCCAATTAAAGGTAACTCTATCTTTCTCCATTAACTTTGTGCTGAGTGTCTATTTTCCAGAAAATTGGCTATCAGTATTTCTCATTACAATGCCAAGGGGTGAGAAAGCAGCACTGGCATGGAGATAACTCAGGATCTCACTTGTACTTTTTAACCATGGCAGCAGTATGTAATGTCTTCTTTCCAAAAGAAAGTGAAAACTTCTGCTAACCAGGTTTAGGCTTCTAGAAATCAACCCTTCAGAAAAGAGATCTGACAAGAAGGCATACCGTTATGGAGGTCCTAGCTTTAATTTAATCAAGTCTTCTTATGTGGTTGTTGCAGTGCATAACATTAGCCAATAGCTAGAGAGAAGATTAAAAAAAAAAAAACAAACAAAAAAACCAAGCAAACAAAAAAAACAACCCTTAAAAAATCCAATAACAGAAACCCTACCAACCATGCTGTAGAGTTGTATCATTTTATTAATCCTGCTTGAATTAGAGAAGGAATTAGAGATAACCATCAAGTTCTTTAATGCACAAAGAAAAACCGAGCAGCTCCAGCACCAAAATAATTATCAGAAGACTTGCAGTCTAAAAATTACCAATTTATCCCACTACATTCAAATGTCTCCAATAATTGAAAGCAAATGTGAAAGAAACATACCTGAGACTTTTCTTTTAGTTAAAGATGACCTAAAGACAGGTTGGCTCCGTCCTTGGGAGCTCCTTGATGGCAGTGAAACCACATGAACTGACTCAGAGGCTGCACATGTAGGGAAAAAACAGAGGATTTTCTGCAACTTTTTTCACTGAAAAAGAAATTTAGTCTTTTCAGGCAGAACTGTGCTTTATTCTTTACTGAGATACAAATGGAGAAGCTTACATGAAAGTTAATTTATTTAGAGTCGCAACATTTTTGACAGAGTTCAATATGCATGCAGTAAGAACAGTAAAGTTGGTACCTTAGAAGTAGGAAAGCAAATTATTAACATGAAAAGCTCATTACAAGAGTCCTGTATTCTAGGATTGAGTTCTTTTCCTGATAATTTGATTATTTAAACAACATTTGTTCTCTCTTTAAAAAAAAAAAAAAAAGGTTACGTTTGTTACTGAACTCCCACTAAGTTTGTGACAAGATTTCCATTGACTTCTGTACTGTCTGGACAGGCTCTCAAACCTGCAGAGCAGTGGTATGTGCCAGGCATCAAACAAACAAGAGAGTGTATGCCACATATATGTGTCTTGACCCTGTCACCTCAGAACAGATGCCAGAGTGTTCCCTCTGCAAGCAGTGCATAGAAAGATGAAAAAGTGAATACTAGAGAAAGCACGACATTCCTGTTAGGAAAGGGGGGATTAACTGACAAAGGTGACTGAGGAGTTCCTTCTCTTTGAAGAAATGGAAATAAAGATATGTATTTAATATAAAATTCACAAAGCAGAAGGAGAAATAGACATTTACATTGGAAAGCCAGGAATTCTGGCAGCCATGTGCGATGATGTGGTTATCATCCATTTAGCAACCCAAGACCAGACCATCTGTAGAATAGGCCTTCCAGCCTACAAAACAGATTTTGAGAGAAAGAAGCCTAATCTCAAGCAAACACACCCAAATAGCACAGGAGCAAAGTAAGACTTGTAAGTGCGGACCCAAGCACTCACTCAGGCAAGAGGCGTTCAGGCAGCAGGGCAGAGACAATTCAGCCACAACACAGAGTGCAAAGGGAAATGCTCAGCCTCTGGGAAAATAAAACTGCTTGCAAACCCCATTGATATTGCTACATGGGAAATACTTTAAATCAAGGAAAGCTGATTCAGGGCACAAGTAAAAACCATCACAGCAGGTCAGGGAGCACAGAAGAGGCCAACCTGACTGTCTCAGGAGCTCTTAATGACCAGGAACTCATGAAGAAACAGGACAGAACATGAACACAAGAGCATAATACTCTAGAACAGAGCCCATGGAACAGTTTTAATGGTGAACATGGATACATTTAATTAAAGCATTGAGGTTTTTTTTCTTCACTGGCCTGAAATAACATAGGGACACAAAGTGTAAGAAAATGACAAGAAACAACAGATTTCTGAGTGGTCCTACTGCATGCAAGTAACTCACAGATGGTATCGCTTTAACACAGCATCAAGTTCTACTACACCTTTTATGCTGGTCATCATATTTTTCTGTTAAGAACATGTTACAGAATGCAATTACAGCAAACATTTTCATTTATTGGAAGAAGTCATTTTGTTGGCTGCATCAACACATGATGTGTGATCACCAACCAGCCACAGGGGATTTCAGAAGTGTGCCTGCTCAGCTAGATGCCATCAGGGAACTCTCACTCACCTAGTTTTCTCGCTTCCTGGTTTTGTCGCTCTTGCAGCAGTGGAGCATAGCTCATCCTTCGGCTGCTCTCTCCATACCCACGGAGGTAACCTTGGGATCTGCTGCGAGGACTCCTGAAGCCTGCTCCATAAGGTGGCTTCCACCGGAAAGATAACTTGCCATCTGGAGACTGGGCACGCACTCTCAGAGGTCTGTTTGGCATGTCCTTCTCTTCAAAATATAAGCAAACACACACAGAGAACCCATCACAGTTATTATGAAGTTCATGACGTGTATAGCAGCCCATATGTGTCTGTTGCAAACACATCTATCAAACAACATCAGAATAAAAGATGTAATTTTATAGTTCTTAATTTTTCTATAAAACTCAAGTGCAGTAACAAGCTTTCCGAGTGGAATGTACAATACTCAATAGCAGCTTTTCCCAGGCTCTTCAGATAGACTGGTGCAAGACACTGAAAGTGAAACAAGAACTCCATTAGAAACTGGGAATGTCTTGTAGCTTTCCTGTTTAATCTTTTCCTTTCCTTTTTTCTTTTATTTTTTTAAAATCCCTTTTCCCTAGTTCAGGCACACTAGCACAATATTTTTTCGGCAAGTGCTAAAGGTCAGTGTAAACTGAAGCACAGAATGATTTCACTAGTTTAAAACTTCCTTTTAGAAAGTAAACCACATTAAAAGTAGGTTCTCTTAGCCTAAATCTATCATTAATGGTTTTGCTCTCAGTCTCATATTTAGTATGTTTTGCACATGCTTCAAGTGTTGACTTCCTAAAATCCCATTATATGATCCCTTGAACATCCAGCACTGTAACAGGTACCTTATGCAAGTCATCAATTTTTACATTTGCCAGTAAGTTGGCAGCTTTCTTTTAAGAAGTGACACTGATGCAAGGATTAGTCAAGCAATCAGTTTGGTTGCTCTGAATGACATCTCCAGTTTTTGTGGCATTCTCCTTTGCACAGGATGTGCACCATGCTACTGCGCAGGCTGCAAGCAGAGCAGACAGCAGGAAGAAAACGCTTTAACAATGTTTTGCCTCTTCTTCATTTCACCCTCAAAGCAGGTTTCTCTCTGTCTCTTCTAGTAATGCCATTCCAACAAGCAAATGTTGGCACCAAGCTCCCAGCACAGAGGTCACATGATGTATCCAAAGACTCTCACTTTCTGGCTAAGCCAGTCACTGTAATTATAATGTTGTCAAGAGAACAAGAGACTGGGACAACAGCTGCCAGAGACCTGGACAAACAACAAGAAACAATGCACCAAAGTACTCCCTGTAAGAACAGCAGTGAGAACTTCTTTCCAGCACCAGTTCAGGTGGTCATAGTTATTCATGACAGCACTTAAACATATTACTCTAAGGATGTATTGATGTATGTGTGTCCCTATATACAGGAAAAGCAGGTCCTTTTGTAGTGTTTCTGTTCAGTGACATGTTCTGTAATCGAACTGCTCACTGGTCTTTATCTCCTGATAAGGCTGCACATTCTTACACACTCCCAGCAAAAGTTCTTCTATTAAATTATCCTTTGGAAGGGATAATAGTGTCCCTCAAAGCTGTTTGCAGAGTTTCTCTTGAAAGCCCTGTGGAAAATGCAAGGTTTCAGTGCTTATGAGGTGGAAACAGACAGAGAACCACACACTCCCAGGCCACTCTTCTTTTCTACTGAAACACTGGGCAGCAGCCCAGCATGGCAAACCTTGCCTTTTTATTTTGCCTACTCTCTCTACAGAGAGCACCGAGAGCCCCCTGGCCCAGAGTGGCTGGGAGGGATGCTGCAGCTCCTCGGCTCTACTCTCAGTCAAAGCTGCTGCTTCCAACTGGAATTAAAATAGAGAGTTGTAAGGGATGAAGGATACAAAAGGAATCAGCCCAGCCAGAGAGCCATATGGAAAGTATTCAATCTAAACCAGATGTGGCTTTGGGCAAAGAGAAGTTTATCAACCCTAATAATGAATGCAAGGAATCAGCTGAGATTTTAAACACTGTGCTTCAATTATTTTTATCATGGTAGCACCACACTTTACTGCCCATTGTTCACTAGTTAGTTCCAGTTTCCATTTAGCTTTCCTTGTCACAGTTTGACTGGCAGGAATCTGAAGGCATCCAGAATGGAGCTATCAGAGAACGGTTTAAATGGCTTTGCTGGTAACTGATGACTCATGAAACAGTATTTTTGTGTGAAGTCTGTGCTAGGCTTTGCAGGAAAGGGATTTCTCCTTAAAAACAAAGGGCAGCAGCAGGAGATTGCCCAACCCGTTGTAGTCCATAGCCTGGAAGCCATCAGCCTGGTCTGAGAGGAGGCTGAAGGCCCTGACCCCAGCCACGCAGAGGAAGAAAGTGAAGTTGGGCTCACACCACCTCATATGAGCATCTGCAGGGCTGCTGTCTGCCGAGCTCAGGGTGAGCACTCTCAGTCAGTTAATTTCCCACTCATTAAGTCCCCTCATGGGACAGCAAGTCACTGACTCCTGCTGTCACAGCCCCTGCATCTGGTCTCCTCCTCTCTTCTTGGCTCCAGGAAACAGGCCGGATTTCTACGTGGAGGATAACCCTGGGACTGTAGAGGCTGAGCAACAAGAAGAGTTCACAATGTCCTGAGGACCAGAGTTTGGTCCTGCTGGTCTGTCTCATTTATCTTAAAAACAAAACAAAACAAAAAAATATTGTCCTAAACAAGCTAAACTCATCAGGGAAGGGGTGGGAGAAGGAAGAAATAAAACCCATGCCTCATTTAAGTCATTCAGTTTCAAAGTAGTGCATTCCTGTAGGGACACTGAACTCCCCAGAAACAATAGCCTTGAACAGCTCACAGCCAATGAAAAAAGAATTAGATGATGCTGTCACCACAGGTCAAGCACTATGAGGACACATTCCATCACCTTCCTGCATCACTAGGATCCCATTCACTGCATATCCAGAAGCTGAATGTGAACCTGGAGATGTCAAGATCTGAACCTGCTCAAGAGACTACACAGTGGATTATTTTGCTATGCTGGGCTAAAGAAAGCAAACCATCTTGAAAAATCAAGGTATCATTTAAATCCTAGACCAAGGGAGACAAGAACAGGTGCAAGAAAAGGGACGTGAAGAGGAGGAGCTGAACCAGGGGAAATCACACTTTTTTTGCCATTTTTGATTCCAAAATTGATTTAACAGTTTTCTGGACTTCCGCTCCAGCCAAACTAAATCAACTTGTAAACATCTTCTGACCTTGTTTAAAGAGCTACTTGCAATTAAAGTAAAATCAAATCCTCTTCTGTGTTCTGGAAAATGAAGAAGAGTCACTCTCTTGTGCCCTCTTCAGTGTAGAAATCCAAATTACCTACAGCTTCAGGAATCCGTGTGTATAGCATCTTGGCCCCCAAAATGCAGGGCTGAATAAAGCCTCAGTATTGACTTTTCACAGCTGAAATGTCCACTACCATTGCCAAAGTTTCTGTGCATGTCAGGACTGTGGGAGAACATTTTACAAATTATGTAAGACCAGAGCATGAGGTCTAAGCTGTGGGTAAAACATCTCTAAACAACCACACAAGGCAGCTTGCACTTGCCAAATCACACAGGTTCTTCAGAGAGCCTCATCAATTATCTAGCAAAGGAAAATACAAAACTGTTCCAGAAGACAAGGGAAGTACTGACCCCTAGCAATCAGTCTATAGCTGTGGGGGAAAACATCCCAAATAACTCAAACCTGTTAAGATTTAAGTGCAAAAAAGTACAAATATGAGGCTACAAAAAAATCAGGTGCTTCTATTTACTACTGCAAGTCTAGGTACAAAATGTTTGCTTTTGCCTTCCCTAGTCAGCAAAAATTTGTCTACATTTTCTTTCTTTGTGCCATTACTTCACAACTGGAAAACTGGACCTATAAATTGCATTCTGCTGCAGAGAGGACACATATTTGGCACAGTAAGTAGATAACATTCATATAGTCTATAAACATCTGCCAACCTCTCTTTTCACTTCAGGGAGAAGTTTGGGAAGCTAAGCACGATGCCCCAGTCACAGTTAAAGTAAAAGCTTGAAGACAGAAGTTGTAGCTGCTTAGAGATAACGAACTCATCAGAAAGTGTGAGGGACATTGGTTTTATTGTTTTGGGGTTTATTATTATTTTTATTTAAAAAAAAAAAAGTTCTAGGCACCAAATGAGATTGATTGTACCGCGGACTTGAAACTACTGCCACTTGACCAGAAGAAACAGTATGGAAGATTAAGTAAAATGTGTCAAACTGCTCAGTTCATTTACCATCCTCAAATGATAGATCCTGTCTTAAGAAGTCCTTAACTGCTCCCTAAGAACATCCAGTTGTCCTCTCAGGTAATAACCTTGCACCACTGCTAATCTGCAAGACCAATTCAGTTTCAGAGCTGAGCAACTCAGTTTACGAACACCTTGCAGTGTCCCTTGCAAAACTCACCACCAGGGCTAGAAAAGTATCTCAGCCAGCTGTGGTTCCTAGATCTCTGAGCTATTTCTTTGGGATATAACAATCCTGTATACCATGCACTCTTGTAAGTGTCTAAGCCCTATCACCATGAAGAGATTATCAATTGTACTTGCAGCAAAAAATGACAGTGAATAAGTGAACAGAAAAAGAAGCACTATGTTTTGATTCTCCAGTTGGCAACTCTAAAATTTATTGCATTTGTGACATATGACTCTGTGTAAAACATCACACTCCTAAAACCTATGGCATTGGCCTCTCCTAAATGCAATTGCTTGAGTAGTCATGCTCAAGTTCATATTTGAGCATACAAGTGGAAAACATACCCTAGGGCACCTCTGTAATTGCCCTTGTTCGGCAACTTGAGAAACCAAGACAAGGGGTGCAGAGACTGAGGGATGCCAGCCCCACGAGAGGCACCAGGAAAGCCAAGGGGAAAAGCCTAGCACTCAGGTGGCACTGTACATGTATCAAGGGTTGTACCCTTCAACAGGAAAAAGAGTTTATTGTTTTCAAAAATACTCTGCAACATGATCACTCACCCCTTCTTGATGCCCTGTCATGTTAACAGGTGAGACCTGAACCCAGCAGTCTGCACTGGGCATTGTTTTCCACATGGTGGTCTGCTGTCCTCCAGCATGTAAATAATTTTGTGTGTTGGCTTTATGGGTTAGGACAATTCCAATATACCACATTGTTTTTTCACCTGATTTGAAATAGATTATGAAACAGAGTGTATTTGAATAAGGAGAAAACAGAGTTTTCACAGCAGAACAGGTGTCTAAAGCTCTGTAGTCCTTTGTGCAACTCAAAGCTTTCTCTCCAGTTGTTATTCATTAACAGGAAAAAAATCCCAGCATTTTACCATAACTGAGAGGCACAAGGGAAAGAGAACACCCTCCCTTTCTCATTCAGCAATACACACAGGGGCAGCTGCTTTGCTCCTCATATTCACATACTCCATAACTGAGAGGCACAAGGGAAAGAGAACACCCTCCCTTTCTCATTCAGCAATACACACAGGGGCAGCTGCTTTGCTCCTCATATTCACATACTCCATTACTTATCTCCATACAGCTATCCCAAAGCCACATCACCAGAAAAGTAAAGAAAAAAAGAGGACAGACAAAATACCACAGGAAGATACTTATTTTCCACCAAAAAATTAATGCACCATGTCACTTTGGCAAAGCATTACTGTTTTTCTCCCTCTTTTTTTTATTTTTTTTTTAGTTGACAGTTTGATCCAAACTCCATTGAGAAAACAGGAGCAATTCCACCAGTTTCAACGAGGGCTGGACTGGGGCCATCCTAAGAATTCACTCTGCAAAGATATTTCCTGCAGCTCAAGCAGTGCTGATGTGGCCCTCTGAACTGAGATATGCTGACTGCTCTAACTCTGGAAGGCTCCGGGCTCAATGATTTACTTCAGATTAGCCATGGCATAGAGCACAGCACAAGGGCTAGTGGGGATCTTCACAGCATTGCAGCAGTTAACACATGTAAAAACCTTCGTGTATTATCAGAGAAAGTAGGACTGAAACGGGAGAACAAATTCAACCTCCAGCTTACTGGGTTGGTAGGTCTCCTACCATCTTAAAACACATAGTCAACCTTGCCCCTCTGTCACCTGACCGACTCTTTTAATGCCACTAATTTATACAGTCAGCAGCAGATCTCCTGGAAATAAGTCAATCAGTTAAAGCATGGAGGCAAGCAACACATAAATCCTTGGTTTCTTACAGAAAAATGAACCTCTCTGCACATTTCCACACATTTCTGATTGGCAACAGAAAGCAAGGATTGGAATGCTTTAGTTCCTGCAAAGGACAATGGAAAGTGTGCCTTAATTCACTAGGCTTCAGCCAGGACTTTTGGGCAGAGGACCAATGGACCATTGGATACTTCCAACGGTAATGTCTGATTTAAGCAGTGATTCATTACACATCTGCAGAGGAGTTACCTGGCATCTGGAGGACATTCGTTAAATTGACAGCATCAACAGAGTTTTCCAGTACTCCCTCAGAAGAGCCCTCTGAAAGCTAGGTACAGTAGGACGAGGGCATTTTCCAGACTCAACAATATATATCTACATGATTAATATGTGTTATGGCTTAAGAACAACCAATAGTGAGTTACTGAAGGCTTCACATTCACCCACTTAGTCCATGCACAAGTTTCTTTCTGCATCAGTGTCCTTTGAAGGGAGTCCACTAAGCCTGGGCTACCCTCCTCTCGCACATCTGCTGACTTTGGATGCCACTTATACAGGCTTCTCCAGCGACCAAATCATCACAGCAGTAACAACCCTCCAGCAGCGCTGAAGATGTGGGAGCACACTGCAGTCATGGCCCTGCTCTGCAATCATCCATCTGGGGTGTTTTCCAACACCTGACTCTTCACTGAGTTGGAGGAAAGGTGGTACTTGAGTGACATCCTTTTGAGGACTCCTTGCAAGGACAGAGCAGGTGAAAACAGCTGTGAAACACGTGGAGATGCCCTGACTGTGGCTATTCTCACCACCAGGATAAACTGGGGGATTCAGAAGCACTTCTGCTATAGCAATAGGAGGGCAAAGGGGCTGCAACTGCTGTATTACAAAATACTTTCCATTGTAGATCCTCTTCTCACACCCTGACCCTGCTCATTGCCTCCATTCAACCTATGCACAGAAGAGGAATCACGTTCAAAGTCAAAACTGGTCTGTGTTCTCCTTTGCAAGCTTCACATCTCCACTGTCAAATACATCCTTAAATGAGATGTTTTCCTAATGGCTTGACACATCTCCCGACACATCCAAAATGACAGATGTACATACTTCTACTATGATAGTATCTACCAGCAAAAATCATTCCAAATACAATTCCAGACCATGAAAAAGAGCCTAGTAGCTGGTCCATAAATCATAATGTAACACCAAATACATGTTGGAGTTCCCGCAACAAGCACTGGCAAAATCTTTGCAAAGAGCACTTCCTATTGAATTCACTTATTTTCTGAGGAGTTACCAGCAGTCTTCTACTCTATATAACGCATTCTATTCCTTAGATTTCCAAGGCAATGCAATGTATTTAGGAAATTACAAAAATACATTTCCTTTTCAATAGCTCATGTTTTGATTCCATGTTATCTACTGACTATAAGTTCCGCAGATACTGTGTTGTATAAAATCCTAAGTCTTCTCACAGGTTCCAAAAATACAGTTTTCCACTTAAAGAGCTGGTCCTCTCCTTTGTGCTGTACAGGGGTTTTGATGACTCTAAACCTCTCCATTTCTTTCCTTGGTAATTTTTTGGGAGATTTGCCCTTTTTCCTCTGAAAATTCTCTGCTTAAAGATTACAGCTTTCCAGGCTTACCAAAGGTGGCCTCAATCTACGAATGAACATGCTTATCTCATGATTAACAATTAAGGCCTCTCTGAGATAGCAGAACCAAGCTGGATCCCACGGGACAAGCACAGAAGGTGTCAGATTGCTTTCCCATGCTATACCCTACAGTACAGGAACCCAGAATTGACTTACACACAGAGACAGCAAAGTTACTCCTATTCATTGATTTATTGGGTTTTAATTGGCTTTGTGTTCTTCCAGAACTGTGCCTTTGCTGTTGTTCATCTAACTCTGACAGTGTATTTATAAAGTCAAAGCCTTCAAACTGCAAGAAATCAGTGACCATGTGGCTCATCAGGTAGATACAGGCACTACAAAGAACATCAGCATCAAAACAATGAAGTGCACAGTCACTGCAACCACATGTGAGGCAGAGATGACAGGTATCTGGTTTGCAGATTCCTTGACAGGACATCCTCCTCTTGTCAGCCATCATGGCGACAGAGCTACCCTCTAAATCTTGTCTTTTCCCCTCTAGGTGGGCCTCAAAGGATGCCCACAGACAAGGTAGTAAAAAAAAAGGGAGTATTGTTCCTAGGCTGTCATGCATCCCCTTCACCACTTTTCTCCACATCTCAGAGGCCTGAGCTAGCTTTGAAGTGGGTTGGCAGGGAACACAAGTCAGAACCAGAGCATGCGCTCCTGTGAGCCAGCCTCTGCCCTGCTTCCTGCAGGTATGGCCATAGATCTCCAGGGAGGAAAACACATTTACTGAAATTGCACTGCTCATTAGGAGGCTAACTAAACCATGACAGTATCTTTATGGTGTGCACCTGGATTACTTCTTATGAACCTAAATCTTCACTCCATTGCTCTTCTCTGACATTAGAGCAATCTTGTTAAAATCAGTGGCACGTTACAGAGGCATTCAAGTGAAGAATGAGGCTCTGCTCATTCAAAGGCTGCAGAAAACACTGTGTATACTTATCCTGATGGGAGATATGGATTAGGCTCATGGAAAGTCACAGCAGGCAGCACAGTTCTCTTTCTGTATCAGCTCTCACTCCAACCCCATCAAGTAGTGCTTACCCACATCCATAAAGCACAAAGCTTTATATGCTTAGTTCATATTATTAATTTTATATGAGAATTGTATTTTTAATGAAATACTGCTATTCAAACACCTCAAGTCCTTCCAAACCTCACTCAGCTCTTGGCTGCTGCAACGCCTCAAAGATGGAGACAAATGCTAACTAACCTTCTCCGTATTGGTTTGGGGTGTTGTGTTGTGAGCAAGGAACTGACAGCTCTCAGCCAGCTTCTGTTTTCAACTCCAATCTAAAGAGCCTCTGAAAATCCCATTCATCTTGGGCACTTTAACACCCACCAAATGGATTACAGCAGTCATTTGTGGAAACAGCAACAAGTGTCAACCAAGGCACAACTAGCCAAAAACTCGTGGCTTTACCTGGCCTTTAAATACCTGGGATTTTGAAAATGTCCGAAAACTGTGATCTTCACACACACACACATATAAAAAAAAAGGGGGGACGACAGTGAGACATTTCTGAAGTGAAGATTAGCGATTAGCTATGGATCAAAAGTGTTGCCAATCCAGATGGTACAGTGTATGGCTCTGCTTTTGACTTGCTCCTTTATGCATATCATAGACTTCACCAAATCATCCTCCTTAAGGGCTCTTGATTACTTGCATGTGGGAGGGGGTTGGTTTAGGGGTTGGTTTACACCTCTCTCCAAAGCCACCACAATACATCTAAACCTGCTCCCTTAGCATGTAAAGTAGCACAGATTCATATGTTTATGTAAAGTCTTTCCATTCCATCTCTAGTTGAAGTGCACGTTCAACTTTCCACTAGAAACTGCCAAAAATGCCTCAGACTCTCAGAGAGCAGGAATTCAAGTTTCATCATGCATTGAAGGGGAAAAAAAATAAAACTCTCCATTTTTATTTCATGCTGCAAACCTTTCACAAATCAGAAAAGTTTGTTTCCTGGTATACAGGTTTGCTAAGAACAAAACACTGGCTCAACGTTAGTCTCTGCTCTTTCATTAGCAGTTCACAGGGACTGGAAAAGGCACATTCTAAAATAACACAGTCTTTGCTTCTGCTTCTTCTTCATGAAAAATGCAAATAAAAACATTAAAACATTATTTACCTACCTGTAAAATTAAACTGTTCACAATTCATGTCTTGAAATAGTATCTGTCCTGATCCTTCTAAATAACTTTGTTCCACATTATTTATTGTTAAAAAATGTTTCAAAAAGTATATGCATAGCTTTGTATCCCGGAAAGAGAAGCTGGTGGCACACACTCCAAGTCACCCAAAGTGCAAAATTCATAAATGCTAGATAAAATGCATGCCAAAGAAATGGCCAGAACAGTATTATCACTATTCTTAGGAGCTCTGCACTAGGTTTGGCTCATATAAGAAATGGATCCTCATTAGTGATAAACAACTGTTGGATTTCATTTTCAAAAAGCAAACCTCTGCAGTCATATTCAAAGCAGTGTCTTTATACAAAGCCCTGGGCTGTATTACACATTATAACAAAGCCTGTGCAAAAATCAGGAGAGCAAGTCTCAGAAGGATCATGGTAGACTTCCAGTGTCTCTAACTTGCAGCCTGCCTTCTAGA
The DNA here is from genome assembly GCA_013396975.1 of Bucco capensis. Lineage (NCBI taxonomy): Eukaryota > Metazoa > Chordata > Aves > Piciformes > Bucconidae > Bucco > Bucco capensis. Next base: position 526,252 of record VWZO01003228.1, read on the forward strand.
ACCATAGATTATCAATGTGCGTGCACTCCTGTTTTGTGCTATTCATGTACTGTTTGAACACCTGAATTGGCAAGTCTGGAAGGAGAGGTGGAGGGAAAGGGTGTACTAATACAATACAGCACACTCTTAACACTGAGCTGGCACTGCTGCAGTTCAGAGGAATGAAGCTTTCAAATACCAAAACACACGTTCAGCACTGCCTGCTTTGCTTGTGAGCTCTGAACATCCTGTCATCAATGCTGGCCAGTCCCTATAATGACCTCCTGATGAAAACCAATCTTTACTTCTATGACAATACCACCTACTCTCACAGGGCTTTGACTAGACCTGCATGGCACACAAGGAGATGTTACTCAACGGAGTTATGGGCAGCATGGACCTGGATGTTCTGTGGGACCAATGCTGGGAAAGCAGCCCTGCAGCGACAGCAGAGACAAAGCCCTAGCTTGGATCCCTCAAACTAAGGCTGGCCACTGCTAGCAAGGAAAGAAATTTGCCCTGCTTCACAAGTAGCTTAAGCAACTCACTACTGTCTTCCGTGTTGGCCATCTGCCACTATTCAGTAGGACAAACATTTTGTTAAAGCAGCAAAGCTTCCTGAAACACAGTGATTTTCTCCCATACGAAGGGGCCCCAAATTACTCAAAAGCTCCTAAAGGCATTTCAAAGTTTCACTATTTGCCTTCTCAGTTTTTATAGGGACTTCTTGTAACCATAACAAAAGATTTTTAGTTAAAAATATATATATTTATACAGCACAAGCAGACAGATTTGCGAGACGCCCCTCTTGCTGAAAAAACCAAGTGGCTTCTTTCTTATTGCCAAAAATCTTCCAAACACTATGGCTACTTTTATGGAGGCTCTTATGTTTGGATTCACAGGGTCTGTCCTGCACTGGGGACTGAACTGTTGGGAGGACAGCTGAAGAGCGCATATGGTCTGAGGCATCTCGTGTCAATAAACAGGTATTACATTGTACTCAACAACTGAAACCCAGCAGCTCTGACCCTGACTAAAAAGAGCTTTCATGAAGATGCACTGAGCAGTCAATCCCCTGATACGGATTTAACCATGCACTCATGTTCTTGGAGGACCAGTCTGATTTACAGTAGCCATTAAGGGTGAAGAACAGGCACTCAGTACCCTGGCACAGCAGTCATAAAATTGTAAACAAAGTACATTACATATCTAACAAGTTAATTTTACTTGCTAATTTTGCCATTTAAGGTTTACACTTCCTAGATTTTCAACACTGTTGCTGTGCCATCACAGAAGGGCTTATTTTTCTGTTTAATTTTATTTTCCGTTAGCTTTGTTTCTTTGGGAACAGAGCAATTTCTTCTGTGTCTGCAACCACCAGACACTTCAAGGCATGTATCCCATTCAGGACTTTCTTCATAGGTCATCATCATGGGGAAAGATATTCAGGTCTTTACAGACACACATTCTGAGCACAGCTCTTCCCTTCTCCTCTGCATACAGCTTTGGACCTCAGACTCGGGAGTAGGGCTCCAGTATCATGAAAGCTGCCCTAAGGTCTTACAATATAGCAAGTATCTAGATTGACAGCATATCTTTTCACTTGCAAAACAAGTTAAGGAACACAGAAGTCAATAAAAAGCAGGAATTAAAAATCAATTTCTAAACAGTCCCAAGTAGACTCTGAAGTTTACTGACTAGAATAAATGAAAAGCTGGGATGCTCTACATTTTCAGGCTTTCCAAGCCTGTGCTCACAGTCTCTTTTACCACAGAAACATGACCTGATCACCAAGCTGAATTTATCCTCAAGCACCTTTCTGTGGTGCAGCTGGATTAACATCTCCAGCTTGGAGAGGCAGACACCAAGCCAAATCAGTTTGCAGGTTTCATCCAGCAAAATAATACACATGTACTTTCTTCAGCTTTGTCCAGTGATTTCAGGGAGTGCCACCACACACAGCAGATAAGCATGTGTGTATCACAAATCACTGCCCAATAGACAAGGGAGAGTCTACAGCAGGGACAACATCGGAACCCATGTCCTGAGCCATGGAGGGGAACTTGAGCCCATGCGACCCTCTCCACTTCAGAGGTCAGCCAGTTCACTGGTTTGCAGGGATGCTATCCACAATGGCAGTACAAAACCAACAGGCTCTTACTGAGGTTTTATAAAACCCTGAGGAGATAGTACTGAGCATCTCACAAAAGATTTCAGTCATGACTCGTTGTTTCAAATGTCTCAAGTGGAAGAGAATAGCAGCTTAGGTTAGGCAGTTCTCGGGCACTGCAGCATAGAAAAAGCATTCAGCTCATTTTTAAACAGAGCCAATGGAGGCCAGGAAAGGTGAAATGTCACTTTAAAAGTTTGTCTTGGATCTATGAATGAAACCAGGTCTTGTGATCCCTAGTCCACTTCCCCAGTAATAAGACCTCACATATTTACTGAAGATGTATACTAAAAACACATGCAACCTTAAATCAGGCTGAAGTGTCAGTCCAGTCAAGTCAGATGGAGTGTTTCCATCATTCACTCTTAAATTGTTTACAAAAGATCTGCTTTGAGAAACCAGAAACGTCAAACTAATAGCACAGGGAGGAGGGAAGCCACCACAAAGCTCAGCTGCCATAGACAGTAAGGCTGGGAACACATAAACCAGAGCATCCACTCCTGCAAAGTGCAAAAAGCCTTCTGCCAAGTCCCCAGTCCACTGTCTGCTTCACACTGCTACACAGCCTCTCCATATGTGAGCTGCAGGACCATCTGCAAAGCATCCAGTGCTAAAGACAACACAATTACATCACCAAACTTTGCATGGCTTCAAAAGGTGATGAAAGGGAAAGGCATCCTGAGTATTCAGAAGTGCAGCTCAACTATTTATGCAGGGCCAGATTCTGTTGCTATTAGGTATTTCAGCAATGCTGCCATGTGAAGCAAGACGCTATCCAGCAGGAGTAACAGCATCTAAATCCAGCCCTCCATCTATCTGGTCACAGGCTGCATGCTGCAGTGCTCTGGCCCAAGGACCTCAGCAGCACAAGCAAAACTAAATGCTGGCTTCCTAAGGCTGAATACAAAAGACCTGGCTAGTTCTGCTGCAGGAGAGCTGCGACCAGAGAGCAAACCCCCAGGGCTCACTGCTTCTGATGTTGCCAGAGGTGTGGCATGGGTGAGCATGTTCGACTCCCATGCTTCCCTCCCTCAGCAGCAGGAGAATCCAGGGCCTCTGTGAGGGCTGGCCAGGTGGGTGGCAGGGCTCAGTCTGGGCACTAGGCATCATGAGCCACCAGTCATAGCAGCATGGTTTGCCAGTCACACCTGCTGCTTTCTGCTGCAGGAGTTCTAAGGTAAACTCAGCAGCTGTTGCCTATTACCAACTAAACCCCTTCCCACCGCACATGTACTTCCAATGATGACACTCTGAAGGGAGGGATAAACCACTTCATTACAGCACAACAAATTCTGTTGACTACTAACATTCTGTGATTCTGTGACTATTCAGTTTCTCTTATTTTTGTCTTTTTATAGACAAGAAAAAACTAGCATTCCAGCTCCAGCAGTTCTGCACTTTTTCCCCCAAAAAAGTTTCAGCCAAAATATTGCAGCCAACTATACAGTAAATGTGACGACAAATAACCATTTGAAGAGTTGTCTCTTATTTTAGAGCAGATGTATATATTAAGAAAGCCTGACTCCTCCAGTGGAAAAATGATCAGTTGAATGCCAGAAGAATACAACAGTCGGAAAGATTTGCTGGAACCAGGACTGTTGCAAGATGCCCGAGAGGACTTGACTGAGTAATAGTGAAATAGCTGCACCGAACAGTGAAATATGAACACACTCCACAGTTCTCAAAGAGCAATTTTCTCTGTTTAATGACGAGCTGATTTGATGATCAAATTACTCACTGAAGAGGAGTGGTTTAAAACACATACCTCTCTAGAACACTTTCTAATACATACATAGTTAAATTTGGATGTACCTTTTAGATTTTCTTCCAGGGCAAGAAGCAACTTGGACTGCCTTCCTCACAACAGAATTTCATATGATGTAGCTAACAATACTCCTTTTGCTTAGGAAAAGCTCTCTAAAGCATAGGATTTCTGTATTACTTTGGTCTTTCTTCCACTTTTCCTTGTTTCTCTGCTCCTTGGGGCTATTTGCTTTAAATGTAGACCAACTCTGCCAAATGCAAGCTCCTACACTGAAGTTGAGCCACACACAGAGACTGATTTCAGAGGCATGGTCAGGTCTTATCACAGCATGGGGGTATGCACCTTGACTTGGCACACAGGAAGAGCTCCCATGTGCCATGGCACAGATGTAATTTATGAGGAGCTAACAGCGGGTCAGAGGTTACAAGTTCAACAAGAGAGAGGCAGAGTGACTGCTGCTTGGGAAATGTAAGATACAATCCATATAGACTTTAACCATCCTGAAAATGCTGTGAATGGTACAAAACATGATGAAGCTTGAACATATATTTGCAGAAACTCTGAGGGACAGAGAATACCTTACACTACAACCCAGAGAGCAGTCCCAGGGAACCAAGGAGGAGGAACTGGTGTCTGCAGAGCTACATGTATCAGAAACCCAGAAGCTGCAGGTGCCTTAGGAAGCCAGGACACAGGATGAAAGGTCTGGGCAGATGTGGGTACTAGAATCCCCTCCAGGACAAAGGAGGTTGATGGAGCTCAAGAGCCTGCACAGGTAAGGTGGGTACCAGAGGCACATGAGCTGTCAGCACAACATCCCATCACCCCAGGAAGGACAAGACCACACGATGAAGGAGCCACCATATAAACACTGATGTTGCTCTTGTTAACTCTGCTACCAGCATAGTACTTAAGCACTCAACCATGTGGTCCACTGTAAAAAAAGTTTCTTTTCATTACAAGCTTGTCTAAAGCTTAAAAGAGGAAGTATGGTAACCTGACACTTTCCAGGTGCTTGTACATCCCCAAAGGAAATTAAACCAGCTAAGGAGGTGCTGCAGGCAAATGCTGCTCGTACCTGCAAGTAATAAGAAATGCAAGAGCTGGGATCAGAGCATCAGGAACCCCTCAAGCCAGGTACAGAGTCAGTGCAAAATCCTCTCATTGGTAAATGCCTCTTTGGTAAGAGGCTGGCAGTGGAGATGCAGACTAAACCTTCCTGTCCCTCTAAAGCCCTAGACATTGAGGGTGTGGAGGGAAGCTTAAAAACGTGTGTCCTAAGACTCAGAGAACAGACAGCAAAGCTAAAGATCTCAGCAGTTCTTGTTTTTTAAATCTTGTGCTTTTTAAGCCACTGCCTTGATCTTGCCAGTGCTTATTTTGGCACTGCAGTTTGCGAACATTCAACACAGACTGTAGGTTTTGCAGCCAACAGTGCAGCAGAATAAGCAGCACTATAGCAAACACATATAAGAAAATGTAAACGTGATCTCAAAGGTTTCATACGACATCACACATAGCAAAGGACCTTCCACTTCTCAGAGGCTATGGTGTCAGTGCAAACATAGCCAAAACACAAATTCTCAGCTCAAAAGAAAGCAAAATACTTGGTATCCTCAGGAGCCAGAGGGAAAGGATCTTCCCATCTTCAAGACTTGCTGCTCCATTCTGGATTTCACTGCCTCAAAACTTGGCAGTTCATCCCTCTCTCCCTTGTGGGGCAGGGGCACAGGCTGCAGAGGTGAAGCAATCTCTCCTCTCAGGGAATAACAAAAAGACTCATAGTTTCAAGCAAATAAAATTTCAACTGCACTCAAAGGAATAAAAGCAATCCTGTAGTGAAATCGTTGCTCTTTTACAGGGCTAGGCTATAAAAGAGAAAAGACAAGCGGCAATTTGAAGAGAGGGGAAGCACAAAAGGGATTGCTGGTACCTGCCTGAGGGCTAGGACTGCCCTCTCAAGGCCCAAGAGGACATTACGGCTGCAGCTTCGGGGAGAAAGCAGCAGGAAGATTCCCAAGCGGAGGTACATGTCATTCCTTCTGGAGAACTGACTACTTTCACCTGCTTAGCGCATTAGCGGTCTGTGGGAGGCATAGCTAAACATTCACAGTTCCTCCTCCCGCTCAGCAGAAATCACACACACAACAGGCAGTAAATGTTCCCATTCCCTGAGTGCAGTCTCAGGCAGGAGGGATGGTGGGTGGGTGCTGGAGTCCTTTCTCAGGGGATAAAAGTTGTTGCTGAGTGCCTTTGCTGCCCTTGGCCCTGCTTTCTCACCTTCTAGCCATGTTTGAGATAGTCCCTTCCCATCCTCCTTTCTCCACCTTTCCAGCATGTGCTCTGCCTAGGTGACTTCTCCCAGATTCACTCTGTACTTTGGAGCCTTTGTTTGAGTGCCATGTCTGGGAGAGAGGGAGGCTGCCTTGGCTCACTGGAGGGTCTCTGACAAAGGAAGTGAAAGAGCCCTTCATTTTTTTGTCTGTGGAAAGAAAGAAAAGATTTTTCCCCAGTGAGGGTCTGGCATCAGGATGGTGCTGTCACTGACTGTGCTTCTGTTTACCAAAACGGAAAGCCAGTGTGGGTCCTGTGCCCAGGATTACTGTGGGCAGTTTCTCAGGCCAAGGAAGCATAAGAGAAGGGTGTTGTGCTGGGGGAAGTTAGGAGGCAGAACCCATTTGTGTATTGCCAAGAGAGACTTCTGTTGCTTGCTACCAGATCCCATGTGTAGAAGGATAGATACTAGCAGAAAAAAGCAGTCCTCCTGTAGAAATCCTCTTCAGTTGCTTTCTTACAAACAATATTCAAGCATCACCTGCGGCCAGTGGGTGAAATTTGGAGGAACATTAAGAAAACTCTATGCTCAGAGTGAGAGGCTGGCTGACAGCAGCACTAACTCTCATTTTCCCTCCTTGTCTAGACTGTGTGACATAAACAAAGAAAGCAGAAGGGTCTCCAAGGGAATTTTCCACTTCATTTAGCTCTAAGGAATGTATCTTCTCAGTTATTTACAACAATGCTGAAATTTTCTTAACTATATAGCTCTGTACAAGCCTTTGGGTGTGTCAGAGGTATGAAAGCCCTTGTGCTGTCCAAGTCTATGATTCCAGCTTTTCAGACTACACACAAACTAAGGTTGGCTGGACATCTAGTTAAGAAGATGCTTTCAGAAGCTGATCTATACAGAAAGAAAACGGAGAGGGGCTGAGTAGATTGTGCAGAAAAACAAGACAAGGCATGCATTCTTTCTGCCTGCAGAGGGAATGGGACCTTGTCTGTTTGATCCACCACACTGAATAAACATTCATATGCCCAAAAAATGTAACTCCCTCCTCAGACACATTTAGTGCTCAAGTGAAGTTGATACTTCTTGTGCATGACATTGAAACGGTAAACATGGCTTCTGAGTCTCAAGTGAGGTTGGGCTTTGTGTCTGCTCCAAGTTGTGGGCAGCTGTCTGCAGGTGGCCCTTTGTCTTCAGACCAATGAAGCAAAGCAGTAATTTCACCAGGCTTAGTTTCAGGTGCATGTCTAGGACCCATGGTTTCTCCACCTGGAAGCTGCGTTGTGCAGCTTTCTCCATCACTTGGAAACTGATCAGGAGTGTGGCTAAGGTAGCACTGGGATGTGCTGGCATTAGGCATCGGGTCTGTAAAATTTACACTGCTGGAGCTCAAGTGTAACCAGGACTGGAACCTTATCCTGACCAAAGACCTCATGAGTGAACCTGTTTTTAGTAACCTGAATGTGATCCCAAATATTCAAAAACCTGCAGCCAAATGAGCACTTTTTTTTTTCTTCTGGTTTTGAAATACTGAGGTCCACTTATCCAGTTTAACTTGAACTACTTGTCTTTATAAGGTAATTATGAAGTATTCCTTAAACTCCCCCCTCACATGCCCAAATGAATGATTCACAATAAGGTGCACAGTCTGGATTTAGTGGCCTATAAACTGCTCTCCAGACAGGAGAACGAAAGTGGTGCCCTCTCAGTGCGGCCAGCACTCCACCAGGGATAAGGAGTACACCTGCAGCCCAAATCCCAGTCCTGCACTGCTGCTCTGGGGTTAACAATTCAGTGTTCCCACTCCAGCAGGTTTTGGTGTGCTCCAGAGGTCCACAGCCAGGAAGCACACAGAGCTCTGTGCAGCGCTATGCCAAGACATTTGGGTTTGTTCAGAAATTGGCTTAGTTTTGCAGAACATTGGTGTGGGACTGCAAATGAAGAAAGACTGTATGGATGTCACATCCAAAATTTTCAGTGAAGTTTCAGACTCCCCTAGAATCACTTTAGACATTACACAGTCAGAGAAGCAAAAGCCTGCCTGTGCTCAATAGCTAACACTTTTCCTCACAGGCTATGACATTTCCCATGGATGTGCTATCAGCACACAAATTACTCCCCTGCCTCCTTCCTTCTCCTCTCACTTGCCAGCAGGCAGCCCCAGGGACAGCAGATCCAGCTCCCATTCCATTTTCCACTGTCACTGAGCAGAACTGCTACAAATGCACTTCCAGGAGAGTGATCCCAAGCTTCACCTAAATGGGCACAGCACATCACAAGAAGGGAGACCTTGTTCCAGGTTAAGCAGATCTTTCCATTTTGTTTAGCTGTACATTAAAACTCACCAGGAGGTGCAGATGACATCAGGTCTCAGGCTCTCCTGCCCAGCTAGAGCTGCCGGAGGATGAGATGCTATCATCCTTGACTGGCTCCTCTGCAACTACAGCACCGGGCTGGAGATGGGACAGCCAGCATAGCCAGAGCCAGGGAGCTGGTGTCCACATACTGCCCTGGCCACTGTAACCACAGCAGTTAAAACCTTGTGTTGAAATGCTTCCCTACGTCCCTCTACACCCTGCCTCTAGCCGTGCTCTGGTGCAAAGACCTTGTGAGCACAAGCTGAGGCAGATTCAAGGCTCGGCACTGCCTGTGGCGAAAACAGTGCCACGGGGCTGTAGTTAACGGGAAAGGCCGGGGTTGATCCGCGACTGCACCCGACAGTCCCACCTCCAGAGTAGTTTTAACTAGAGGCTGAAAGCCCGAGGAATCTTTACAGCAGCGCCAGCCTCGCCCAGGCTGATCCAGGGCCTGATTCATAGGGCTCCGGCGGCGGGAATGAAGAGGGATCTCGGCTGACTTCCCAGACAGATGCTTAGCGCAGGGGCTTGCCGGTCCCAATGCCCGGCGCGAGAGGGACTCTTCATCGAGCCCAGACGGGACGAAGGGAGCAGCACCTGGTGCCAGCGGGAACAAGGGATCCACACGCTAAACGCAAGAGGGAAACAGCCCTCCGTCGCCCTCAGCTCCCATGTGCCAAGAGCGTCCTTTCGGGCTGCAGCCCCGCGCCCCGCTGCTGACCCAAGCCGCAGGGGGCTGACCTTCGGAGGGTCCCGGTCTCCGAGAGAGACGGAGGTCCCCAGACCCTCGGTACCAGGGCTCGTCCGGCCTTGAAGACAACCCCCCGACACACACACTTCTCGTTCGGGTCTCCACTCCAGTCTGCGGGAAGGCACCCGCGGAGAGACCGGAACAAACACGGGGGAGCGGCAGGTGCTTCTGCCGCCGCGTCGGGACGCGGGAGGCGGCTACGATGCCGCCGCGGTGCCCGTCCCCGGGCCGGGCAGTGAGCGGCGCTGCCCCGCATCCCCGCGCCACGGAGCCCCATAGCACCCGGTCGCCTGCCACCGCTGCGCCCTGAAACAGCCTGCCCGTCCTGCGGCACACCAACCCGCCGCGCACACGACGGNGACACTGCAGCGGGGCGGCCCCGCGGAGGCGGGCGCCGGCCCTCCGCCCCCCGCGGTGCCCCACCGTCCCGGCCTCGGCCCGCCTGGCACCCGCTGCATTCCTCGGCCCAACTCGTGCCCCAGCACAGAGAGCCCGCCCCGGCTGTCGGTCTCAGCAACACCTCTGCCCTTGCGTGCGCTCACCTGGCTGGCTCCAGCGGAAAGCTTCTCCCCCGGGAGATCGCGAATTCTGAGCCTGTCCCTCGCACTCGGGGGAGTTTCGGCTGGCCCACTCGTGTTATGCACGCACTGTGCTCCCTTTTCTCTCGTCCCCATGTGGCTTTTTGCCGCACCAGCCGGGTAGGTGTTCCACCCTGGACGGGCACGGGCAGGCATGGCTTGCCTGCCTTTCTCCTGGGCACAGGTTGGGTGCCCATCCCTCCCACCTGCACCTGAGCTCCTACCCAAGCAATTGAGAAATTGGACGAAACTGCGCAGGNCCACCCCCCGGCCGACGGGCGGGGGGCGAGCCGGCCAGGGCCGGCAGCCACACGCGGGGGCCAGTACACGCTCACCCGAGGAGAGCGAAGGCACCTCTAGGCAGGTGCGGGGGGTGTCTGCCTACCTGGTGCGGCGGCGGGCAGCAGGGCAGCGAGGAGCAGTAGGGCGGCCCAGGGCCGCGGCGGGGCGCGAAGGGCGGAGGACCCCGCCATGGTGCCGGGNGTCGGTCTCAGCAACACCTCTGCCCTTGCGTGCGCTCACCTGGCTGGCTCCAGCGGAAAGCTTCTCCCCCGGGAGATCGCGAATTCTGAGCCTGTCCCTCGCACTCGGGGGAGTTTCGGCTGGCCCACTCGTGTTATGCACGCACTGTGCTCCCTTTTCTCTCGTCCCCATGTGGCTTTTTGCCGCACCAGCCGGGTAGGTGTTCCACCCTGGACGGGCACGGGCAGGCATGGCTTGCCTGCCTTTCTCCTGGGCACAGGTTGGGTGCCCATCCCTCCCACCTGCACCTGAGCTCCTACCCAAGCAATTGAGAAATTGGACGAAACTGCGCAGGAGGCTGGACTCAGGCCTGTGCATAAGTGACAGTGTGAACACAGCCTCCTGCCCAGGCCGTTCCTCGGGGACCACAGTGGCACGGTGGTTCTACCCATACCCGCGCTGTGTTTGACCTCCTTTCTCCTAGCCCACGGGCAGTGCCCCATCAGCAGCTGCCTGGCAGAGGCACATCAGTCATTAAGCTGTAAATATCGGTTCTCCTGCTGCAAGAGCAGGGCAGCCTGCAGGGTATCCCACCACCTTGCAGTCAGAATGTCAATAACTGTACAAGACTTATACATACTGCCTGTCTTTTTCAGATCATCCTTTGTTCTTTCCATACTTCACATCTGTTCAGTGGTTTTGCTTCAGTCCAGTCTTGGACTTCTCAGTAAGACTTCTCTAGGTCCCTCTACTTCACCATGTGGGTTTTGATGCACAGCTGAAGGAGACCCACATTTTCACAAGAGTTGACAATGGGAAAGAAAGAAAGCTAAAAAAAATTAAAAAAAAATAGAGGGGAAGAAAGAAGGGGGCCATTAAAGCACTTGCCTGCTATACAGGGAGAGGTAAGATATAAGAGTTTCTGCAGGCACTGGGAAAAATAAACACATTTTCTGGAAAAACAAAACTAAAAGCAAACAGACCAAACAAACACAAGCACAACTCAAAGGCAGGCAAATAGCATGGGCAGACTTTGCACAGGAATCTGGCAGGTGACAGCTACATACTTGCTTCTGCTTAGGCACCCATCCTGGTATGCTGCTGCACAGCCTCATGGCTGTGGGACCAGCACAGAGCCAGCTCCAAAATCTTAAGCTACACGTCTGCTGTTGGACATACATGTTCCAGGGTCTCCAGCCTTGCTTACTGCTCCAATCTGAACTGCTCGGATGCCACTACTGTCAGAAGCACACTGGTGGTGTCTGCTGCTAACAATGGACACGCAGTCTAGTTCAGGCGCCCAGTGTTACATGTGTGTGTTTTCATCAGCTTGTAGTGTCTGAACTAAGGGAAAGACAGTATTAAATGGTGAGCCTAATGGTGCTTTCATAGCAAAACACTGTGGGCTTTATACCCTGGTGATGTTACAGTGGGGATGGTGTTGGAGGCCTCTGTGGAGCACAGGGAGATAAAGCTGGCACCTCTCATCCACACTGAGTATAGGGCAGCCCTTGCAGAACTGCACCTGAGTTTTGTTTCAGAGCAATGTGATTGCTGGACACCAGCTGGGACCCTGGGAGTAGCCTAAGATTTGAGCAGCCATGTACAAGCTGAGGACCATAGCCCAAAACAGAAATTAGGTGATGGCATAGGCATTCCATGACAAGCAAAGGGAGACCAGCCCTTAGCTCTGAGGGTCTCCAGAAAACTGTCTCTCACCACCCCTGGAATATTTCCTCCCAAATCTATCTACCTTGACCAGGGAAAAACTTTAAAAAACAAAGCATCATATTAAAACGAGGGAGACTCTAGATGACAGCGTTTAACACAGCTCAAGATAAAGCATATCAGCAATACTACACCTTCAATATACTGTTGAAGCCTGTGGGATCCACACTGAGATCAGCAACACTGGTAACTTCTCTTTCCACTGTTCCCATCATTGTTCTGAATGCTGTCCCTGTTGTTTGAGCACCACTGATTCATTATCCACCTTTGGCTTCTATTCTCCCCTTCCTCAGGGGCCTCCTCAAGAATGTGGCCCACAATGCAACAGCAGCAGCCATGCAATGAGGTATCAAGCTTAGTTAGCCTTCTACATTAAATGCCACCTGTGCCCTCAGTGCAAATTTGAAACACTTTTTCTGGATTATGAATCAAGGACTCACTTGAACACTGACTAGTTAATGACATACTCAATTCTTACATGGGGCACCAACTCTTCCTAAGAGGTCAACTCCACTAAGAAGACATGGCAGCAAGGGGAAAAAACCCTACCCAAATTGAGAGATCTGAATATTTCAGTCAAAAGTTGTAGTAAATAACCCTGGATAAAGATCTATTAGAGATCTCAGCATCACAGAAATCCAGATCCTGCCTAAAATCTGTAACAATAGCCTTTTTGTGTTGAGGACATGGTGCCATTTGGGAAATGCAGTGGAGGTAGGCGCTGGACAACATGGCTGTGCCAGTAGTCCTTGACAGGAACATCTGAGCTTGCCCTCAGGAGCAAATGGTACCTGGCAAGGCAGGAGGCACAGCCTCAGCATGCCCCTCAAGCACCTAATGTCCCCTCAACCCCAAACTGGTCTAGGGTGGCAGAGGCAATGCAGGGGACCCTCAATAGGAGCTGACTTCACTCAGCAGGATCAAGCTCACTTGGTGCTTTTTAAATAATAGCTCTGAAAAAGTAAAACCACTGTACTTTCCAACTGGAGGCTAAAAGGCGTGTAGATGTATAGGAAAGGGTGAATCTCTGCAGAATTCACAAATCTGGAAGAGCTTTTATTTCCCTCAGCTGTTTCTTCACTGCTAACCTAGTGTAAGTGCATCCAGGGGAGACAGAGGATTGAGTATGCAGGAGTGCAGCCATTCACCTGGATGAAACTGCCCACCTTGCTCACCTGTATGTGCTGTGTGGCCTTGGAGGTTCTTCATTTGAAAGCCTGAATTCCATGGATAATATTAATAACTCAGGAATCCACCAAGAAGCCATTTCAATTAGTATAGACTTGTTCCTATGGTAATGTGGAATTTGATATTTTTGCAGGAAAGACATTTTATGTAATTAGTCCAGCTGACATTAATGTGATATGTAAGATTAAATTATTGCCCAAACGAAGAGAGGGGATATTTGGATACTTTCTGATGATTTTTCTCTCTAGTTCGTACAAATGCTTCTCTCTGAAGTGGCATGAGGCCAGGCAAATAATCATTGTACACTAGAGAATCCCTAAGAAAAGGAGGAGATGGAGCACACCAAAAACTTGCTTTCTTGATTTCTTAAAAACTCAATGGAGCAGGTTCTCAGCCAGCACAATCTAGCAGAGCTTCTTGCCTCATCTCCTTTCATTGTCTTATGAGTTCTGCTAATTATATCGGGTAATTGAACAGCTTTTTGAATTTGGCAAACAAATTTATTTACTCTTGACTTCTAGAATGTTTATTATTAATGCAAAGGAAAGATAGCTGCAGCCTCTGGGGTAGAAGCAGTAATCCCACCAGTTTGTAAAGGCAGGTTTATGAATGGAAGAAACAGATACACAAACAGAATCATGTAAAAGAAGCAGCCAAATCTCCCAGATACTTATAGACAACCTCAAAGGTTCTGTCACAGAGAGTGTATCTCCTTTGCAATCCAGACCCCGAGCTGCAGCTCACTTCAACATAAGCAAGTAAGATTTGGCTCCAGCATCAGTACAGGTATGGATGTGGCAGCCAGGCCTATGATACAGGCATCGTTCAGCACCCAGCAGCTAAGGCCACATCTGCTGTGATGAATGTCTCAGACAGCTAGACTCCACAAAAGCTGCAATCACAGCTTTGGATCCAAGTGAAAACATAGCAGCCTTTCACTAAATTCCAGTGTCGTTTGCTTTATTCATGCACAGGAATGTAGGAATGCTGCATTAAACACTGCTAAAGGAGTTTCTGACCACTTACACTTAGAGCAATCATTGCTCACCGTAACTTTGTCTAAATTATTTGAGACCCTTGTCCTGGATTTGCACTTGTTTTAACATTAAACCTGTACAAAGTGCAAGAATTATTTATATGCATGAGCCGAAGCATCTATTTTACTTCAAGATGAACAGAAACAGTTTCAAGCATATTAATCATGTAATGCTTTTGAGCTGGATTGTACAACCCTGTTCAAGGCCACTACAGAGAGAAAAGAGGCTGAAAGAGAGCCAGGAAAAGTCTTCCACCCATGTAAAACTCCTACAAGCACCTCTCTTCCTTGCATGTTGTCCTGTTTAGCATGAGCACACGCATGGATTGGTATAAGCATAGATAGCTGCATCACATAAATGCTTAGTTTTTTAAAAGAGGACAAGTCAGAATGAATACTGTAATGGGCAAGCTGCTAGCAGTCAATAATTTATTTGCTGAATTCTTTCTTCTTACTCTGATGATCAATTATCTGAAAACAGTTCCTTTACTATGCTTGTTAATTACGTCTGATTATACGCTTTGATAATCCTCCCATTGAAACCAAAGGAAAGATTTCCATTGTTTCAGTAATTAAATGGTTCAGGTCCATGTTCATGAAGCTATTTGGGATATTTGCCCAATTCAGCTTTTAGATAAGGTTAAAAAATGTCAGAAGAAACTGAAAAATTAAGTAAATTACCAATGAGTGTCAATGCAGTCTGAATTCTTGTGTTCTTGTCTGGTAGACTCATTTAAACAAAAACTAAAGAACAGGAGATTATGTGTTTAAAGAATGCCTACACACAAACAAGGAGAAACTAAGGTTTCTCAGGCAGCTATAGAGCTGGTGTTTCTTGCTTCCTGAAACCTTTTCCACACCATCCTCCTTAAAAAAATGTCAGTGTTCTGACTTCAGTTAGACTCAATGATCTTAAGGGTCTTTCGTAAATGAAATGATTCTATGATTCTATGACTTCTAGGCACAAAACAACCCACACTGCTTCTGTTGGGCCTCATTTTAGCAGCTCTTCCTTCCCACAAAGCCAAGGCAAGGTGATTTGGTTTCCAGCCCTATGACACCAAATGCCACAACGTAAGCTGTAACTTTCTCCCCCAAGCAGACAGCATTCTGCCTGGACGTGCCATGCAAGCATATTTTTGTCCAGAGATCAAACCCCATGAAAATGGCTGTTGAGTCAGCTGGTCAGGCCAACCAGCCAGGAGGGCTTTGGTGAAGACTGAGCCAACCACATAAAACAGAGCAGTATGAGCAGAGCAGTTGGGATGCACTGTGGCTTCGTTCAGGCCCATGGTTTTATGGTGAGAGAATCTTGGTTGCTGAGGGATTGTGAGGTTGTAGCCTCAGAACAGTAGAGCATCCCAGCCTGCTGCGTCCACAAGTTAGTCGCGTCTGTCTGTTTGTTCTGAGATTCTTTCATTTGGTTATTTTTCTCACTTTTTTATCAGCCTGCTCAGAAGGAGTGTCTCAGTATTGCTACAATGGTAGCATTCGCTTCCGAATCCTGATTCTCCATCTTCACTTTCCAGTACTCTGTCTGTACAGGCACTAATTATGTGACATGATGAAAGCTTGTGGTACTGAGATATAGCTGCCTCTCTTCCTTAAACAGCTCCAACTTACAGAGCGGATGAATATTTTCCTTTGAGTGTTTATGGTTATGGAGACAGCACTGTGTTACTCTACAATGTGATTTTGTCAGAACAGTGAGTGTAAGACTGCATGATTCCCCATTCTTCACCTCTTGGTGAGACTGAGTTGATGTAATTCAGCCATGTAGAGCGGTAGCCTTTGCTGCTTCACCAGACACCTTTCAACACTGCAAATAGTCAGCAATAAAATAGCAGAATATAAGTGCTACTTAGGAAAGTCTTGGGAAAATTTACATTTAAACTCTCAAGAACAAGTACCCTGTGCTCTAGAATGGTGACACAAAATCTGAGCCCAGCTCTGTGGCTGACAAGTGAGTGAAAAGCAAGATGGATAAATAAAGCAAGACCTGAAATTTGTCAAACCTGAGAGCTGTTAACTGCCTGAAGCGCAGTCTCCAGAGGCAGGGGATCTCTGCCAGTATGATGCCTGGACATCAATGTTCACACCCTTGAACTGTCAGGAGAAACACTAGCTGACCTGAACTTTGACAATGGGCACCATGAGAGGAGCAATATTGGCTGGCCAGGTTCAAGACCGTTACAATTGCTAAAGCTCACAGTCAGCACAAAGAAGTATTGAGTTCTGAAAGCTTTGTCTTGGCAAGTAGCAGTCTAACAAAAGATGTATCAGCTTGGCCACTTTTACCATAGATTCTTCCAAATTAAGCACAACTGTGGCTGCTGCTAGAACAGGAAAAAAATGTCTTATTCCTCTGTATCTTGGAAGTCAAGCAGGGTTGGGCCCAGTTAGTACTTGGATGGGAGACCACCTGGGAATACCGGGTTGCCGTAGGATTTAGGTGGGGATGTCCCTCCCTACTGCAGGGGGGTTGGACTAGATGACCTCCAGAGGTCCCTTCCAACCCAAAACTATTCTGTGATTCTGTACTGAGCCCCCCACAAGTTCACAAGATCACTGAACTGGAAAGGCACATAGAGTTCCAAAGCTGCAGCTCCTGCGTGGTTTATGGTTTTTGTGTGTCCACATTGCAGCTGATGGTAAGGATGAGACTCAGCACTGTAAAAAGCTTCCAGTGGAGACAGAGTTTGGGGCTCCACACAGAACTCTGACCTATGCCACTTTGCCAAAATTAATGGTTTTTCATCACAGCTCAAAGGGATTGGGTGCATCTGAGTTGCATGGATGGGCCCTGCAGCACAGCCTGGCTACATGGTGGACAGTTTAGGACTCCTAGTCTTCCATTTTCACCCTCCTCCACTTAACTCCTACAGCAAGAGCTACAGTACTGCCAGAAATTTTGAGTGTTGAGGACACAGGAGAGGCTGCCCTCACCCACTGCCTCTCTTTGCTTTGTGACACCATGGGCACCAGCAATTGCAGGGAAACTTCTGTGCTGCCTGCTCAGGGACAATGACCAGGATGGGGGTGGGGATGGGGACAGGGACAGGACAGGGAGCTCTGGTCCTGCAAGGAAAGGGCTCTTACCAGGCTCAGCACTTGCAGGGACTGTGAGAGGATCAGGAATGCTCCATGAAGAGGAGAGCCTCAGAGGGTTCCTCTCCCAACTCTAGTAAATATCTACTGGACTCATACAAACTCTGCTGATTTAGAGATTTGTCCAAGCTCGTTTTTCCTAACACTCCTGCTCACTCACCAGGGAGCAAGTGACAGCCCCTTCCTAATAGACACCTCCAAGAAACTCATGTTCCTAGAAATTCAGAAGTGAGAAAGCAACTCTATTTTTTTCTGCAGTAGAACATATTCCTTCTCTAACGTCCTTCTGTTAAAATAGCAGACTATTGTTATGTCTCTGTTTGGCAAGAAAAAACTAAGATTGATCAATGGCTTGGAGTTACTTTTTCTTTAATGACTACAGCTGCTTTGCTTTCATGGCGTTTTTTAAGGGATGTTGTTTACTCCAGCTTCAGACCTGCTCAGAACACTTGGAATTCAAATAAACTGTACTGCATTGCATTTTCTGGCAGGCACCCAGTTCAATGAATTTTCAAACTAGTGTTTGATTTTGTCAGTTACAAGGCAGAGAGGCATCTCACTAGTCAGGGCTAACTCTTCTAGTTGTTACACAGCATGACCCCATGAATTTGTGCCAGTCACATCACTGAGGTCACACTATCCCTCAGTAACAGTAACCTCAAAAGATGGTAAAGTGCAGGTGGTGATTTGCAGAGTTAAGGGACTTTGAACCTGTGGTATTTAATACCTGGAATTAACTGTGGGTGTATCTACTGATATTTGGAGGAAAGATAAGATTTTCAGCCTTTAGAGTGATCTGCAAAGACTTGAAATATTTGGGGTTATTTGTGATTGCAGATTTTATGCAGGTAACTGAAAAAATGTTGATCAGATATTACTTCTCATTAATTAGCAAGAAGAAAAAATGAAATTTTTTGCGGTCAAGAGATCTTCCCAAAAATACAATTCCCTTTCCCCTCCCCCTAAAAATTGATGTTATATATATTTTCAAGTCAAGGTTGCCCAAAGAGCTTTACAACATAGTACACGATGAGCATGAATTATCACTCAGATCTATTAAACACTCTGACCCATGGACAGTGTGGGCTATTTAACACCAGCTTTAAAGGATGATGCTGGCCAAGACCTCCTCCCTCCCACTCATTTTGCATACACAAATTAGCTACAGCACCCCTGGTTTCTCACACACTTCAAGCAAGTCTCCTGCAGCACTGAGATATTTGTGCATCCCCTTCCTCTTCAGGAAGAGTCCCCCTGCTAGGCAGCCTGACTGCCTAAATCTTCACATCAGTCTAGGGACTGGAAACAATACTGCTGTTGCACAAGTCAACCCCAAAAACATTGCAGGGTTATGCCTAATTTCTTCATGAATGGTCTTCCTGTTGCCAGAGCCACGAGGAAGTCCAAATTCCCACCCTAAGCCCTGGCTGCCATTCTACAAGAGCTGGATATTTCTGCTACAGTGCTTGGCAGCAGTCAGTGCTGATATTTGGCTCCTTACAATTCATTGCCTGGAGAAGGTTTCCCTGGATGTGCAATTTCCATCTCCATTGGACACATAGGCTCAGATGGATAGCCTCAAAGTGGCACAGCAATGCCTAGCTGATCTCACAGAGGGTGGAGAGGAGCAGCTCAAAGGGCAGAGTGGGGCTGGTGGATGGGAATGGAGGATCCTGCCAACAGACTCTGGATCTGCCCACAACCTGGGAACAAGGGAGTTGCTTCACTGAACATGAGACCCTGAGCTGTGAGGGGCACAGCTCTGCTGCTGCTGCCCTGGGAGAAAGATTTTTGCAGGGTATGATAGCTCTACATACTTGAAGCACCAGTTTGAAAACACAGCATAGGACCACCTTGACAAAGCTCTTCTGCACTATTTGCTCTGGTCCATTTCAAACTTGCTGAAATGGATCTTGCCTTTGCCATGGACTGCTTCCTCACTGGTCTGCTCATCTGTGATGGTAGTATCTCTTCTAGTACTGCTTTGCTCTCTGCATCTGACAGGTTAATATCAGCTTCCACTTAGTCCCTTCAGTCCTTTTCCTTCTTTCACTTGCTCCCTGCTCTGCATACAGCCATTTCTATATCTGTTTTTTCATTTCTGCTGTATTTCTAAAATCTGTTATTTCTCCTCTGATCATTTCACAGCCCTCTTCCTTTCCAGTTTTCTCTGCTCTTGCATCCACTCCCTTTAAGAGTGCTACTCTCTCGATCATTTTCATAACTCTCTGGTTTTGTCAACTTGCTTCCTAGCACCCACTGCTTCTCTTCATTGTATATTAGCTTTTCACCTTTCAGACCTTCCCCTAGCTGGTCATTCTCAGCCTCTTCTCTCCTTCAGCCTTTAACATTGCCTTGCTTACCCCGGTACAGACTTTATGCATATGAAAAATTGCTGAGAAGACTAGCCTCTGCTCAAGCCCCATGTCTTCAACAAGGCACACAGCATTCTCGTTTCTGACCCTGTCTAAGTAGAGTGACTTCCTTCTGTCCTTCCTTCTTCTAGCCCCAGCTTGGAAAATTGAGTTGTATCATGGCCTGTCCACATCACTGGAATTCATGAAAATTGTAAAGTGAAACTGGCTTAATAGCATCAACCAAGTCATCTTCACTTTGGTTGAGAACATCCATGCAGATAGGTGGAGATGAGATTTAGCTATTTTCCTTCACATTTATGCTTCCAAGTAATCTAGATTGCCTCTACAGAAACCCACCTTTGAAAAATTCTCATCACATCATGGCCATTTTTCAGCAGACTCTGGTGCCTGACTGTTGTACATCTTTCCTTTTTCTGCACGTAGGTACTTCTTGCCAGGGTTTGTTGGTTTGTTTTTTTCTCCCCCCCCCCCCCCCCCC
>VWZO01003228.1:546581-621785 GCA_013396975.1 Bucco capensis
CCTCAAACCCCATTGGGCTCTGGTGGCACCAGAATTAACAATGTCTGTAGCTGCTTCGCCTCAGGGTCAGGGCCATGCTGGGTGGCAGTGCCCCATCCAAATTGTACTGCAAAAAGAACTGGCACCAGTTTTCTGGCAGGAGAAGAGAATGCCTGAAGGGAAACCGCTGCTGCAAGTAGGATGTAGAACTCAGTATTTCCTCATACTTGGGATATTTGGCACAGAGGTTATGAAAATAAATGACAATCAACTGTTTTCTAGGGAAGTGGGTAAAAGATAATTTTGATGAAAAATCTGTTCAGAAACGAATTTTCCCCATGAAAATGCTGGCATTTAAATGCATTTTAAGAGCTAAGAAAAATGCTTAAATTGTTTTCTGCTGCCAGACAGGAACACTGCATTTCAGATTTGTCTCAAGAACTTCCTGAGCTAGTGGGTTTGCCATGTTAACATCACTCTTAGTTGTGGTTAAGTTCTGCTAAGTGCCAGTATTGCTGAGTCTATTGATTGCTTTCCAGGATGCAAGACGGGAGTGTTTTGAATAGGCAGTGGGATTTACCTTCACTGTTAATAAACCACACACTAATTGAAATGGACATAATACTGTGGTTTTGAAATAAAATATGCAGAAAATTATTTCTCATTTCTTTTTCATGAGAAGACACCTAGATACTCATTCTGATTCAATAGGTTGATTTTTTGGCTACCCCTCTT
Organism: Bucco capensis; assembly: GCA_013396975.1. Taxonomy (NCBI): domain Eukaryota; kingdom Metazoa; phylum Chordata; class Aves; order Piciformes; family Bucconidae; genus Bucco; species Bucco capensis. The sequence continues at coordinate 547,296 of VWZO01003228.1, forward strand.
GGGCTTTGCTGCCTTGAGTGAATCGTTGACGAATGGTGTAAACTGAAAGAACTGGATCTTCACAAATCTGTGTTGCCAGCACCCAGGTGGCTAACCAAATGTTGAATTCAACACCCAATGGGTCCATTGAAGCAAAACAATTTTCAAAGTGTCTCTAAATTGAAGGAGTGAGACTTTAGCTATATATATGACAAACAGGAGCTAAGAAAAATGTACACTAGAACAGCTCAAAGTCTCTAAGAGGGCTATCAAATGTAGAGATACCACCACTAATTCAATTAATTCCTCATCTGGAAATCATTGCTGGTTAGATGAGTACTCTAGAGAACAATTAGTATATATTTGCTCCATTCTTATCCTCTTCTCTCTTCAAAGACAGAATGCCAATCTAGATAAAATTTTGGTGTGACCCAAACCAGACATTTTTGTGTTTGTGATGTGAATTGCCACTACAGGGAGAAGCTGCTCTGGTCACTCAATTTCAGTAGAAGGTATGTACGCAGGGGAGGGGCCAGCACCTCATCCCACCCATGTACTCCAGGAAAAGAATCTAAATTAACTTGCACTAAAGATATCTGAACCCAAACTGCATATTTCTGGGCTATAAAGAGAGTCCTATGAACAAGGGCTGTTCTGAGTCAAACGCCCCGTGAAATGTGCAGGGAAGGCAGCTAGAGAAAGCTTTCTTGGGAGCTTGTGTGACACTAAGATTTCTAAGAGGCACATAAAGCACAGTGTCATGACCCACCATGCAGGAATCAAGCTGGTCAGCTTCTGGCTTACAGGTGCACAGAGACTGTGCTCAGTGCCTGCTGAAACTGGGGCAGAAACGTGAGGCAAATGCTCTTCTCTCCCATTCATTATTTTCCCATAAACTCAAAGAAAGTCAGTAACATCTCCAGGGTCACAATGATTCTCTCTCATGATACAAGGATTCAGGATTTTGATGTGTTTTAGGTGATAATATTTTGGTTTAATTAGATTATGCTGGGACCACTTAAGACTCCCAAGTTTGAAGTTTTATGGCCTGAGGAGCGGTCATGCTAATCCAGAAGGATTTTGCAAAACAGGGAGGAGAGAAGACATATTTCAGGCCCTTGAACCTTAAGGACTTGGTAAAAAATTCTTTCTAGTTCATTTACAAGACACAAAGCTCCACTTTCTGGTGAATGGCTAAATTGCAGGAAGAAATAATGCTCTAGGTCAAGTAAAAACAGTGAAAAGTTTTCGTAGAAAAATGCCTCAGCTACATCTGAAATATTTCAGGAGACTCCACTGATCTTCATCAAAATGTCAAAAATTAGTTTTAAAATGCATCACAGTGTTTTATTTCAAGTGGTTTTAATACGTTGAATTCCATTTTCTTCACTCAGTGTAAACTGTGATACTGTAAAATAAACTTTATATTTCAACCATCCCTAACCAAAACAGTTTGGAATACCTTGTTGTACAAACCTTTCAGTATTTTGTTTTTTCATTTCATTGAAGCAAACAAAAGCACTTTGAAATGTTACAGTTTCTCTGAGGACAGGGGATGCTTGCCAGGCAACATCCAACAGACCGGAAGTTTTGTATTCCTCATGGCCAACCACTTCTTCACTTTTCTGCGCACTGGAGCAGGAGCAGAGATCAGCAGATATCGCTGATGTGGGGTTGCCCAGCTCGTCAGCAAAGTGTATGTCACCGAAAGATGTAGGTAATTGAGGCATGGAGGGTAAACCAGAGCACCAGGTATGGATGGCACAGAGATATGGGCAGCAGGATGAAGTGCTCAAAAAGACAGATGAACATCTCAACATGGACCATCAGCCTGGGTCTCTCCTCTCTTGTGGCCACACCTCCTCCTGCCGCCTGGCCCAGCCTAGGCTCCTGGACCACCTAGACCAGTCTACACCTGTCCTGCAGCCAGGGAACCCTTGGCTGCCACTTCCTCTGGCCACAGCTTCCTCTTCCCAGCGTGTGCCAGTAGCCAAGAGGTACCATGAGAAGGTCAAGGGCTCCCAGGGCAAACTCTCCTGCACCACACTCACATAAGAAGGTAAGGGCATGGGAGAGAAGTCATGCTGCTGCTCAGCACAGCCTCCCCTTGCTAATACTCTCACTCATAACTGGACTCCTGGCTTGGAGTCCTGTGTACAGGGCTTTTCTCAGGGTAGTGGGCTGGAAACACCCATGAGCTAACTTAGCTCTGCAGGTCTTGGAAAAATATTCTGTACACATGCAGGGAATAAAGGTGGAAATGGAGAGAAAGAGTAGGAACAGTGAGTGGGACAGCCCTCCTTTCAGGTACAGATCCTGGTGCAGAGGCCTGCTGGTTATGTAAGGGGTTATGTCAATTTCCTGCAGCTGGGAAGTGGTGGTTAGTGGTGGTGAGTGGCCGGGTATGGAGGGGGCAAAAGGAGTTTTCCTTCACATGAAGATAACAGAGATAGCTTTGGCATTTTCTGGGTTTAATGAGATTAGAAAAGGAGGATGAAGAGCAGGAAAAGGATAAGGGGAGAAGAATGAGCAAATGAAAGAAGAAGAAAAAGGAGGAGAAGGAGAAAGAAAAAGAATAGGAAGGAGAGAAGGAGGAGGGAGAATGACAAGGAGGAGAGGGAAGAAGGAAGGAAGAAAAGCAGGAAAAACCTTTTTTATTGCTGTCCCTGAGTGGAACATAGTAAATTGCAAACTGGTTTCCATGAGAGAAAAAGAGTGTCCTAAGGCACTCAGGTATTACCTTGACGGATCTACACACAAATTTCACATTACGTTTTGCAAGGGCCATAGCACCTGACACCTTCTGCACTACGCTCAGTGATGTTGTTAGCTTTCAGTTAATAGCATAGTGCCTGAATTCAGTCATGATATGTGTATGGGCAGTTTGTGGGATGTGGGGGTCTAGTCCCGGCCTCACTGCTGGCAGAGTGGGCACTGGCAGGCCAGCAGATGTGGGACCCACCTCTGTGTGTACACTCAGGCCCCCTGTGCAGGGCTGTCACCCTGCTCCAGCAGTGGGGACTGGGGCTTCTAGCTGGCATGGTTTTGCAACTCACTTTGTAATCTACTATAACTAGTGGCAGACCAGCTTGTCACACCTCTGTGCATTAATTCCCGTCCCACCAGTAAATGAGCTCATGAGTAACTGACTCCTGAGTCATTGCTGCAAGGACCAGCTTGAGGTCAGGTAAGATTGCACAGGGGAAGGGATCTGTAGCAAAAAGGGCTGATGAAAACATCTTTTGGGGGCTTTTGGAAACTGGGAAAAGCCCCTAGCCTGTACTGGGAACTGTCAGTTGGTGGGTGGGCTGCTGAGATAGTCTGGGTGGAGCCAGCATACCCGCGCTTAATTTAAATGAGCCCTTAAGGTGCCAAATGGTCATTGCTGTGAAGACCAGCTTCAGGGCAGGTAAGGTTGCACTGGGGAAGGGATCTGTAGCAAAAAGGGCCAACAAAAAGCTCTTTTTTTGGCTTTTTGAAGCTGGAAAAAGCCCCAGGCCTGTACTGGGAGCCCGAAACCAATTAAAAGATATTTTAGAATCACAGAATCACAGAATCACTAAGGCTGGAAAAGACCCCCAGGATCATCAAGTCCAGCCTACGATCCAATAACACCACAACATCTAAACCATGCCACTCAGTGCCACATCCAATCTTCTCTTAAACACCTCCAGGGGTGGTGACTCCACCACCTCCCTGGGCAGCCTATTCCAGTGCACAACCACCCTCTGCGTGAGGAAGTGCTTCCTAATGTCCAGTCTAAACCTTCCCTGCTGCAGCTTTAAGCCATGGCCTCTTGTCCTGTTACTAGCTGCCCAGCAGAAGAGCCCAACCCCTACCTGACTACAACTTCCTTTCAGGTAGTTGTAGAGGGGGATAAGGTCCCCCCTGAGCCTCCTCCTCTCCAGGCTAAACAGTCCCAGCTCCCTCAGCCTTTCCTCATATGGCTTCCCCTCCAGCCCCTTCACTAGTTTTGTCGCTCTCCTCTGGACCCTCTCCAGCACCTCAATACCCTTCCTGAACTGATTTTAGAGCCTTGGGACAGCGGCTTAAGGGATCAGGAACGCAAGTTGTGTTCTCCTCTAGCCCTTCAGTGGCATTCATGAACAAGGAAATTAACAGGAAGAGACAACAGGTCAACTCATGGCTCTGGGAATGGTGTTATCAGCAGGGCTTTGGTTTTTTGATCATGGGCTGCTATGCAAGACACCTGGCCTGTTGGTTGCAGGTGGGATGCACCTGTCCCAAAGGGGGAAAAGGATTTTGGGGCAGGGGTTAGCAGGGCTCACTGACAGGGCTTTAAACTAGATATGAAGAGGGAAGGGGAGATAACTGGGCCTGTTAGGAATAAGCCCAAGGGAAGCATGCCACGGCTTGAAGGGCAGTGGACTAGTGAGGACTTCAGCTCTGCCATTTCATTTGAGAGAAGGGATAGACGTTTAGAAATCATGGAAGCACCTGAGAAGGGTCTCGTAGGAAATGGTGGTGGTGCGTTGTTGTCATTGTCTGGGGTAGTGGTGGTGTGATGTCATCTGTGGTGGTGGTGATGAGTCATCATTGTCACTGAGGTGCTGAAAGTGAGTTGTCGTTGTCGTCTGCGGTGGTGGTGGTGAGTTATTGTTGTCTGGAGTGGTGATTGTGTTGGTGAATCGTCATCTGGGGTGGTGTTGGTGAGCTGTTGTTGTCATCTGGGGTGGTGCTGGTGAGCCGTCATCGTCATCTGGGGGGAGTGGGATGGTGGTGAAATGTCATCATTGTCTGCATTGGTGGAGATGAGATGTCGTTGTTGTCATCATCTAGGGTGGTGTTGGGAAGTTGTTGTTGTTGTCCGGGGTGGTCGTGGGGAGTTGTCATCATCATCATTGTCCAGGTTGCTGCTGGTGGTGGTGGTGTTGGGGAGTCATTGTCATCATTGTCTGGGGTGGTGGTGAAGAGTCGTCGTCATCTGTGTTGGTGGTGGGGAGTCATTGTCATCATTGTCATTATTGTCTGGGCTGGTGGTGGGGAGTCGTTGTCATCATCTGGGGTGGTAGTGGGGAGTCATCGTCTGGGGTGGAACTGGGTTGTATGAAGCAGGGACTACTGAACCAACAGCTCTAAGCCCATTGAACTCACTACTCAAATAATTTAATCTTACTCTTTTAGCAGTTTTCTCTCCTCAGTAGTGACAGAGGACATGTACAAATCAAAACCAGCTCCATCACCAAGGTCTAAGCACAGGCATGACTCTAGAAAGATATGGAAAAGCATGACAAAACAGGGAGACAGTCTAAAAGGTGGTCATCTCACTCAGGATCTAAACACTGTCAAGTCTTTTGGAAGTACTATAACTAAGCAGGGATTTGAAGCTGCAAATAAGCAGTTGTGCATATTACAGGTTCCTCATCCAGCTATACATGGCAACAAAGGAGAAATCACAACAGTGACTGGACTTCCCAGTAGGTGCAACAATGTCATTATGTTAAATCAACTAGTTTGAAAATCAGAGTAAAAACAAGGTCAAGAGCTGCTGCTACTTCGGAGTACTCAAGCTCTTGTGTTGCCTGTGGTGTAAATTCATGTCTTCTTGAGTTTTTTCCTGGCACATACTTGTTTCTAGCACATCTGACAAGTGGCTGTAGTGTTCTTACAAGAAAGGGAGGGATTTGTTTGTAGGGTCTCAATATTCACAACACATCTCTGCAATGTGAAATGATAAACAAAGCAGCATCCTTGGGAAGAGCACATTTTTGTAAGCCGCAACTTCATAGTGTCTAGAAGACAGATTTTCAAGATTAATTGTTCTTTCTTCAGTTTGAAAGTGAAAGACAGATATCTGGACTGCGCCAAGATGAGACTCGACAGGAATATTGCTTAAAAATATATTATGCAACTGCTGGCCCACTCTGTTTATGATACACATACACACACAGAATGTCAGCTCATCACGAGATTTTTTTTCTTTTTACCACTGATGCTCCTAAAATCCCCAAGGCTCTCTGTTCCTATGACACAAGAGGGAAAATAATAAAACCTAGACAGTTCTAAACAGCAATTAGGATGTGTTTTTTTTGAAAGGTAGGAGAATGGCTGGATTAAGCCACCCCATGGGACACTGAGGCTGAACCTTGCAGCCTGTCCTCAATTACACCATCTAGACTGTCCATTGGAGTGCCTGGTGCCTACGGCTACAAAGTGCCTTGTCTTCACCATTCATTTCCTTCTTATAATGCTGCCTTGTCGTGTCCCAGAAAATCCATGCTGAGGTAAACAATTTTCTTCCAGGTAAATCAGCTTCAGTCATTTTTCCCCCCTTGATACCTTCTGAGTGATTCCCAGCAGCAGAATCTTTGCCATACTGCACCCTATCTAACAGCAGTGTGTGGGGAAGGAGGTAATTCTAACACTGAGCTTCCCTTGTTGGAGAAGATAGAAGACGTGGGCAAATGATCCAGGTCAGGGGAGCTGAAGGATGTTTCTGTGGTCCAGAAATTGACACAGCCCCATGAGACTGTCTTACATGCAAGCAGATGTTGCATGAAAGCATCACACTGCATACCAAGCTTGGTATGGAGTATGAACTGTGCTCCCACAGGCCTGACTGCAGGAATCGGCATAATCTCCAGAGCCTCCACAAGCACAAAGAGGAATTAGAGCTGTACATCTTCCATCTAGTTAAGTCCCCCAAAAGAAACCAGCCCTTTGAATCCCAGCATGGGCACCCACAACTAGAAAAGCACCTGGTCTTTATTCCCTTGCAGCTGCGCTCCTCACCAATGAGGCACCACCAGCTGCTTGGTGAGGTGAGAAAGGCAGGACCCTCTGAGAAGCAGCACATCAGCGGGTGACTACAGGCCACAGGGCATCATGCCAGTACCCAACCTCACAATCGATGTGTGGTTTCAACCTGGCACCATGGAAAAGCTGCTTGGAGCCACGGCTCTCTGTCTAGACTGCTATTAAAAACTCCATGGATGACATTTCACTGTTTAGCCTGAGTGAGTGTAAGGGAGAATTCAGTTCTGGAAGGTCTCCAGCCTGCGTTTCTGGTTCTCATGCATATTGTATATATAGAATTAATTTGGAGCTGCAGTCTTCCCCAGATTATTCCTCTGGGCAGCTGACACAAGCCAGTTGCTCACTGACAGTCCAAAGTAATGGAATTATTTGTAGGTTAATGGGCTTTGCCAAAGTAAGTTGGGTTTTTTTGTTTGTTTGCTTGTTTCTCCTCAAACATCATTAAAAGAGGAGAGCCATGTATCAGCACCAGGAGGAAGTGTTGCATGGACAGGATGTCAAAGCAGTAGCAAACCAATGCTATTGCTGTGGGGTGTCACAGCATAATCAGCTACTTACAGGGGGAAAATGGTAGAGAAAAGACAGATAGAAGACTAACAAGGGGGAGGCAGCAGTCTGCACCGAAGCTACACCAAGGCCAACAGTCAAGCTTACGGCGGATCTCTTGCTCAGTGACCCATTAACATCAGGGATACAGTGATTCATAGAATTATCAGGGTTGGAAAGGACCTTAAATATCATCTAGTTCCAACCCCCCTGCCATGGGCAGGGACACCTCCCACTAGATCAGGTTGCTCAGAGCTCCATCCAGCCTGGCCTTAAAAACTTCCAGGGACGGGGATTCCACCACCTTGCTGCACAACCTGTTCCAGTGTCTCACCACCCTCATGGTGAAGAACTTCCTCCTAACAACCAACCTAAATCTAACCTCCTCAAGCTTATGTCCTAATTACCCCTAGTCCTATCGCTTCCTGACATCCTAAAAAGTCCTTCACCAGCCCTCTTGTAGGCTTCCTTCAGATACCCTTTCTCTCTCCCAGTCTCACTGGTGACATGCATGTGTTGGGGAGTGATGCTTCAATTCATTTTCAGAGTTTTAATTTTGGCTTTTCGTTGTCTCATCTGCACCATGCTTCATAGCCAAGAAGGGAACAGCAGCTCAGAATGATACCTTTGGAAGGATGAGGCCCATGTTGTGGAGCTCTCAGCCACAAAATATTGGTATGAAGTTCATGCAGCTGTAAAGAGATGTGCCTGGTCATTATTCCATCAGCTTTCCTAGATGACCCTCTTTTCCACTGTTTTTCTCATATACATTTCTTCTGAATGGATTGCAGGTCTTATTGGGGCTTCTCCCTTGCTTGAAAAGCGCTTAGCAGGATACAAGAATCCATCAGCAAAGATGAGAAGTCAGCTAAAGGCCTGATCTAGAGAAATACTGAATACTTGAAGCTCTCTCTGTGATTCAATGGGAAGTTCCATCTAAGATGGCAAAAGTTGAGTAAGATCCAGGTCTGGAGGACTAATAGACTGAATACTCAAGTGCCCTGTTTGGGTTGGTAAATCCTAGCCTGAAAGTGAGCAAAGCCTTGTAGACCTAGCCTGTGCTGCTGCTGAGTTCCCACAGGCCTAGTTACTTTCTGTGGCCTGCTTGACAAGCATATGGATCACCTCTTTTCTTTAAAGCCACATCATAAACAAGCAGTCAAAACACTGGGAATAAAATCACAAAGCACAGCACTGGGGGAAGTTGTCTGCCAAAGCAGTCTTTCACTCCAGCCCCCCTGGGTCATCCTAAGACAGCTGCGGTTAGCTCTGTAGTGCAACAAGTTAAATTGATCACAAATTTGTCTGCAAATAGCTGCTTCAGAACTGATGTCTTCGAAGGGAAACATTTTCACAAGCAATAAAGAGCAGGATACAGCTCTTTAAATGCTTGTATGAAGGCCTGTTGCAACTCCTTCACGAAGTCTCAAAGCTCTGGTGTGGGCACAAGCCACTTTCCCAGTCTGTGGATAGGACAGCCCACAGAGTTCCTGCTCAACCATGTCTGACCCAGTGATAACTTGCAAAGTTCAGCCTCACACTTGGAAAGGTGCCCCAAAGGCACTGTTGAGTAGTTAGGGAAGGAGCAAGCTTAGCTGTTCTCATCATGGTCATCTCTTAGATCAACTGTCAAGTTACAGCTGGGTCAATCACCAACCCAGTGACAGATATTCTCTATGATCCCCCTTTAACCCCCACTCCAGGGAGGAAAAGGGGAAATTAGCAGAGACTTGCAAACTGGAAATGAAACTTGAACTACTTTAATGAAAATAACAACAAGAATACTAAGAGTATATACACACACACGAAACCTGCAATCCAGCCAATGCCTGCATGGATTGCAGGCAAGGCTAACCACCAGCCTTGCCTGCAATCACAAGAGTGTGTCAGGAAATCACACTATCATGCTAAGATAGCAGAAAAGTTTAATTTTCACCAGACTGTTGGACATACCAGAAAGACAAAAGGAATACTAAAGAAACATTGTTTCCTCTAGTCTTTATGGCATTTGCTACTCCATAGAACGAATAAGAGTTTTGAGACATTAATTTTTGCAAAATTAAGAGGCAAGGAGGAATGGGTGCTACATATACTAACATTCTTGACCTTTTCAAACTTGTTTTACGAGTTTCATGCTACAACTGTTCTTCAAAATGGAGCTCTGAGAAGCAACAACTGAAGATCTGAATGTTTCACATGCAATGTTGTCTTGGCAGTAATACTGCTGAAGGACAGTTGAAGGACAACTATGTCCTCAACACAATCCACAAAAGCCTGGTTGGTTGTTTTTCTGAGCGTTTGTTGGTTTTTTGAGTGTTAGTTTGGGTTTTTTTAGTTAAGTAATACTCTTACATGCCCTGCACTGGAAGCAGAAGAGACACATTGAGAGCACCATTACAACCTTAGCAACTACTTTCATTCTTTCTAGAGCAATACTGCTACTACAATCTATGCAGAAACTATGGGGTAAAAACCTGCAGGCTGATACGTAATTGAGTACACAAGGGACACCTGACCCCCACCCCCCATACTTACAACGTTCCATGTCAGAAATGAGAGCACTTAATTTCTCCAAGCAACGTATTTCTAAGGTTTTGTTTAAGATGTTCTCCTTCATTGAGCCTCAGAACTTATTTTTACTATGACAAGTGAATAGAAAGCCCATTTTAAGTGACAAATCAAAATCAACAGTTTGCAGTCTAAGATTGAAATAAAATGCCCTGAGGTGACACCAACTAGTACCGAGTAACCCTTATGTTCCTATTCCATATTAACAATATCTAACTCCACATTAATACACTTTAGTGTAATGTAGAAAAAAATACTTGATTACTAGAAAGGATTAGTAAAAAACAGTAAGTAGCTAAGTTGGATCAGAATGACTCAAGTTTTGGAAAACTGAAAGTACAGGTAAGAGAAAGATAAGGCAATAAAATGGTATTTAAAGAAAAGTCATTCTGGAGTTTTAAAGCAGTAGAGTAACTGACTTAGTGCTGTACCACAAATCACCCCCTCACAAAAAATGCTAACAACCTTTGGGGGTCAACAAGCTTCCTCTTTCTCCTCAAAACACAGTTTTGTTAAAGAAGCACCAATCAGCCCGGCTGGGAAAACCATCTGTAAAGTATGTGAGAGTTGCATTCGGATGGTTGTATCACAACACTCGAACACTATTAGCATTACCAAACAAAACATTATAAATGCCCAGTAACTTTTATTATTTTTCATTTAAAAAACATCCAAACAATTGTACAGGTAGAATCGAAGCTATCTAGAAGCAGGAATTCTACAAGACTTCACCCCGTCAGAGTCCTTAGAAGAACAGTACACAAAGGCGGAGGGACCATAAGGACAGAGGGCTGCAGAGGCCAACGCTTCCCGCGCTCACTGGGGCAGCTCCGTGGACCTTCCCGCGGGCGCTGGAGCAGCACTGCGATGTCGGGCTCGGCAGGCAGGCAGGCAACCGCACGGCGGAGAGAGGGAAACCTCTGCCGCCGCTCGCTCTGGCCAAGCCGGCACTACGGCACACCGCCCCGGGGCCCGGACCCGGGCGGAGCGGATTAGGATTCGTCAGGCTTGTCGGCGGGCGGCCCGCAAGGCTGCAGCATCTTCTCCATGAGGTTGAAGCGGACGCGCGCCTTGCTCTCGTTCTCGGCGATGGCGAAGTAGTTGAGCAGGTCGAAGTGGCCCATGTAGGAGCAGTACGAGTCCCGGTGCTGGTTCACCAGCCACTCCCACTTTGTGGTGTCGGCGTGGCCCGTCCCGATGTACTTGGACTGCAGATGCTCCAGCTGGCTGTGGATAGTGTAGCGGTCCGTCATGGCGCCGGCGGCTCAAGAGCTGCAGCGGTCCGCTGTGTGAAATGGCGACTGGAAGTGATGTTCTTTGAAACCAGAGACCTTGTCCGGCAAAGGCGCAACAGCTACTCCCCGCACCGGTTACTCAAAGCTCCGGCGTGTGCTTCAAACGGAAATTCACCCCCACAACCGTCCCGGAGATCGGTGCCTTCCTGCCGAAGTGCACAGTGGGTGCGCACCCATCAAAAAGACAGAACACTCATACGCACCCGGAAGGGCGCGGCGGGAGTTAGTAGTGCTTGCTGCGCCCCGCCCCGGCTGCGGCGGGCCCCGCGTTTCCGGGCCCCGGAGCTGCTGACGAGCACCAACGCTGCGGCCTGGTAGGCCGGCAGTGGGGCAGCGTGGGGCAGGGGCCGTCTGCTAGGGCAGCAGACTTTTCCCGGGGAAAAAGAGGGTGGGGGGCGATGGAGGGTGGTCCTGGCGTGATCAAATATTAACATGATCTGTAATAAAATAATTTACTGCGCTTTTAATTTAATTGACTTATACAGAAGTAAGCAGTTACAACTCCAGGCTGGCGTCTGTAGCACATTGTTATTTTAAAGCATGTACTTGAGGATTAGTGACTAGTTCAGGATCTTGTGATCCTGATCCAGGCAGGCCCAAGGCTGAGCCTGATGCTTAACTGAACCTCAAGCCTGAAGTTAAAGCCTCAAGCATCAAATTAATTTGTAAAGAAAAGATACAGCTTTGATATTGTAGCTACTGCTTAATTCACCCGAGAATCAATGGGGCATGCACTATCAGATCTGGCTACAAAATAGCTGGGTCATGGGGGAACAAAATCAAAAAGTCTGCCTTTGCCAGGAGATGCCAGAAAACACAAAAGCAAAACCCTGAGGCTCACACTTCAGGGTACAGCTTATCCTAGCTCCTGACGCTGTTCCTGTGTAAACTTCATCTTAGTTTTGCTTCCTAAACATATGACACAGGAAATCTGGCTCTGAAGAACAAAAAAAGCTGCAGAGAAATATCCAGGAGGTGCCAAGAGCAACCCAACACTCCTTTTTGTCAGCCCTCTGCTTGGTTAGAGGGCAACACAGCACTCTCTATGGCAGATGTCAGGCAAGAAGTCTTATATAGAGAAAGGCAAAAGAAGAGCACAGCATTTGCAGGTCCTCTAAAAATAATTACTTTGATGAGATTATGTTTTACGGGCAGTTGAGGGAGAAGTACTGTTGGTCCCATCCCTGTTCCTTTGTAAGGTGCAGAGCTCACATAGTGTTAAGTTTACAATGCATAAAATCACTTATACTTTCATATGATAGTAGTGCTTTTAATTACATGTTTTAAAATAGGAAAGAGACATTGCCAGAAATTTTCCAATAGGACACAGAGCTATTTCTTCCTATCTTAGTAAATGCCCTGTAGTCAAAGGAAATCCACATAAATGTTGTGTGAAAACCTGGATGATTCTAAGCCTCTTGTTTAAAAGCAGGCATCTTATAGAACCAAGGCCACAGAAAGAAGTGTCAAAACAATGTCCTGAAGTGTCCTTACCATTTAGTGCAAAGAATTAAATGAGGACTATATTTTTTATTATCATTATTTTTACGAGGATCTGTTAAGTCATTGCTATCAAGGCCTACTTAGCAGGAAGCAGTTTAAACAGCTAGTTATATCAGTTGCTTTCTTTGGATGCTTCTAGAGAGACCAAGAGAGAAAAAAAAAACAAAGAAACAAACAAACACAAATCTTCAGAAGTTTCTGTATTTGCTGGTATATAGAAAGACAAATAAAGACATATTCTGAACATTGGAAAGCTTTCATTTCTTTTTTAAATTGTATCTTTATAAAGATTGGCATGGTGTGATGGATACTAAATTTGATAGGTGTTCAGTGCCAATAAAGTGACACATAGGGCTGATCTCGGAGCTCTTTTGAAGTTGTCAGCAGATGTATTGATGAAAATAATCAATCAGTCTTCAGAACAGAAAAGATGCCCAGAACCTTATCCATCTCTTGCAGCTGTTGCAAGAGTTTCTAGGAGTAATAGCTGCATTAAACCAAACAGGTGCTATAGTTCAAAAAACAACATTGAAAGGGAAATATAAGCCTGAAAATTTCATCAAGCTCGATAGTGGGCCAGATTAAAACACTACATTCAAGCATCCAGAGCTCTGGAAAAACACACACCAAAACTTCACTCTATATTGCCATTGATCAAAAACTCCTCTGAGAGTACCAGACAAGCTTACTAGTAGTATGAAATAAAAATAGGCAGTAAAGTTACCAGCCAATAGGCCAGTAACAAATATTTACAAGTAATTAACTTCCAGAATCACTTGAAAAGTACAAAGTTTCAGCTGCTATCTTTGAAGAATTACATTCAGTTATATACGCTATCTTCATTTCTTCTTCCACACAAAAATTAAATTTTGGTTGGGCTTTGGTTTACTTTTAGGTCTGTACAAAACGGCTGCCTGCACTTGTGTACTTTGGTTTCAAGTTTAGGAATACTAAGTGACTGGGGAGAGAGAGAGGATTTATGTAAGTGTGTATTTATGCATATATGCAGATTTATACAGAGAGAATTATCACTCAGTGGTAATATGCTTGTGCAACTAGGATTCCTGAATAATTTAGCATGTTAGGATATTTCAAAGTTTTTGTACTGAATGCCATTAAATTATCAGAATATTTTATATTTGTCTTGGTCTCTGAAGTCATGTTAATAAATAATTAGTATCTGAAGGAACCGATGTTTGCTTATGAAAATCACATAAATGTATTGATTTAAGTACTAATATAATCTATTTGAAGATTAAAGCCATATCGCTTCAAGCCAAGTTTCAAAGACACCGAGAGCATGCCATGAACTGCAATGGCCACTGGATGTCAGGGTGGGACCTGCATGAAGTTTTCCATAAAACTGGACTAGTTGGTTGCTCCTCCAAAATACAGAGGAAGAAGGTAGAGGAGGCCGACGGCGGCATAGATAGAGTGACAGTGTCTATCCACTGCAAGTTATAACCGAATTATTTAATTGCCTACTGACCGTTAAGGTAGAAGAGTGAAGACTCCACGAACAAGAGGGTGCAACGATTTTAATAGATAAATCCAATATGCACCCAGAGAGGTGATAAAATGGAGAGGTGTGACATTCTTCTCAGAAATTCCTCTGTTCTTTACTATGTTGATTTATCCTACACATCCTAGAGATTAAAAGATATTTGAAATTGCATTAGCATGGAAAGAATGGTGCTAGAGATTAAATAATGGTAAGAAATTAATGTCTTCATGTGGAAAGTGAACTTTTTTATTGAAAGTATACATTTATTTTAAAATGTGTTGCTTCTGCTGTAACAGGGTTCTTAAATCATTATTCAGGTCACACTACCACTTAGCAATTTTAGACAACAAAATTTACCATTCTATAGTTGCATGATTTCCTTTTTTTTCCTCAGATTTCCCATGTCATCACATGCACTGTGGTAGCCTTTTTGTAATGTAAGCAGTTTCTCAAATACTGTTATAGCCCACTAAGATTGACAGGCTCAAATTCCCTCCTATTGGCCCTGTAAGAGGTGGAAGATCTTTTTGCTGCTTTTTCTCAGAGACCCTGTAAAAAACTTTTTCACAAGCAACTCTCTTCCTCTACCTTGTTTTGTGTATGCTCCTCTAATTTCTTTTCCTTGCAGTCAGAATTGTGATCCTGCTCCAGTATAAGAATATGCCTTCATGTTGTAGCCACCTGCTGCCTTTGGGGCTCCTTCTGAGATGGAGCAAATACAGTCCCTGCAAGCATGGCAAATTTTAAACTTTAGTCCCTCACTAGAAACTATGTTTTGCTATTACTTCGATTTTATGGTGTGTAAATACTCAAATGCCTGAAATCTGCACCCTTCAAGCTGCTGTGTATCATTTTTCTTATCTGGAAAAGGGAATGTTATTATTTTAAATCAGACTGCAACTGGAGAAATTCACTGCTGAAAAATTACCTTGACGTGAGATTCAGAACAGGCTTCATTTCGTATTGGGCAGTGCCGTGCTTAGGCTTTAATATGTTATGGTGTTTCGAAACATGGGTCAGGAGGCTGTTTTACTGAGTGAAATGCAGCTTGTGGGAAATAAAATTGTAGATTGAAAGTCAACTGGCTTTAATGTCAGTTTCAACATTTTTATGATATTTTTGTTTAAGTTTTGTTGCATTATATGTCACCAAAGTTATGCACTAAACTTCATTAAAACTCCCTAAAGCATTTCTAAACTAATGTATTCTTTAGTAGACTATTGTCACATGATGCTCTTCTCTATCAAGCCATGTAGATCTGTGGCCTGCATTAATGGTCCCTTGCCTAGAAGCAGCTTATGGAGCACAAAGACTCAGTCGAGTACATTCACACTCCATTGCTTGCTTGTGAATATCACCATCCCACACTACAGCTTCTTCTATATAATACACATTTGAAGACCAGGTATGTGCCTTAGGTGTGCACCACAATTTAATTAGCTCGGTTTAAACACCATTAAGAATTTCCTAGCATCGTGGAGGAGCACCCTAAAGGTAGAATCACACTAAGGATCACTAGCACAGTGTTTACAGAGGAGACTATAAAATAATGTAGGGATCTGAGAAATGTGGTGCAGAGATTGGAAATGGAGCACCACTACCAAGAGTACACCAGAGGTCTGGGAGAGGAAGCTCTTGCTTACTGTTTAGATAGAATTTCTCTATTTCAAAACTATCACTTTGAAAATAAAAGCCCCTTCACTAATGTGATTAGTTACTGATTCAGGCTAAAAATAGAGCTAATAACAGACTGCCAGGTGGATTGAAATTGTTTGTGTCCATACATATTTTTGTAATGGGAAAGGTATGTTCTTGTCATACATTTTGAAATAAAATGAAGTAATAATAGTAAAAGCAATAAAACTAGGGGTGACTACAGGACTGTCCAAGATGCAGCAGTATTCTACCCACATCTTAAGTGTCTTTCTTTCATTCACCCTAGATAAATGGTGCAGCTAATATAGCTATTAATTGTGTTCAATAAGGTATACGAAAGTAGCAATGATGAAAGGTACCTCTTTAAATAGGCCCTAGAGAAGATATCAGAAACATACACCAGCTTAAATTAGAAGAAATTGATCTGGCCATTGAGTAGCTCTGTATATCACAGCACTGTCTTCTTTCTATGTGCAGTGAAAAGTAAGGACAGAAGAGGTGACTTTCCCATTTTTTAAGTCTGACTCTTGAAGCTGCTTAATGCAGCTGTTTCTTTTTTCATCTGCCCTGTGATACTGTATTTTAAAAATACTGATTGTTTCAGAGCGGTCCTTAAAAATGTCCTGTAACCTATCTTTTTGCCCTCCATCTTCCCCCCTGCACACCCACATGCACAAGAAATTCATCATTTCAGCTCACACTCTGCAGTAAGCATGGAGGACATTGGTGTCATCATCCTTATCGCAACAAAAATCTATCTTCCGTATTCTGCACAAAGGCAAAACTCATCTGTTAACACAGAGTGAGTCAGTTCATAAAAGTAAATAATAATGGCATGGAGCCACTGCTACCAAAGAGTTGTCAACTCCATGTTATGAAATTTCAAGCTGTGGGTTACTCGTGGAGCAAACAGCACAGGAAAGACATGGGAAGCAACGAATATTTAGGAAATTTGCATCATTGCAGAAGAAAGATTATAACCGCTCCTTACATGCATCTCTAGAAAAAGGCAAACAAGTAACTCCAGGTAACTGCTTATTTCTCAGCTTGGGTTGGGATCTTCCTCATTTGAAATAAGTAATGTACACGAGCATTTGGCATTTACTGTAAAAGTTAAGCTTTCACTAATAAGGCTATGCAATTTATCTCACTTTCGGCTTTATCAAAGTATCGTTGTTTGTTACCCTTACGGCAGAAAGAGCACAATTTTTCACAACACCAAGCACCACAGAGAAATTTATACATCCAAAGCCAGCTCTTGATAACTCAAGATAAATGTCTTCTTGCTTGTTGATTTCATTCTTGAAAATATCTTTTATGACACAAGCTGAAAATTGTTTAATTCACCAGATTCTCAGAATAAAAAAAGCAAACCCAGGATGCTGAGACTTGGCAAGGAATAAGACACTGGAAGAAAGGTATTTATAGTCAGGACTGGGTGATGTCAGTAATGTATGGTGATAGGATTCCCATCTATGTGTTTTGGCACATGATTTGAGAGCTTGAAAGAGAATTGTTTATTTTGGAAAGAAAATGTATGCAAGGAGTAGAGCAGAAAGATGTTACTTGTTTTAGATTGTAATATTTCTCCCCACCTCCTCAGCGCCATCCAAACTGAGAAAACCTGAGCTGGCCAAAACAAAAAAAAACCTGCTGGAGAAAGTATGGTCAAATCCAGGCACTCAGAAATCACCTGAACCTGGAAATTTGTAAGTAAGCTTTCAAAAGGATGATTTTTTTTCTGTTGTTTTTATGTAGCCTACATTGTTTGCTTTCTTTTTTTCTTCTGGCATTTTAAGATTCTGTATTGCAATTTAATTTGTACTTGCTTTTATTCGTAGATGTTTGGAAGTATATATTCATATGATGTTTGAAGGCATTTAGTTTTAGAAAACTACGGCTGAAATCTTCACAAGCTCAAATGGTTTCAGGGACAGAGGCTGTAAGAAAAGCACCAGTCATTGTGAAAACTGTCGGCACCAGGGTTGTGTTCTAGAGCCCCAACAGGATGTGCAGATTGTGTAGAAGATGGCTAATGCATCTCTCAAAATAGCTGTTGTGAAGAATACATAATTTGATATTTACATTCAGCTGTGTATTGAAACCTAATTTCAATATTTTAGAAAAGCCTTCAGTATGAAATTAAAACATTAGCAAACCATAAGTCTCTGTTGCACTTTCCCTATCTTTTTCAGCCTTGAGTAACTTAAAGATGAGCTTCTCTTGTCTAAGGTGTTCTCCTATGCTGTTTGTGCTACAGTTCACCCAGTGGGGCTTCACTCATGGCCTCATAGTGGGATTATCTGGGCATGGACATGAAGATACCTGATTTTGAACAGGACTAATGGGATATATTTCTTACAGGCAGAGGGAAGTGCACTCTGCCCAGTGGGTTCTTCACTTTCAGCTCCAAATGCAGCCTAGAGGTTCTGTCAGTAGGTGTTAATGACTATGTATCTCAAGTGCTGAGGTAGTTGGCAACAGTCATTCATATGTGGCACCTCAGAAAAGCAAGCCTGAAGGTTGAGGAAAGATTATTTTCTGTTCCACACGTGCTACCAAAAAAAGTAAGGATTCCAGGAACAAGCAGGAACAGAGATACTCATGCCAACATGTGCATCAGTGTGTGACTGACATGACACCTCCATCTTTGTCACACTCTAACATGTAAGAAATTATTTGCAACTCTGGAATGAAAAGTTAAAGACAATTAAGAAATTAATTCTCAACTGCAATTACAGTAACTTACACGGTATTTTTTATAAGCAAGGGAGGAGCATACAAGAGTAGCAACAGAAAATGCTATCAGAAAGAAAATTCCATCTCTTGTAATTAAAGGACAATGAACACCAATCAGTGTAATCCCATGACCGTTTTCCCCTCCTCCATTTAATTAGTTCCTTGTGTGAAGATGAGCTGAAGATTATTGTCCTTTAAAATGTATTTACCCTCTCTCACATATGTAACTACATACAGAATAAAGGCTCCACAAACTTTTCTATACTGTTGTTGCCTGCTGAATTTATCACTGTGCAAAGGGCTGCTCTGACTGACTCAGCTGCAGAACTGATTTGTCTTGTCAGTGGAGAACAGATGCGTAGATGCTGAGTCACAAACTCACTTGCATAACTGGAAGGGTAAAACAAGCTGGTCGAGTGACTTGATTTGCAATTTGATACTCATTCCCAAATGCACTTGCACCTGTATTTTGAGATAGCAGGGATAGTTAATTACAGTTTAAATCACTTCAGTGGTACCCATGAAATGTCTCCTCAACACTATGCTGTTCTGTTCTTTCTCCCATAACCCCTGGGATCTGGCCAAGAGTTTCTTCTTTCACACAGGGAAAAAAAAAAAAATCTGTGTTTTCCTTCACTATTATAACTAGTCACCATCACTACGCTAACAAATCCTCACACGGAGCTTATGTCAAAACGCCTGTATTACTGCTTGTCATCTTTTTGAAGGGACTAATATTAGGCTATTTAAAGGGCTTAGCAATAAACCAATGACAAGGTAATGTTAAGAAAGAAGGTTGATCTTTTGTGTATGCATAGAATTCCAAAACACTGGCATAGAAATCATAATCTAAAATTTTCCTGAAGATGTAGGTATACTGTTTTAACTGCTGGTTTGGTGAAGAAAAAAACGGCCTTTTAGTTCAGAAGATCTAAATGGCCTTTTAGTTCAGAAGATCTTATGCTCAAGAGGAACTAGAAAAAACTTTGCACTGAGAAAGAGTAGTTTGTCCAATGCTCTATCAGCCTAAGAATCAGAAGCATGTAACCATGCTTTAAGAAAAGGGTAGCTATAACTCCAGAGAAAACAGTGTTGAGGGCAGTCATCTACCTTATGGATGTCATTGTTTCCTTTATAAAGTATGTTAGAAAGTGCAATAGTCTTTCTTCTGAGAACTGTATAGTAACCCACAAGCACTAACTCTTGACAGCTATACTAAGTAAAGAAGATCCTAGCCTAATTGAATTGACAAGGGCGTTGACACAATCAGCAATGAAATCCCTTGCCAGAAGCCCCATGAACTGAGCTAGTGGCAGAGGAGGCTCCTTCCACTGTGCTCATCACTCAGCTCTGCCTCCAGCTGTCTCTGAAGATTTTTCACTGACTCAACTCAGCACATCATCTCTAGATGAGACTTGTTTATTACTGTAATGGTTTGCTTTGGGTAAATTAGCCCTTTGGAAAATTTTGTTGTCAGTTAAGTTTCTGTTTCCTCCCACATCCTTGAGCAGAGTGAGCTGAGCCCACACTCACACTGACACATTTCTCACCCTTCTCACACTGTATGCTCTGGAGCTCCTCTGAGAGCTGCATTTTTATTTGTACGCAGAGATAGTCATATGTTTAACTCCAACAAGTTCTAGCACTTTTATAGCAAATCTGAAAACTCTCACTTTCTTACCCAAACTAAAATGAAACTCTGCTTGCTCAGGATGAGCCCAGGGCAGGAGGGGTAGTGGTGGTGCATCTGAATGCACTTTTAAAATACTTCTACCAATATGCTCCATACAAACAACAACTTGTACATTGGCTCTGACAATTTTTCATCTGCTTGAATGCAACCTCCACTTCAGAAATCTCATAGCTATTAGTTTTTGGAGGGCTGTCTAAAAACAAAGGTCACCTTCAACCTCTTACAGTTTTCTACTGAATCTTGTTAATGGACTGTGAAAGAAACAAACTTTGGGCTTAGATAGACATTTGGTTATAGTTTTTTTTCCTAAGAAAGGTACTCCAATGAAGGTAGGCTAGTGCAAAACATGTCTTATAGATGTATGGTAGTATTGGGTTTGTATTGCTGTACCTGTATCTGGATGGAGGCTCCTATTTTCCCAAGGTTTAGAGCATCAGAGATGGGATTTTTTGATCAGCTCATTAGAAAGCTGAGACAATCACAAATCTGGTTATGATTTGCAGTTGTGTAAGTATCTGAATTCTGGGAACTAGTTTGAGCTTGCCTCTAAGATCTAGGAAGCATTTCATCAGAAATACATGTTACAGCTGCCAAAGCCAGCTACCAGAGCATTTGTATAATTAATTTCGCTTTCTGGTTCTTCTCTTAAGGGGATTGGATAGAGGACACAAGTGGTCTATTCACTCACTTGGAGACGTGTTCATTATGTTTTGATTCTCTTCTATACTGTTATCAAAACAGCTGACTGCCTATCCTCCATCTCATGCTTCCTCTATTTTTTAGTATTAGGCCTGTCTCACTTGATGCCATGGCCAAACTTCTGTTGAAGCAGAATTTGGCAATTACTTTTAACAGGCATAGACTTTTTATTAAGTAGCACACAAAATTTTCTGTGCCACCTGTATAGCATTCAGACCTAAGAAATTAAGGGAAAAAAGTAGAAAGATGGTTGTATAGAGGCATAAGCCTTAAGAGAAACAAAATATCTGTAAGAAAAAGGCAGAGACATGAAAAGACATGTAATCTTCTCATGAAAGGAGAGGACTAACACTTGGGGAATTTGGATGAAACCTCTAGTTAGATCAAGGATTCCTGTACACCTGTAGGCATTTTGACACCTTCTGTGATTTCTTTCCCAACTATAATATGTGGGTAGTAATACACACAGCAGTGTTTTTAAAGTAATTGCTTGCAAATTGGTTTAGAGAGCCTGAAGTAGAGTATAGTTTATAAATGTAATGCAAAATTATTATTGTTGTCACATAAATTGAGAATCTTAGTCCATCAACTTAATTCCCACCAATGCCACATGTATGGCAGGGTTTCTAACATTACTTGGAAAATCATCTTGCAAGAGAAATGTTGTCCTTCAACGACCTGCACATTTATTTTCTTCCATTTTCAGGGAATACAACTGAAAATTTCCATGTAGTACAGGTATTAAGGCTGGTGGGCATATTACTGGATAGGTGAAAGAATTTGGAGAGTGCTTTTTTGCATCTAATTGATTATCTGTCTTATAACTTAAAATATACTGCAAACACTTGTTAAGCTGTTAAACTGCCTGCTAAGATTCTTTGACTAAGTCACAGACAGCTTGGATACACCTCAGCACCTACTAATCCAGTATCAGTTTGGCAATGTACACTGTCAGGCTACCAGCTGGTACCGGGTGAACGTGTTCCATGGTTTGCACTGAGTTGGTAGATTGCTCTATTCAGACACCTGAACAAAGACAGAATCATTTTCAAATAAAGCTACAAACAGTTCAACGGCAGATATGCATTCTTAGAAACAGCAAACCTCTGGAAAATAAACTCATTAGACTGGTAACCAAAATGAAAATGAAAATTAAGTGTGTGGCAGTGAGATTGTTGACTAATGAAGAGCTGGCTTTGCTATAGCAGCTAATGAACGTGTCTTAGACACAGTTCATGCAATAACAGGCACTAGATGGTCAGCCTAGCTGCTCTTGCACTGTGGCATTTAAGGGCTTCCTATTTGGAGGCATTTCTCAGTGCTAAGATCTGCCATCTACAGCTCTTGATTTTGGATCACATTTAAATCACAGATTAGGGGAGACCTCAGGGAGCTATTTTGTCCAATCTCCTTCTCAAAGCAGAGTCAACACTGATTTCTGATCAGGTATCTCTGGGATTTGTCCAGCTGGGTCTTGAAAATCAGCAAAAACAGAGATTCCACAACTTCTCCAGGCAATCTCCTGTTCCAGTGCTTCATTGCCCTCATAGTGGTGATTTTTCCTATTGGAATCTGCCCTATCTCAATTTATGAGCATTATTTCTCATACTCCTGCCATACACTTGGGTTGTATCAGTAATCTCTTCAGTGCTTAAATGCTGCTTTTAGATCCCCTAAATCTTTTCTTTCCTGGGCTAAACAAGCCCAGTTCCTTCAGCTTCTCCTAACAGGCCATACACTCCAACTCTCAGACCATCTTAGCGACTCTCTGCTGGACTTGTTCGAGTTCATCTACATCCTTCTCATGCTAAGAATCCCCAAACTGTTGACCTTCTTACAAAAGGAAAGGAAAGGGAGCAAGAACTCTTCCTATACCTGTAACATACTTTGTGGGTGATGTAGCTCTACAGCAATAGGGCGAGTGTTTTACCTGTTTGCTCTTTCCCAAGAATAAACAAAGTGTAAGGCAGCAGAGAGAATATTACTGAGATTTTCAAACCTCATGTCCCTACATTCTCACTGACCAGAGTAGCTCCACAAATAGGCTGTGGTTTTGAATTGGAAGAGTAATTCTGATCTCCTCTGTGACTGATAAGGGGCTAAATCGTATGTGGAGAATCCAGTCAGAGAGAGAAAGAAGGACAGAGCCATATAGAGAATGGAATAACCTTAAGAAAACTACATATACCAAGGTGGCTGGAGATGGAAATGTAGGGTATCTGTCATCTCAGCATTTCTCCTCCCCCCCCACCATGTTTGATATAGGGTTTAAAGGAGGAGACTCCAAAGTATCACCGGAACAGGTGACAGGACCCCCTTGAGGAATGTAGGGGGAGAAAAAGTCTCTGTAAAGCAGGATTATCTTACAGATAATTAATTTAACTGTCACTGAGCTTCAGATGTGGCAGGATTTCAAACATCACTTGTCATATAATAGAAATAATTTTCATCACAAATTGATGTGTCTATCTCCTGTCACCCTTCAGGTAGTGAGCATATGAAATTTCATATGCAGGTATTCAGTATGTTATTTGGAATGGAAATGAAACATAGTTTCACCACTCTAGATGAGTACTGTTTATTGGTGAACTTTAAAGAAATTTGCTGTTGCTTATTTCAGGAGGTTAATTTTGTTTATCTGTTATTATTTTATTAAGTTATACTTGCTTTTAAATCCACAACAAATTGATATTTACAGCAATTGTATATGCTGCAGTTACTGTTAAATGTGGAAACTATTTTAAGTTATTATTTATGTAGGATCTTCTCTTGCATAATTATATGTTAGTTTGGTTTTCTTTTCTTTATCATGTTGTACAAATTTACTCTGTAAGACAGAAACTATATTTAACATCCTCCCTATCAATACGTGTGTAACACTACCATTATCAGCTACCAGGTTTGCAGTAAGCCCCATGGCTCACAGCTGTGTAGTGTAAAGGGGTGTAACTTTGTCTTCTGTCCTTGTTCCTCACTGATGTACTATATCTCTCAGGGGTCTGTCTGCTGACCTTGGCCAAGAAGCAAGGGTTATTTTGTTAGGCATGGTGCAAATGCATACTAGATGATGTATCTTTCCAGAAACAATTTTCTTTCTGCAAAAAAATGCATGAATTCATTTCTCAGGAACAGAAGTACAGCTACCTCATTTACCTTACAGTAATTTTTTATATGATATTAATAATAGATTTTTCTATAATTTCTCAAATGCTACTTTTAAAGTATATATATAAACTGTACTTTTTCAGAGCAAATCATTCTACAAGTTGATATGCTGGAGTAGAGGTTGTGTGGTCTGGTTTTGGTTCATCCGTTGGGACTTCCTTATCAGTTTGCTCACTTAGCTATGAACTGAGCCAGTGAAAGGGGCAGCATATGATGCTTTCAAAGATCCAGAAGTTAAGGGATCTGTGTAGAAGTGCCAATGCCCAGCTCCACCCTGATGGATGCACAGTCAACTAATTGGAAGTTAATAGTTGCTTCACATGAAAATATGACTGTACACTTTGTTTGCTGCAGTCTGTTTCACCCATCGCTTCCTGTGAGCACAAAGCCAGCCAGCCAGGGCTGGGACTGGCTGGGACTCACTCAGGACTCCAGCAGATTTGGTCAGGTTTGATCTTTCTGTAACCAAACAAGGTAGCTGCATCCATCAAGAGCTGGTGGCTATAAATGCAGTGCAGATATTAAGTTGCGCTTCTGCCTTTTTCACTTTCATGTATAGATGCTTCATGTAAAGAGATACTCCCCAGCTGGGGTAAATGAGAGGAGATCTGTGGGCTCTCCTGGCATTACTGTATAGCTATGCAGTGCCCCTGGTACTCTCTACCTTTGCATTTCTTAACTGTGAGACTTGATGTGTGCCTGGTAACAGCTGCCTGCCAGAATCCTGGAATACTTGCCACAGTCAACAGACAGGTTTCAGAGATAAAATATAAGCCTTCACTTTTCTCAGATATTTTGCAAGTTGTTTGACAAATACCCCTCTACTTTGATATGTACCATTAATTTTTAGCCTTTTCTAGCTAAAGCACTGCCCTGTAAAATGCAAACATTAACAATGACTTTGTTTCATTCCACTGAAATCTATACCATCTGCCTTGCTATATATGGAGGACTCTAGGCAGCAATTGGTCATGACTGGGCTGTGAAGTGTATTGCTCTTCGGCTGTGTGTTCCAGCTGAA
Source organism: Bucco capensis (assembly GCA_013396975.1). Classification (NCBI taxonomy): domain Eukaryota; kingdom Metazoa; phylum Chordata; class Aves; order Piciformes; family Bucconidae; genus Bucco; species Bucco capensis. The sequence goes on from VWZO01003228.1 coordinate 572,441, forward strand.
TGATACCAAATGATTCTTCTCTCACCTTCAGCTAACAAAAAAGCTCTTATTTTTCTTCTTACATCAGTAACATATCACTACCATGCTACCCTTGGATACATTTACTAGAAAGCATTTAGATCTAGCCACAAAGCCACCTGAAGGGTTCCCACTTGTGCAACATGCCTTTGGAGGAGAGTAATCCACATGGTACAGAAACACTCCATGCAGTTTGTGCAGGCTTCCCACTCCTTTCTGGGTGAATATTGTTATATAGCTTGTTGAAAAGCTCTGGCAGCATGAATAAGGTGGTCCATCAACATGGCTGTATAAAATTCATGCTCATACAATTCTAGGATAGAATTGTTCTATTGCATGAAACTTGGTGGGTTTTAGGAAACACCTTTTCTCTGAATAACTAGTGATTTGAAAAGGATGCTCCAAAAAGCTACAGAAATGTTCTCATTTACTAATGACTCTCTTTGTGAAAGTCAGTTTATTCTTTACCACACTTTCCTAAGCCTTCTAAGGTTTTAACCCCTGGATGTTCTTGCACCACCATCATCCCCTGTCCTCAGGTGCTTCTCCCTTCACATCTGATATACAGACTGGTATTTTCTTCTCAGAGAGCAATCATGAAGGAAAAGCAGGACATGTAGGTTTGCACCTGCAGCACCTGCTATGTGTCTTCCTTGCCTATCATTTTTATCCCTCTTAACTGTCATAAAGATATCCTTGTCCATGCTCTGCCAGATTACAAAGTGCTCCCTATAGTGCAGAAACTAAATGCATTTCATCTATGGGCATGCAAATGCGCAGAAGAGATACCTCACTACTGTCTGATAGCAGGAGTTAGAATACATATCTTTACTGAAGTATAGGTAATACTTTTCATTAGGCCAGCTGAAGTGACAGGAACTTTGTCATGTTATACATGTGGGCTCTACTCTTGCATTCAATAGCTGTGACAGCAGCAGAGAAATCCAGAGGCTTTCTTGATGATTAACCAAGCCTCCAGCTCCCAGAAAACAGTATTGTTCCATCAGCTCCAATTAACTATACCTGTTTAAATCTGTTATATGAAAATATGTTTAATCTGTTCATTGATTGATTACTAGCTTAATAAAACATGCTGGCACCTGCTGTCATTTCCTAAACCAACAGAAACCCCAGGGCTGTTTCTATTCCATCCAATCTGGCATTTAATACAACCATAACTAGATTTGCAGCTCTTTAAGAACCCATGTATGGGTAATGAACCTTCAAAGCCGTGCATGGGTGCCAAATTGTGGTTCAGAAGGAATTCAAGGGCCTTATACCCAGGGCTGGCTTTGCATGCCTTTCAGGCATAATTGAAGAAGAATTTAAATCTTTTCCTAAATAAGCAAGAGAGAGGTCCCTAGCACGGAATATACTCTGACTCCACAGCAATTACATCTGCACAGCGTTCAGCCCTCCACCCTTTTCCAAAACCTTCTTCCTAATGAAGGAGAGAAACAGCAAGCAAAATGGAAAACATCTACAGGGCTCAATATGTAGAGCATTATGTTATCCCTTGTAAATCCAAACAACTCCACAGGCTTCAGAAAAGAATTAAGGTGGATTTAGCTAGCTGTGGAGAGACTTGGCTTCTGAATTCTTTTCAGTCTGTTTGTTCTTCATGCAGCCAAGGAGGATCTCTTTATATTAGCAACATTTAGTGAAGAAGCTGTTCTATAATGCCAGTAGCTTTTGTCAGATGTTACAAGGAAGTGTGAAAGACTCAGCAGGAGTGTTTGATGTACCTTACCCAAAGAGGAAATATTGCAGCTGAAGACCCAGTTTCCCTGGCAAATGAATACAGTGAAAGAATTTGTAGCATCAGTCTTTCATCAAGACTCCACTCACCTCAGAAACTGATAAAACATTTAATTTCAGGACCACTTAATGATCCATGAGGTTAAAAAGAAAAAAAAATTAAATTCATATAATGTTATCTGTCCAGGTCCATGAAACAGTAATTTCATTGAATCAGGGTATGCTAGCTTACATCAGACCTGATCCTAGCTTAAAAGAGGCTTGTTTGTACGGCACATCCAGGAAAGCATACATGGATTTTATATGTGTCTGAGAGCTGGCTTTGTGCTACAGAACTAGGCTAGTAGCAGTTTGCTCTATTTTTAGCTAAAAGCTTCACAAAAGTCAGTTTTTATAAACTCACAACACTATAACTTCATACCTGAAATTAGTACATGTGTTATGTGTGCAAACTCTTCTGTACACATGGGTAAACTTGAGACAAACATAGGGATATTTCTATGTAGTAGATTACCACAGGGAATTGGAAGTATTAATGTAAGAAGCCTGGTGAAACTGCTTTTCCTCAAAATTGAGAACTCCCAGACGCTCTGAGATGTTGGTAGGTGGTAACGAAGAGAAATCTGCTTCCATGTAATTTCTTATTTCTTGGGCTTTGTAAGAAACTCAGTCAGGCTATTCTGTGATTAACCTGGTAGGCAGCTTGATTGGAAGCATCAGGCACCAGAGCAGAGAGAACTGGGGGTCTACCCACTGCAGACAGTCCCTCTGCTCTATGGATTTTCCTTGAACAACTAGACATCCTCAGAGTATTTCAATGTACATGAGACTCTAAATTGTTTACATATTGCATTTCACTACACATTTATGAGCACTAAAAGTTATTACATCTTTCCTATTCCTAGAGATGAGGAAACCAAAAGTAAAATATGGCTCATCAAAAGCCATCACTCAAGATCTAGGTCAGGATTAGGAGTCTTTAAGGAAAAAAAACCAGTTCTTCAGAGAAAAGAAAGAACTAAAAAGGAGGCTTCCTGCCTCCAGCTGTATTGTCCGTTATGTTGCCCAAACTTCTTTAAAAAATTACTGGCATCAGTGATCCCTACAGCAATGAATTCTGCCTTTATCTCTATAAATGAAGTATATCCTTTCCCTAGTAAATTATCATTTTCCATTAAATATCCCTCACATAATAAGAGAGAGTACAAAGTGAAAAAAAATTTGCTTTGCTAATTTTTAGCTTTGTATGTGAGGTTGTTCAGAGAGGATATGATGACAAGACAGAAAATTCCAGATCTCTTTTATGGGCAAATCACTTTTCTCTGTTTAACCATTTTCATTATCAATCTACACAGTGCATGTTATTTCGTAAGTGACTGAAATTAGCATAATAATCCAAATCCAAAGTGTTTTTTTGTATGTATGATGACAGCACAATCTTTTCATCTGACTTACCTGGTTTTGTTTCTTGTAACACTGTGCAAATGGGCACCCTTTGTAGAATCTAGCAACATAATATCCTTGGGTCCTTGTTTGTCCATAGTGAATTTTTTTTTAGTACATATTCATGTAGCTCAATTAGCTAGCCTCCTTCGAAAGTTTTCCTCCAAGCTAGGTGACAAGATTTACAGAAATAATAAAATCCTCTCACTCTCCATTTCCTCTCTTAGAAGATTAATAATTTAACAATATTGCTACCTTGCCACTACTCAGCTACTGAAATTGTAACTGAAGTCTCTCCCAAAGCACAAGAGCACTGCTGCTCATCTGTCTGGTGTTCCATACCCTCCTCACAAATTATCGAGAAGATACCAGATGTTTCTAGATGAACATTTTGCTCTTGACTGAGTCGTCAGACACATCAATCAATGCACCCATAGCTTGACCTGTGCTGCAACAACAGCGGCTAATTTGTAATTGTTGTTCCATGCCATACAAAGCAGAATGTATCTTTGATTATCCATGAAGTTACATTAACACACAGCTTCATTTTCATCTTCAATTGCATTAACAACACTAAAGGCCCATTTACTTTCTGCAGTCCAGTGGTAAAGATGAAGCCACTCTAGGGATGCTGCAGGTGGTCTCACAAAGAAGCAGCTTGGAAAAGAAGAGAAAATCAACACATAATTCAATGCCTTCAGGGAGTTTTAGAGAATTGATGGGACCCACCTACCTAAATTCAGCTCCAGCATCAAGATGTAAGAGAAAAATTCCAGCAAAGACTACACATGGAAGAACAGTTTTGCAATACAGTTTTTTTGATTAACAAGTTAACAAAGTTTTGGATTTTTCAAGGAGAATGAGGCACTCTCAGATATATTTTTAACTGACTGTTAACCATAAAACCTCAAATATTTACTTATTGCTTAAGAATTTTTCCTGACACAACAACAATATAGAAAATAAGGAAGGAATAAACTTCCTACATCTTTGCACTTGTCTCCGTCATGACAGAATTTTTTCTCAGCCTGCCCAGGATAGGATTGATGCAATGCAGGAGAAGTTTTCGAGCCTTGTTATAACTGACAATAGCAACATGATTGCTCTTTCAGCTACTACTTGACACCAACGAAAAAGTACCTTTTAGCTTTTAAAATTTCCAGATTCAAATTATCTCAAATTTTTGTGGAGAAAGAGAGAAAAGGCTACACCCTAATAAATGTTCAAGAAAAGCAAAACCTTATCTCAGAAAGACTTGAACGACCTCTACAACTACTTGTGTGGCTCATTAGCATGTATTATTAGTGTGTATTAAAACTGCATGTCCGAAGTTGTTTGTTTGTTTGTTTGTGGGGTTTGGTTGGGGCTTTTTTAAAGTTAGAATGATGGAGAAGGTGGAATATTTTCCCAGGAATGGTCTAAGTTATTGAAGTCACCACCCAAAAGTGGGCTAAATTTGACCCTTACTCTGAAGCACCACATGAAAAGCACACCTTCTCTTGCCCACACTAAGCACTTAAATTTGTTTGAATTACATTCCCAGAAGCTCCTTTGACGTCCTGTGTCACCATGCACACCTCAAGCCATCAGGACATGATAGACATTGCTGTATCCAAGAACGGTGGAGGGAGACGGACGACGAGACAAGGGGCCCACGGGACTAGATGCTCCTGACCGGCTCACAGCGGCGCTTGGCCCTCGCTCTCTCTCAGGCGCCCGTACTCCCCGCCAGTTTTAGCTCCCTGTGCGTCCTTCACCCCACCGCAGCCCCATAACGCCTCCTCACCCCGCCCCGGCCCAGGTGGCGAGGCTCTGAAAGCACTCGGTTCCCAGCGAGGAGGAGTGGGCAAGGAAGGGCTGGGGCGTCTCCGAGGACAGCGGCACGTAGGTGGGAAACCTCAGGCCTGCCTAAGCTTCCCAGCACCCGCGGGGCGGGCGTGTCTCGTGGTTGGAAGTGGTGCAAGCCGTGCGCCGCCTCGAGGGGACGGAGGAGGAAGAAGGAGAAGAAAGGGAATAAGGGAAATAAATTGAAAAAAGTGAAGAAGGGGAAGAAGACAGCCCGGCGCTCGGCTGAGATGGTCCCTCCTCCACCCGCCCCTTGATGGCGGTGATTGACAGTGGCCCAGGGGCGGGGCGCCGCTATGCAAATCATTACCCTGTGGCAGCCAATAGGTGTGTGAGCCGAGCGGCGGAGGTGGGGCGCTCCGCGCGGACCAGCGCTCGCCTCGACGGCGCGGGCTCTGCGGAGCCAGTGGCACCTCGGGGAGCCGAGCGGCTGCAGCCAGCCGGAACGAAACGGGCCGGGCCGGGCCGGGACTAGTTGAGCTGTTCTGTCCGCGAGTGAGTACCCGCCAGGATGGGGTAGGACGAAACCGCACTTTCCTCGGGGGGCCAGACCTGGGCATGTCACTCCGGGCATGTCGCCGTCGGTTGTGGGAACGGAAGCCTTGCCATGTTCCCGAGCTCCCGCTCAGCACCAGCCGAGGTCCACGGGTACCCGTCGGGTCGGTACCCGACGCGGAGCTGCTTCGGGACAGAGCCCACCTCTCGGTCGGGCCGGGACATGGGCTCCGGCGCTGGCAGGCAGCCCGCCCCCTCCCCTGCTGTCGGCGTGCCCGGTGCTGGGCAGCCAGCCCGGACGGCAAGGCAGAAGGAGCAGGGATCTTTCAGAGCGCCTTACACCTCGTTTTTTTTGCGTAAGAGTAACCGAAACTGCCCCATTTGAGTAGAGAGGGGAAGTACGAAACCCGGAGGCAGAAGGGGTGGCAAGGATGGGGACTGGGCTTTTGGGTCCGGAGGTACCTTAGCTGTCTTCGAATAGCACTGGTCCCTCAAAAGGAGTAAAAGAAGTGGCTGGGTTTTTCGCAGCATGAGGGAAAAACACAGACACTATTCAGTGTGAGTCTCCTTGTCCAGTCCCAGTGGGTGCCTGCATTTCTAGTTGCCTGGTTTGTCTGGCTTAACGAGTATTAACATTTCATTCATAGTGCTCATATGTGATTATGAATATGCTCCTATGTGGTTATACATAGCTCCAGAGAAGATACTGTAGAAAATGAGGTTTATATGCAACATATAATACCTTTTACTCCTTTCTTGGGCACAGCATGTGTAGATCTGTGAGTGGGTGCAAAAGTTAGTGTCCTTTGATTGCTTCCTATTAATTGATATTCATTTCCTTTCCTACCAAGAAGAATTAGTACTCATGTATGTCTGAAATAACTGCATGTAACTGTGTGATACCAGGAAAGGAAATGACTAGAAGAATAACACTGGCCTAAAACAGACATTCACACTTCTTGTTCCTGTTCTTTAGAGGGTATTTTAGGAACCATTTTTAAAGCTGTCAGGGATCAAAATGGCAATGTAAGGCTTTTTAAGAGTAGAATACAATTTGAAGGATGTTGCTGAATGGCGTTACTCTCTGTTTAAGTCATTTTATATGGAAATGGTGAGACTATAAGATTAACATGCTTTTTTTTGTTCAAAACAGACTGAAGGTCTAACAGATGAACAGACTAAAGATCATCCTTAAGAAAGGATGGTTTAGGTGTCCAACACTTCTGAGGACCTATGACCTTTTTCTCAGCCCCCCTCCCCCCCCCCCCCCCCCCCCNCCCCCCCCCCCCCCCCCCCCAACTGCCTTGTATGACCATTGCTCTGAAACTGAAATTGCATACTAAGTTATATGGTCAATGTATCTGGTGTTTGGCTGAGGCTAAAACTGCATGTTACCCTCTGTTGTCATAAGAGATCTTCATGAAGAAGCTAAGCATGGTACAGAAGATCTCCTGAGACATTAAAATGGGGATAATGTGACAACAGTATCTTCTGGCCACTGCAAATAAACATGATGCTGTGGGGCACAACTGTGTATTATATCACAGTTTTGGAGATTTTGGTGCCATATCTGACACCTTCCATTATATTATAACAGTAACTAAGATCTGTTCCAAAAGAAGAAATTTTATTTGTTGCCAGTACAGAAATAATAGGGAAGAGAATTTGCTGGGTGAAAAGAGTCACCCAAATTTCTTTTCAGCATGGGCAGTGGGTCTGTGCAAGCATGTCCACTGTGCTGGAAACACAGTGACACTGGAAACAAGGGCACTGAACAAATCCTGGAAGTGCAGGGCCGTGGGGAAACTGTTACAATGTTACCTACTCCGTTTGGTGCATTGTAGCACTGCACCTAAACCAGACTCGAGAGGATTTTCTATGGCTTCTTTCTATCCTGTAAGGATAGAAATTGTCTGCTTCTGCAAACAATTGATCCAATATTCAGTGAGTCATAGCTAGTTCAACATAGATCTCATTGGTGAAACAAGTAGATTACTTCATGTGTTTCCGGTGTCAACACAGGGAACAAACTGATCATTTCTCCTTTTATAAACTCCTTTTATACATTCAGAGTCCTCTTTCTACAGGGTTGTATTTTCTAAACTGTTTGGAGACAATTCCCAGTATTCTCTGACTTTCCTAGTGTGATAATTGGTGCAGAATGTATTATTCCAAATGAGGCCTTATCTATGCCAAGCAGAGTAAAACCAGTCCTTCCCATGCCATCTCTCTTTTAAGATATGGGGCTTTTTTACAGTGGCATTATATTGTGAACTTGATTTTTAGCTTGCAATTTATTATAACCCCACCAATGCTTTTCTGTTACCAAACTAGGTGTTCCCTGCTTTCTATCTTTGCAAATAATTTCTTCTAAATGTACCATACGAGGGTCATTTTAATAGATTTTTTTTATTTTTGTTAGTACTTCTCTTTCTTGCCAAGGTCATCTTAAATTATCATTTCTCCTCCCCTCCATCACCAAATGCTTGCTTCCACTCCCTTCCATTTCAGTGTCACCTGGAGACTGTACATGCTCATGTTTGGTTCCACTTTCCAAGTTGCTAATGGAAAAAAATAGATAACCTCTGAGTGTGACAGAAACCCATCATCATGTTGGCATATGGAAAACCAGTTCTGATGGTGTGAAGACAGCTGCTGTGTCAAGTATGAAGGTGCTGGACCAAATACATTTTCCACTATCTTTTATCTGGCCTATCAATTTTCTCTCTTTGGTCATCCCTGTAATGCAGGGATGACAAAACAGTGCAGAAATTACTGAGGCAATGTTAATTTGACCAAATAAACTCATCTCAGCACCAAATGTATGCTTACCACTTTAATGCAGTTTTGCAGAGAAGCCATTTCTGGTTATGCTTGCATTTGGGGCTGTCCTCCAAGATGTGGCTCCCATGAGAGCCATCTCCGGTGAATCTCCCCCTCTACTCTGTCCTGGTGAGGCCCCACCTGGAATACTGTGTCCAGTTCTGGGTCCCCCAGCTCAAGAAGGGTAGGGAGCTGCTGGAGAGAGTCCAGCGCAGGGCCACCAAGGTTATTAAAGGAGTGGAACATCTGCCCTACAAGGACAGGCTGGAAGAGCTGGGACTCTTCAGCCTGGAGCAGAGGATACTGAGAGGGGACCTCAATGTTTATAAATATGTTAAGGGTGAGTGTCAGGAGGAAAGAGCCAGGCTCTTCTCAATGTCATCCAATGTTAGGACAAGACAGAATGGGAGTAAATTGGATTAGTAGGAGGATTAGTATTAACCTGAGGAAAAACTTCTTTACAGTAAGGACGACAGAGCACTGGAACAGGCTGTCCAGGAGGGCTGTGGAGTCTCCTTCTCTGGAGACATTCAAGAGCTGCCTGGACACATTCCTGTGTGACCTTGTCTAGGTGATCCTGGTCTGGCAGGGGGGTTGGACTAGATGATCTTTCTAGGTCCCTAACATTCTATGATTCTATGAAGAGCATCCTTCCCAGGAAGCAGGAGTGCTCCTTCTGCCTAGGGCTGGCTCCTGGCAACCCCCTCTTTGGGGCTGGGGGAGCTCTGCATGACGGGAGCAATGCAGTTCAATTTCTACGTCTGTCTTGATAGCTTTTGCTGATAGTGTTGAGCGTCTTGATTTCTCATCTAGACTATCACAGGAAGTGTTTGGCACTTCTAATCTAGACCATATTTCTGTAGTTTATCACAGAGAGAATGATGTCACATATCTTGATTTAAAAAGGCTTTTGCTTTATCTACTATGACAGTTAACCCATTAATTGCCAAGATTACTATTGACAAACATATGTTCACAAAAGCCAAGAAAGTACTGAACACTTCAGCTTTTCCTGCTAATCCTTTCCTCTGTGCCATATTTGTGTTAGTGACAAATCATTATTTTTGAAAGCAAGAATAAAGCTTGCTTGAGCTCTGAATATGCCCTGTCAGGAATAGATTCTCTGTAAGTGCCACTGGACAGAATGTCCCTAATTATGTCTGTATTTTGTCTCAACTTCACTGGTGCTTTGAATGAGCCTGTGAACTTCCATGGGTCGCTAAGTAGTGTAAAGTAATTGCCATAAAGCCTGCCAGCATCTGACATGTCCTGAGGCTGAGGCTAGGGGTCTCTGTATGTGCTCTGGGGGGTTATTTTCTGACTAAAACTATTTTGGTCCAGTTATAGTTGTGTAGATTTTGCAGTAGGATCCAGAACTAAGCCTCCTGTACCACCCCACATGAACAAATACCAATTAAACACCTTGTATTTAACCTTCAAGGGATTTTTTAAAGTAAAGAGTACTTACTCTTTGCAACACTGTATCACAGGCTTTAAATATGTGTATTTTAGAAAGTAATGCTGTTGTGCTAGTTTAAAAATGGCTGTAGAACACATTGCTTCTGACTGATGATAACATGTAACCTCATATTTCTACTTAGATGCCAACATAATGGCTTAATCACTTAAAATACCACTGTGTGGTAGCAATAGTAGTTTATAATGTGATATGTACATAGCTATTTTGCTGAGCCAATGTGTTCCAGGGAAGCCGAGGTGATGAATTAGATAATGAATATACTCACAGCACCATAGTGACAGCACAACCTGAGTGCATTGTCCGATTTCCTTACACAGTGACTCATAACAAAGCCAGGCTGTAGTAATTGCCAAGAAATGCGTGACTGCCTGGCTCACTTCTTATGCTAATAGCGTGCTTCTGTTTTAACTACTTGCCAAGCCCATGGAGGTACTGTTCATATGCCCTTGAGTCCATCCAAGCCAATTTTACCTGAAGACCTTAGTGTTGCCTATGGCACATTGTTCTTACAGAAAAGCACTGAATGGAGAGCGATGGTGGGATTTTTTCTTCCCCTTCAGTAAAATACGATCACATACATGTTCATCTACTCTTGGTGTTGATGTTTTTAGCAAGCCATGCATATTATAACTGATCAGAGTCAGCTTACAAGTCTCAAGGATTTCAAGGATTTAGCAGGTTTTCAATATCTGCGGTTGCTAACTATAGTCTGTCTCCAGCATCCTTGGGAAAAGGAAGTGGCTGAACTTGGAATGTACATTAGTCTTTCCTGTCCTTAATTTCTATTTGTATACAGAAGCGTGACAGCTGCTGGGGAGAGTTCCCAGCTTTGGAAGGAGGTTAAAGCAATGCACATGAAGACTTAACACTTCAATGGGCCATGTAGTGAAGATGGGAAACTTTTTTTGTCTACAGGCCTGGTAAAGGTCCCCTCTCAGCCAAAGGAAAACAAATCTAGTTACAATTGCTCGTTAGTGTGACTTGTGAGAAATATATCAAAAGGAGATTTTGAGAATCCATTTTATTGTCTATCCAAGAATGAAAATTTTTCAGCGGTGATCCACAGATGCCCAGTAAAAATTTAGATGACCTAGTAAATTGTAGCAGTCAACCTATTTACAACAAGCTGTCATCTCCAATGCAAGAATAATGTTTACTTAGCATGTGCTACTGTGTAGTAACAAGTTAAAACTTAAGATTTTTTTTGTCAGTCTTATCATTAATATGTGAAAAATGTAAAGCATATTTTGTGTGCATTTAATATATGCCAGTAGCTTCTCCTAGTTTTGATACTGATATCTGGAAAACCTGATAAGCAGTCTACGCTTGGTGAAAACACCAAGATGGTTAGCCTTATTGAATATGTCTGGCAAGTATGAGATGCACCCTAGATCCTTAAATTTTAATATGCTATCACACAAAACCTGGAAGTTATTTATGTTGAAGAGATTAAATACTGCTAAAGAAACTGTGATAAGTCAACGAAGAACCTCCAAAGCTATGAGTATTCAAGTAATTATTGCCTCATTACTTTGAGTTAGAGGCAACAAACTATCTGAAAGTTAATATTTTCCCTGTAGGCCTTTCCTAGCCTTTATGGTAGGAAAGGAACCGCTGGAGACTCTGACAAATGCAGAAATAACCTGCAAAGAATGGAGCCAGCCCTACTTCTCTGCATATATCGGCTTATAATAAATAACTTGTTCTGGTACAAAAGGAAAAGTTGACACTTCATGCAAGCTTTTGGAAAAAAAACCACAAAAAAAACAACAAAAACAATTGCTCTGAGACATTTGCAGCTGCATACACCTCTCACTAGGGTGACTGAAAGTACAAAGAGGTGTTCTGTTGTACACAGGTTTTGACTATAATATGAAATGGGTAGTTTCTAATAGTCTTCAGAAACATTTGTGGCTTCTTACTGGATATTGGTAGCTTTTTTAACTGGTGTTCTGTGTTAACTGATGTATTTTCCATCCTGAACACATTTTATCTATGTATCCAAGAAATCCAGGAAACTCCAGAGAAGATAACTTCCTTTCATTGAGGCCACAAAAAGATTTTGAAATGCTGATCCCTAGCATAGTTGTAAATATTGAAATTAATATGCAGATATGATCCTAAAACAGTTCCAGAAGGCAAACTGTCCTAATGACCTCAGCATAAGAACGATGTGAACCTGTTGGAGAAGGTCCAGAGGAGGTCCACAAAAATGATCAGAGGTCTGGAAGACGTCTTTGATGAGGAAAGGCTGAGAGAGTTGGGGTTGTTCATGCTGGAGAAGAGAAGGCTCTTGGGAGACCTTATTGCATGCAGCCTATCAGTACTTAGAGGGAGCCTATAAGAAATACTAAGACAGTCTTTAGCAAGGCCTGTTGTGGTAGGACAAGGGGTAATGGCTTTAAACTAAAGGACATGAAATTTGGTCTGGATATAAGGAGGAAGTTTTTCACAGTGAGGGTGGTGAGGCACTGGAACAGGTTGCCCATCCATGGAAATATTCATGGTCAGGTTGGACAGGGCTCTGAGAAACCTGATCTAGTTACAGGTATCCTTGCTCAGAGCAGAGGGGTTGAACTACATGACCTCTAAAGGTCCCTTCCAACTCTAACCTTTCTGTGATTCTAATTTTTAGGTTATGATTTTTGGTGTTTCCTGGAGCTCTTCTAGAAGAGAAGCAACAATAAATAGAAATGATCTGAGAAATTAAAGCCTGCTGTTCCACCAATGATGGACATGACTGGGGAGACAGGGAATTTGGTCTGAAAATGTGATTGACACTCTGCTACAAGGCAACCAGAAGCTCTTTCAGAAAAAGGAAAAGCTATTGTAAACAACAGTCTTTTTCCCAAGTTAAAGAATATTGTCAGATCTATTATTGGACAACAGACACCTGGCAAAATTATTAAATCTGATCTAAGACCATTGCTTCCAAAACAGAAAGATGCTAGAAAATTATTATTAAATCTGAGACTCCAACTCTTAAATATAAGGCTTCACCTGCATTTAACACTTCTTTTGCCTATATATGACTTGCATTTTTGTGCAAGAGCAGCACACTATCTACCTTGTAATGGAGTGTGTTCAACTCAACCAGTCCATCTGAGTGGATTTCCATCAATGCTGCATCCTCTACGAGCAGTATGGGGAATTACTGGAATGTGCTGATGCACACTTGGCTGTGAAGTAATTCTGCCTAGGAGCAGGTCATATCCTAATTGTTCACAGCTTTTCTCTTGAGTCACATTTATTGAGTGTCATGCAGGCAAAAAGCACATGACATTTAGAGACAGGATGAGCCACGTGGGTTTGTAGTGGAACACAAAAGGACTTGTACGTTCTGAGGGAGAGAAGAACTGCTAATAGAAATTATTTTAACTGGGTTGTTTTGAAATATCTGTTGTTCCTCAAATGGGCCACTTCAAGGGAAGTAAAGGCTTCATCTACTAAGGCCCTGCTCAAGGCTGAAAAGATTATTGACTAGACTTTCAGTAATCCACAAGATGATAATAACTAGCAGCTGGCTTTTATGAATGCTGTTGGGAAAAAAAATATATACACTGGCTTCCTTCCCACCTGCCAGTGATGAAATATAGCTGCTATGCTTAAACTGCTTTATTTCACTGTTTGTCCCGTACTCAGCGATGTGGACCTACAAATGTTAAAACTAAAGTAAATACAAGTGTGCAAATCTTTCGTTTCTATAGAAATAACTTTTTACCCTTATATTATTTCTGTGTAGATAACAGGCTGCAGAACATTAGCACAGCAATGGAAATACACTATACAGGACTCCTATTTGTAAGTATGTGGGGCTAACAGAAAGGGGATTTATGTGTATGCACAGTTTTTTATTTTCAGAGTGAATTTCCTTGCTTTTCTGAAATCCTGTATCATGCAGAGTTGTGTGGGGCTGCAGTCTTACTGCCATAGCATAGCTTGTATCTTTCTCATGCATCATGGGAGAGCTAGTCACTGTGGTGATTAATACCAAGAAGTTGTGTGTTAACATGTGAGATGAGTACTGAACATGTCCTCAGCTGACTGTACTTGTGGGTGTCTGACTTCAAAGCTAAAACCTCTGCAGTCATTACCTGGCCTGTATTTCCTGTGTGTGTGAGTATATGTTTGGGTGTACAGACCATGATGGACTGCAGAAGGAACTAGATTTTTACAAGGACAGATTTACCTAGCCCAAAAATACAAACATGAAAGAACATGTTCGAGTTTGTATATACATAGTATTTTAAAAGAAAATGCCAAAAAAATCTATTAAAACACACACTCTTAAAATTAAGGTATTTATACTCTTAGGGCTGTTACTCTAGAGGACAGAGTAGTTGATGTTGATGTCTTGATATTCTAATGTGTTAGATGTATCTTAAATAAACCTGTGAAAGTAGTTGGATGTATTTAGCACTCATGTTCAAATCAGCAAACTTTTGACCTAAGACTGAGTACTAGAATAATTTAGACTGGACCTTTGGAGGTCACCTAATCCAGTCCTCCCTCAAAACACACGCAGATAGTTCAGGCTGCTGAGGGCCATGTCCAGTTGAGTTTTGAATATCTTCAAGGATGCAGATTCCAAAACTTATCTGGGTGCTTTTTCTGGGGTTTCTGAAAGTTTTTCTCTCCTTTTGTTCCCCTTGACTCTCTGTCTGGCTTTCACCTTGTTTCTGCTTGGGTCTGCTACCTTTCGCGCTGTTGTAATACGTCTCCATGAAGGGTCTACCGCTGTATTATGCAGCTGGTGACTGTAACAAAATCTCTCTTGAGCTTCCTGTTTTCTAGGCTGAACATTCCCAGCTGTCTCTGCCTCTCCTCATATCTTAGGTGCTCCAGCATCTCTGACCACCTTGGTGTGCCCATGTCTCCCGTGCTGGGGAGCCCCAGTACAGTACTCCAGATATGGACCCACAAGTGTCAGACAGGAAGGGTCACTTCCCTCAACTACTTTTGCTTCTTCAGCCCAGGATGCTGTTGGTCTCCTTTGCCACAAGGGCGCATTGCTAACTCATGTTCAACTTGTCCACCAGCACACCAAGGTCCTTTTCTGCAGAGCTGCTTTCTAGTGAGGGAGCCCAACTTCAGCTGCTGCACAGGGCCCTATATTAAGGGAGAGATTGCTGGTCGTTTTAAAGATTGTGTGCTGAAGCTATCCATTACAACTAGCAATCTACTATGCATTAATATATTGCTGTTTGAATTACAAACAATGCTATCGACATGTAAGTAGATGCAAACTTTCCTGAGTGACAGTAGCACCTGATAAAGGAGGTCAACTTTTCTAAATATTGATCTGTTAAGCTAAAATTTTTGAAATGGCTTTTGCCCCCTGCTGTCCCATGCTTGCTTGTTCATTTGGTTTAGCTTTTTATTGTCAGTCCTATCCCTGATACTATCAAAGGAATGTTTGGAAATTATTGTCCTTTCTTGGGAAGATCTGGTTTCCCTTTGTTTGAGATGGAAATTTGAAATGGAGAAAGACCTCTGTGAAGGCATTGCATTCGAACCTGCTGTTTTCCTTATGTGAAACTCCTAAAATTTTGCAAAATGGTGAGTTTCACAAAGTAGCAGTTTACAAATGCCTTGAATACATTTACTGTGTTCCTTGAGCAAGAGGTGCTCAAGAAAGCTGAAATCTAAACATTTTCTTAAACCTTACAGGTCTCTTTGGCCAAATACTGCAAATGCTAACCTACAGAGGAATTGAGCATGCTCTTGAATAAGGCTGAATAGGTGTGCTCTGCAATTTGTGGTGTTTATGGCCTAATGGTATGCTGAAATACAGGCAGAAAGTAATTCTCTTCCTGTCATACATCCTGTCCAGGACCTGTATGTAGATAAGGAAGAACACTTTGAAAATGTGAAGTGGGAAGCAGGCTGTGTGATGCATTTTAGAAACAGAGAGAAAAAGACAGGGCACAAGAATAAAGGGAAAATATGTCAAAAAGTCCCTGATTTTGTCCATGAAATGAATGATATATATTAAACTTTATGTTGTACAACTTCTATTCAGCACTTACAGACTGTAGGCAGAGACTTGGTGGAAGTGATAGGACATAGGCCAGTGTTTAATTGCATGATCTTCCTGTGTATAGGCAATCTGAGGCTACACTTAATAGCACCTTACTCTTCTTTTAATGCTTGGCTTTTTAACTGTTCATGTTGTATTAAAAAATATAGTGATATTTTTAGAGAGACACTGAATGATTAGTATACACATGAACTTATTATAACATTAGTGTTTTTATGTTGTGAATTACCGTGTATTCGCTTCTACACGTCTTCCTATTTTTTTTTTTTGTCTAACACCTTAAAATAGTTGTGGGTGAGAAAGACAAATTGCAAGTTACACTTTTGAGGATAGGGGGAAGGGTAGATCTAATCCTACAAAATTATAGTTGTTTATGCATGAGCTCTTATTTAATGTGGTTTTCTCAGTGTGTTTTCTTCATCAAGCACAAAAATTAAAATGTAATTATTGTTGATCCAGTTGTCAGTCTGATCTCTGTGGATGGCTGATGAAATTTAGTTTTTCTCAAGTTCAAGACATGGTAAGCATAAGGCAATGTAGTCCTACACACAGATGATTCATTTACATGAATGGCACCTTGCTGCTGTGGAGTGTCATTTTTAAGTCATAAAAAACATTGTCTGCTGTTTCCAAATGTAGATGATAAACACAAAAGAATTTAAACTGCTGAACACAACATGGATCAGACTAGGAGTGAGAGTATCATCAACTCAAGGGAAGCCAATAGGAGTCAGGAATGTAGTCATACAAGCAATGTGACTGGTTTTCAGAGCCACATCTACATTTCAGGTGAAAAGAACCTCAGAAACAGTTAGTGATTAGATAAGACCTAAATAATCCTGAGATTACTAGATGCCTTTGTTTATTCCTTTTCACAGTAGTCTAGAAAATAGTCCACTATTTCCAGTTAGGAAAAGCAGATGTTCTCACTGTCTCAGTGCCATACTTGGCCAGTTTTAAAGCCAAGTAAACCCGACTTTTAAGCTGTACCACAGTTTTTGGATTTGCTTGTTTCTTTAGATGGGGATTTTTCATCTTGATGCTGTAGCATGAAGTGAAAGTCATGATTTTATTATTGCAGAGGGAGAAGGTAGAAAAGTTTTCATTTCCTAAAGGTTTCTGCATATGATTGAGTTGAATCTATATGGCTTATTTTTTAAATTCAAACAAAGCAAAAGTTGTGCACACAAGTAAAACAAAACAAAGAGTTCATTTTAACTACTTCCCATCAGCAGGCACATGTTGAGCCATCCCCAGGAAAGCCAAGCTGCATCACATGTAATGGTTACTTGGGAAGATAAACGCCATCACTCCCCTTTCCTTTTCTTACCCTAGCATTTACTGCTGACCATGACATCGTATGGTATGGAATATCTGCTTGCTTAGTTGGGGTCAGTCCTGGCTGTGTCATCTCCCTTCTTCTCTACTCCCAGCCTACCTGATGGTGGGGTGGGGTGAGGAGCAGAAAAGGCCTTGACTCTGTGTGAGCACTGCTCAGCAGTAATGAAAATGTCTCTGTGTTGTCAACACTGTTTTCATCACAAATCCAAAACAGGGCTCTATACCAGCTATTATGAAGGAAACTAATTTTTTGCCAATCCAAACCAGCATGTACACACATGTGACTTTTCTTAACTTGGGAATAACTGATGATCCTAAAAAGGCATGTATTGTTCACGGTGGATAGTGTGTTTGTAAATGCTGTAAAGATACTTCAATTCCTGGCAAAACAAAAATGAATCCTCCAGACACAGGGATCTGGAGATGTCCTGCTTGGTGCTGCTTCTTAACTTGGTTCACTTTCTTATTAATGAATAATGAATTAAAGATGCCTAAATGAGGTCATGGGATGTACAGCTTTTGTGATGGGAAATTTTCAGCTTCCTGCTTGCTATAATACTTGGTGCAGGGTTCTTGCTGAAGCTTTCAGATTTCACTTTCTGAAAAACCTTCACGTCTAGAGTTTCAAGTATACAACATACTTAAAGGAGACTTATGTTTTGTTACCACATAAGTGATTTGTATAGATTACTCATTCTGGTGCTTTTTAATGAGATTTGGAGTTAAGTCCTTCTAAGGCAAACACATAGAAAACAGATCCTGATCTGTAACAACAGTGTTACCTTATTCCTTCAGTAGGATGTTTCCATGAAACAAAAAAGAAGGGTTGGATGGATGGTTATCCTTACGATATGCTGCTATCACTGTTTTGTTTGATGCCTGCTGCACTACCGTCAGTGGTATCATCTGGAGACTCTAAACTTGCCTTTTTGTTCGTCCTATTCTGATACTCAAAACTTCTTTCCCAACTCTATTGGTAAATGCCATTTTCCTACTCCCAAGAAAAGCAAGCTTAGAATGACAGAGGACCTGTGATATTTGGGGCAGTTGATATAATGAAGGGTCAAGATGTAGAGAACATTTCTCTAATGAGCAGCAGTGCGAAGCATTCAGTACTAACATGTGTACACATACCAATAGCTGAAGCCTTCCTATCATTTGCTCAAGAGTTTGTTTGTTTGTTTGTTTTCTCCAAATGAAAGACTGGCATTTGGGGAAGGAGGGTAGGAATTGTCTTATTCTTTTGGATTTGTCTTGAGGATTTGTTTTCTTCTGTCTTTCACTTTTTTAGTTTCTGAGCTTTGTAGTTTCTGGAAGAGTATTCTAGCACCAGAGTTTTGGATCTGAGATCCTTCACTGTATAAAATACTGTGAACAAATTTGAAATCTGATATTTTGGGTTATCTTTGATGTAGTTATAACTATGATGTAGTTATTAGTTATGAACTTTCAACCCTTGTAAACCAATATTTTATTTACTCTTAAACTTCTTTCTTCCTGATTTTCTATTTTAAAGGCAGGATGAAAGACCGGCTAGATGAGCTGCGTGAATTTGCCAGGTTACACAACCAACAGTTTTCTGAGAGTGAGGATGATGAAAATTCACTCCGGGATGTTCTCCTTTATGAGACTGATTATGCCTTGGAAATTCTTCATAAAGATATACAGAACGTCCGGACAGAAAATGACCACCTGAAAGAAGATGTCAAGCGGCTCAGAAAGCAAAACACTCGCTTCCTTACTTCCATGCGCCGTCTTAGTAGCATCAAACGAGATACTAATTGTATTGCCAGAGACATCAAGGCCCGTGGAGAAAGCATCCACAGGAAGCTCCAGATAATGAGAGATTTCAGTGAAGATGCAATAACAAAATATGGGGCTATGTCTGTCATTGCCAGGGTAGCAAAGAACCACTATGTTGACCTCATGCATGCATTTCAGGAAGCTATGTTTGAATACAATGAAACAGAGATGAAACAACGTGAGAACTGCAAGATTCGAATTCAGCGCCAGCTAGAGATCATGGGCAAAGATGTTTCTAGCAACCAGATTGAGGAGATGATTGAGCAAGGCAAGTGGGATGTCTTCTCTGAAAATCTCTTGTCAGATGTTAAGGGGGCTCGCTCAGCCTTGAATGAGATCGAGACACGTCATAAGGAGCTGGTGAAGTTAGAAGGTCGCATTAAGGAAGTTCATGAGCTCTTTCTGCAGGTGGCCCTCCTAGTGGAGGAACAGGCAGACACCTTCGATGTCATTGAGATAAATATGCAAAATGTTGAGGACTATGTAGGAGAAGCTAAAGAGCAAGTGAAAAAAGCTTTGGAATACAGAAGAAAACACCCCCTCAGAACAATTCTCTGCTGCTGCTTATCCTGTTGCAGAAAGCAACTGTCACAGTGAAGCTATCACAGACCAACTTGAGTATCTTCAAAATCAGCCATTCTTTCCAGTGACTTTTTTGTAATGACAACCCCTAGAAATGAAGGAGCTACTGTATAGTTAATTTTGGTTATCACCTTTTTTGTAAATATCTTGAAGGCTGTTCTATTTGAGAGCTCCTAGAAATGCTCATAAAACTATTTGTAATTGAAGTGTACTCTGTTGCTGTAACTAGAAGTGCAAGTAGACCTCTGCAGTAATACTTTTCTCAAATAGGCAAGAAAGAGGAATGAATGGTGGGCTGATAACCCAGCCTAAAGAAGATGAGAAATTTCAAGAAGTAACTTTCTTCTTTGTCCAAGTGAGGCTGCAGGTGGTACAGCCTTACCGCCTGGGGTGACACAATGCACCACAGAGTCAGGTTTCAGTTTTAAATAGTTTGGAGCCTGCTTGTGCAAATACTTGAACAGATTTTTGCTCTGTTGATTTGACAAAATACTGAGCCTGTTAGCAGTATCAAGACAGAGAATTAGTTTCTATTTCAATTTGATTTCCATTTGTCATGAATGTTAACAGAACTAACTGCACCTTAAATGATAATCTGCACATTTTGCCCCTGGTTTTGCACAAGTGAGTTCTTTTTCCATTTTGAGTACCTGCAACTTTGTCAGGGTGGCTAGAAGCACTGCAACAATGAGGCATCTTATTTACTTCTAACTTGAGCCACTGCCTGTGCTCTTAATTTCAAAACTGCCATGTTTTTATGCTGGTAAGACATTTTTCTGCCAATTAACACTTCAGCCAGAAGAGATTCATGCAATGGCCTTCTGCAGAAGCACCCATAAGAAGATAATAGCTGGGGGGGTTGAGAAAGCGTTTTAGAGTCTCTTGTGCTGGCACATATACACAAGCAGTTTTAGTGGAAGGATTATCCTATCAACAGACTTCTATATTTTATAAGCATTGATTGAGTATGGATTTTTTTAATATCTATTTTAAATAACATGAAGGATTGTATTTATTAATGTGCAATTTTACTGGTGTATGAAAACTATGACTTTTTTGCCTTTATTAGGAAAATGCCATTTATTTCCGCCATTATTTCTCCATCTGGGAAAGAAAATAGATGTATTTTTTCGGTACACCTGGAGATGAAAGAAAACAACATTCTAATGTCATTTCAGTGCTCTTCTCAAATTTAAAAGTAATATCTCCTTTTGTGTAAGGAGAGTCTGCCTGTAGTAGGTTTGGAACATGAGGAAGGAATAGAAAATCTGCAGCCCTGGAAACCACTGAGCATTGTCAGTGAAACCGTTATTCATAATGTCTGGTGAGTGATTATAGCTTCTGCTTCTGGATGTTTATCAGCTGTAATAATTCTAGGTGGCTTCCTGATACACTGTGATCTGTTGCTATCCTTTGAATTAATGCAGGATATTTTTTAAGTGGTGACTTTTATTTTTTAAATGCTGATCCTATTTGTACCTATTTTGATAAATATATTTAAACATTTCAAATATTTTGAATTTGGAAAGTTTTCCTCAGGAGATGCACATAGCTATCTTCCTGCACTGGAAACACAATGAACCTTTTCCTTTCGGATCTTTTGCACACTAATTTTGTATGTGAAAAAATACCCAAACATTTCTTACTATTCATATTGATATAACAAAACAGCAAAAGAAATGTGCCTTCCAAGGTTTCACATCCTAGTATGAAATGCTTTTTAGCCAGACAGGCTTTTTTTTGCACAAATACAAGCTAAAGGGATAATGCTTCTCAGAAACTCAAAAGTATCTTGCTGAAGCACCTGTCTATGATAACATGGAGGAGTGAGGAACACTGATCTTCTAAACTAGAAGACATTTTTATATTCAGTGGTGTCCCGATGAGAACAGTATTAGCTTGCCTGAGCACCTCTCCAACAACCCAATGTTCAAACTTGAAGCTATCAGTAGCTTTGTTGCTACTCAGGAAGACAAAATCATTTACTTCATAGGTACTGCCCAAGTCCAGGCACAGTCTGAAAATTGCTTGGGGTCTCCTGTGGCCCCTGGTGCGATAACTGTGCTGACAGCAGAGGGAGCATTAAACTCATTGCCCACGGGAAAGTGTGGGGAGTGATACCCATGTTCCTATAATCCTTGTATGGGCAGGATGAGCTCATTAGCCTTCTGGCAGTCATCCTAGCAGAAGGACAACTCTGATTCCAAACCCGGGCAGATGGAGCTTGTTTAGCCCTGTAAGGCCTTCCATCTAAGAGGTTAAACCTCCGTCCTAAGGACTTGGCTGCCAGCGTCCAAGCTTGCTAGGCCCTGGCAGATGAACCATAGGACTAAATGGTGAGTCCAGCTCTGTGCATGCTGTGTGTCACCTAAAAAAAATCCCTTGCGCAGGCTCGAGGGTGCTATCCGCCATCCTCTTTTTATCAGCGCGCTTGGAAAAGGCGCTGATGAGGAGCATGGGTGGAGCCTTCCTTGGATCTTCATTCGCGAAGCCTAGCCACGACTGCCCAAGTCAATGGAACTGTGCATTTGTAGAGAAATGCCCTAAACCTCTTTTAGTGTATGTCACACGTGGGCATAAATCAATGAAAAATAAAACGTATTTCATTTCATCTGCATATTCAAAGCACTCACCAATGCTTTTGATAAAAATGTGTACTTGTTTGGTGTTTTTTTTTTCTTTTTTTGCACCTATGTCTACAAATGGAATAAAATATTTAATAAGAAAAACTGAATAGTTTCTTACATTGTCAAAGTTTAGTTTAAAAGCTGCTGGACTAAACCCCAGCTGGTGAACACAGATTAAGCAATGCCTTAAAAAAAGTCCTCCTAATATTTGTTGCCACAATAAATCAAATGTGTTGCATATTGAGATAGACTTCTCATAATTTTTCCTACACATATCATGAAAAATGAGTTTCATACATTCTAAGATGATTCTCTACTGCAAGAAAAAATACAAATTTACTCTGGCAGTTCTGAGAGATCTTGATGATTTCATTAGTAGAAATGCAAAGCTTATATTCAAGTCTTTAGTCTGATTTGAGGCATGGGGAAAGAGAAAAAACATGAAGAAAAAGGTAGCTGGAGACCTCATCTCTTCACTTAAGGCAATTGCTGCAGGGAAGAAACTAAGAATCATTGAAACACCAGCTTGAGACCCTTTAAAACTATTTTCAAGTTGCATTGTGAATTAGAGGCATTTAAAAAATTACTTCTGGTAACTGAAGAAATCATTCTCTTCCTTGCAAATGTGTTTATTGCTTAATACTCTGCTTTTTTTTCTGTCCTTCAGTTCTGTAAGTGCTCAAATTTTGCCAGCCCATGAACTTGCCTTGTCCTAGCTTGTCCTGACTTTTGAAAAAACCTGATCACACTATGGTTGTGACTCATGCCACATAGGATGAGTGGAAAAAGATGATAAAAGTAGCTTGATAGTATGTTAGCATAGTAATAACAGAAGCAGCAGAATAGACATCTTCATGCTCACTAACGAAAGCTGCCTTTTTATTTTGATAGTCAACAGGACTGCTATGGAGATGTGCAGAGCATGTTCTATGGGTTGGGTTTTTTTCCCCTTTTCGTGATGTGGCAAATCCTGTTGCTGGATATGGGGGGGGAATAGTTAAAATGTGAGAAAGGCAGCTTTAGCTTTTAGGGTTGCTGGTACTTTGGTTTTGTTTCCTACTGAAAGCAGCAGAAGCTTCACCAAAAAAAAAAACAACCTATGAATTTCAGTCCTTTCTGAGGAGAAAGTAGAACTGGCACCCAGGCACGTCTTGCTCCTTCTTAAAATGAAAAAAAAAACCAACCAAAAACAAAACGCAAAACCAAAAACCAAAACCAAAGCACCCCAAACTCCATCCAAACCCCACAAATATAAAAGAAGAAAAAAAATTCCCCTATTACAAAACACAATGTTTGGTATAGAATGCTGAATGTCCTGGGTATGTGTATGCATCTCCAAGTTTCCATTTCATCTTATGGGATTTTGTTTTTTAACATGGTTTTCATTTTAGAAAAATGACAGTCAAAGCTTTGCTACCTCAATAGGAAGTACTGAGACTCTGGACACACTTGAGCAGGCATCTCTTTGGTAAAAGTCTTGAGAGAAACTTCTAAGAAGTATAGCTTTTAGCTTAAGACCCATATGCATATACACATACATATTTTTAAGAAGTTGAAACGTGAAGGTGGACTAAGTAGCTAAGCTAAATTGCTGCTTTTCTAATCTAAGAATGACAACCTACATTAAGGTTGTCATTAAGGATGATTTGAATGCACAGCTTGAGTTCTATTTTATAATTTCTTGAAAACAAAACCAGTTTTCTACATTTTTGAGCCATGGCAGATATTTGGAATTTGTTTAAAAAAGGAAGGGGCTACTCATTGTTATGTTTCTATCACAACAAAAATATCACAGATATAATGAAGGCAGGAAATAGTATAATTTAATAGATACTGTATGTGGTGATTCCAGTTAATCTATTTCCAAAGCAATGTGATTTTCACGTGGAGCCATGGTATTTGTTTCTCCAATATGTGAGAGGACAGCAGTGGATCTATCTTCCTCCACGTTTCTAGCATATTATATAGTGTCTCCATAACAGTTGAGCTGAAGCCAGTAACAGACAATGTAAGACAGCTCCACTGTCATGCTTTACCTTCCGGTTCATAAACATTACAGCACAAGTCTTAACAGGAAAAAGCAACATTTTGTTTCTCAGAAACAATGTCAGACATAAATAGGAAATGAGATAACCTACCTGATGGCATTATTCTACGTGATACTTTTGCAGAAAGGCACAGCCCTACTTAACAGGGAGCAATGCTAGCTATAGTATGATGCTCATTTCAAGCAAATGATCCAGCATATTAAGTTCTAATCAAAGAGCTGTTCTTCCATCAATGGGCTCCAGCATGTAAATAGAACTCAGAAAAGAAGGGTGCAAATTTGTTTCATTTGATCCTTGTCTGGGACTAAATTACTGCTGTTGCTCTACCACCTAATGACCCCTTGCCAGCAGACAATGGATATCAGGGAAAGGAGAAGAGACTGAAATTGCTTGAAACATGGCTTGAAATTGAAACAGTTTTGAAACAACCAAACTTATGCCAGTAAAAAGCATACAAAGTTGTACTCAGCCCAGCAAATATACAGTGGTCATAATAAACAGGAAAGCAATCCGCAGGAGCAGGGCTTAAGCAGTAGAATCCTCTATCCTCTCTAAACTTCCCCCTTTTTTACTAAATGTGACATTTATGGTATGGGATACACCTGTGAGCCAACTCAGGTCAGCTGCCTGCAAACTATGGCTGGCCTATGATTTTGTTCCAGCTAAACCAGGACAGAGTTTCACATCTGTTCTTCACATTGGTAAAATGTTAACAGTTGACTTTTATTGAATGTGAGAAGTATATTTTCCTTCACAAGCATACCTTGCACACTGGAGATCTCTGAGCACTAGCAGCTGCAGAGATTAGGCACCACCTGCAGCCTGAAAATTCGAGGCCCAGACCACTTAAAGAGGACCATGTACAATCAGGGCATCTAACAACCAAGCAGGGCATGTTCTCCTTATTTGCAGATGGCCTCTGCATACCTCCTCCAGGTTGCTGAAGCCTGTCACAGTCCAGCATCCCCAGCCTGTGCTGTACCAAGAATTTGTCTCTCATTTCTTGGGAATAGGCTGAATGATGGCAAAGCTTGGTGGTATGGAGGTTATCTGTTATCTCCCCTGGGAAAAGGGCAGCAAAGGCAGCAGGAGTGGGAGCCAGTGGGGTGAAAGCTGGCAATGTGGCACATTTCCTTCCCCCTCCTGATGCAGCGAAGAGGGGGAATCTCCTGGTGCAGGTGCTGACTGAGGGTATTGCAATAAGTACAGTAGGCCAGGCATGAAGTGGTGATTGGCAAGCAGTCTTTCCTCTGCAATATTTTTCTCCTAATTAAGCATAATTGATCACTTCAGACTTTCTTTGGTTTCTTTTTCCTTGTATGAGCAATGTAAGATATATTCCAGGTAACAAGTGGACAGGAATAAGTAAACTGCCAGTACACACCACAGGTTTTTCCCATGAGTGCCTGTCACTGGTATCTCACCAAATAGCACCGCCGGGGCGGGGGTTATGGACCAGCTAAGTTGTTTTCCTTTTTGAGTCTGAGTCGACACAACTTCTCCACAGCTGTCACACTCCCTTGATGAACCACCCCGGCACCGCCGCCCTCCCCAGCTCTCCTGCCTGACCTCTCCTCTCACCCTGCCGCCCCCAGCCCCGAGCAGGCCTAGCCAAGTGCCCCCAACACCGCCCGCGCTCTCTCTTCAGGGGCGGGGCCGCGCCAGCACCGCGCACCTCCCTCGCCCCCCCCATCCCTTCCGCTGTAGTCCTGGCGTCTGCCAGAGGCAGGGCGCTGGGGAGGGCTGTGTCCCGGCCCGAAGGGGTGCGGGCCCCGGACAGGAGTAGAGCTCCCCGCAGGGCCCTGGTCGCCCATGTCCCACTGCCGCCGAGAGGGGCCGCCCGCGCGCGCCGCCCTATGTGCTCTGTGCCCGCCCGCGCTGGAAATAAAGACGAGGGGGGTGTGGCGGGAAAGGGGGTGCCCCGCAGCAGTTCGAGGGTCGCCGGCCGGTGGACGGGAGCGTGAGCTTGTATGTAGGAGCGGCTGGGAGGGCGTTCTGTATCTGCACCAGGATGGCCGAGTGGTTAAGGCGTTGGACTTAAGATCCAATGGACGTATGTCCGCGTGGGTTCGAACCCCACTCCTGGTAAATGCCGTTTTTTTCCTGGAGTTCCGTTGCATTGCTCCGGACGTTGCGGTGCACGATCAGGAACGATCGAAGGAAGCCCACCGTTGCTGGGCCACGGCGGGAGGCAGCAAGGGGCGGGGAGCGCCGCTTGGGGTGGTGGCCGGCAACCACGCCCGCAGAGTAGCCGTGTGCGGGTTTGGCGGCGTGTGGGCGGTGGCTGGCGGGAGCCGGCTCAAGCTGAAGCAGGCCCGGCCTATAAGCTCTGCGCGGCCAAGTCAGATGGGCCGCCAGGCCTGTATTTAAACACCGTAACTTTGGCTTAAAGTTGGTGTCACAACTTAATTTTCTAGGGCTTATATATATTTCATTTTTTGCACATCTTTCGTAGGCCGCTCGGGCCTGAGTCGCGGTGGCCACCGCGGATGTCACAATCATGGAAGAGTGTGTTGTCCCCGGCGGTGTAGAGGGGCCGAGGGCAGGGGTTGATAGGCGTCCCCGGGGCACTGGGCACGGGCCCTCCCGGCCCAGCTGCACTGTGGAGGCCAGGCCCTTAGCCGGAGCCGAGCAAAGTGCAGGGGTGCGGAGGCCCTAGCCCGGCAGCGATGGGTGCTGCCGCTCTCCTCAACGGGGCAAGGTGCCGCCCTTCGGTTTGCGTTGCTGTAGTTCAGACCAGTTCTCCACTGAGGCGCCTGACAAGGGAACTGCACCTGAGCTAACGATACCTAAGAAACACATTACAAGTAGTCCTCTTAAGGTGTAGCTGCCCTGTTGGTGGAAGGCAGTAGGACCGTCACCCTGGGCCCCCTGGCACGTTGAGTGGAGGTCAGCCTTCTGGCTTTGTCGGTCCCAGCGGTGACTTCTTTGCTCTAAAGAGTTATTTTGGTAATTTTTGTGTAGATTACTTTGTTTGTTTGTTTTCTTCCCAATTCCAAAGCACTTTGAATACATTGAAGGCTGTATGACAACCTGTCACAGAGCTTTTAAAATGTGAAAGTGAGGGCAAGTACTGCATGTGCTAGATATGAGATGAGGGTGTAAAGAATGTCTGTGGTTGTTGTCCTTGGCCAACCTGGACAGTGAAGGGAAAGCAAACCCTGCTTCTGGGGGAATGGTCATAACCTTTCCAATCCAAACCATTCTTTGGTTCTACAACCATTCCCTCAGAGGCAGAATTTGCTTTCCCTACCATGGGCAGGTATGCCACCTACTAGACCAGATTGCCCATGGACCCATCTAACCTGTCCTTGAACACTACCAGGGATGGGACATCTCTGGGCAACCTGGTCCAGTGCCTCACCACCCTCTGAGTAAAGTATGGTCCCTAGTGCTATCTATACCCTAAATTGTGCCAGGGATTCAGCTAAAAGTTAAGTGGAATGTGTGAGCAGGATTTTCAGACTAGCTCTTGGCTTTGCTTCCTTTAGCAGGACAGATTTAGCAGTTGCTGTTCATGTTACAATGTTTCATTTCCTATAGCATAGTTTTGTTGTTTGGGTTCTGTTTTGTTTTTGACAACTTAGTATCATTGTGTTCTAGTATACTGAAAGTAAGGGAAATTCAAGTCATGCAGGCCGACACATTTAAAAATATTAGTGTTTGCCAGAGCATCCTGGTCGAATTCTAATTCAGGTAAATATAGTTGTTCTTAGCCATTCTGTTCCTGATAATTTGAGCTGAAAAATGATTATAAACTTTCAGTCCAAATGTATTATGTGATGATCCAGACTAAAGAAAGGATAAACTCTCAGGAGAGAGATAATAGCTCCTGAGTCTTCAGTGCAATAGGACATAGAAGGTGAAATATTTCAGATAGGGTATTTTATGACCTGCTACACAAGATGATCTGGCATCACAAATGTGCATATGGTGTAAACAGAACTATGACAGTCGGTCTGGTGATGAATTTCTAGGAAATGCAAGTACACGTATTGTCTTCTTTGACTATTACCGTAGTTAAATTGTAAATGCAAAACATACTGTACTTTCTAGACCTACTCATTAAAAAGCAGTACAGTAAGGTTCAGATGTTTTATTAAGTAAACATGCTTTACTATTCTTCATTAACATACAAATTAGTAAAAATGGATGCATGTTGGAATGTACATTTTGCCTGTAATGTAATGGGAAATTGCTGCCCTTGGAAACCCACATCTTTGTATACAAATTGTATGATTCTGCTTAAGTGCTTATTTATAAGAATGTTTGTATACACAGTCTTTGTGGATGTAGTGCTGGTATTGATGAAAAGTTGGTCCCTGCTTTGTCAGTTACAGTATCAATTAGTGGCAACTCTTCAGCATTGTGAGAAAGAAAAAAAGAAAAGTAAAAAAATCACAGTTTTTACAAGAACGATAATCACTGCTTCTCTCCCTCTTCCTCCTCAAAAAAAAAAAAAAAAAAAAAAAAAAAAAGAAAGGGATTTTTTTGTAGAGAACTTCCCTCAGTCCTGCTTTTTATAATGGCTTGTTAGAGCACTTGCAGATCTGGAATGGAACAGAAGATTTTGAACCTTTCCTGCTCTCAATAAATAGCCATAAAATCTGTTGGCAACAAGGATGTTCCAACCCTTTCCTGCACTTCTCCATAAGGAAAAGGATAATCTGCTGGTATGACTAGTTTCTGTTTTAGATGAAGTGATGTTTCAGCTCTTGGAAGTGACCATGACTTTGATTTAACATTTTTATTTTATCGAGCAAGTATTTTTCTTTGTTTTTAATAGCCTTCTTGTTAAACTCATGAATTTTTTGTGGTTGCCTTTGCAATTTGACATCCTTATGTGCACTTGTTATACTCTGGCCTTTTGTTCAAACAATAATGCTTTCCATTGGACTCCATTCTTTTTGGGGTGAGTTGTTTTTCTCAAAAGGTCATTATCTGTAAGATCCTTACCTCATTTGTTGAAGAAATTGGAAGAAGAAATGGTAGAAACTGGAATTAAAAAAAGCTTCATATGCAGACAGTTGAATGCTACTCTGATAAAACCCAGTGTTGCTCTTCCACAGTGTCCCTCAGTCTTTGATTGTGAAGTAATGCATTAGAAACCAACTAATTCATTCCATGTTACTTAGATCTAAAATTAATCTGTGAGGTTATCTCATTACTAAGAATTTTTCTGTGAAGAAATGAGGAATTGGAGAAAATTTCTTGTGTGTTCTGGGCTCCCTAACCTAGACAATAAAGATCCACTAACTGGTTTTATTCGTCACAGAATGGTGGGGGCTGGAAAGCCCCTCTTGGAGATCATCTGGTTCACCTCCCAGCTCAGAGGAGAGTCAGCTTGAGCAGTTGGGTTTTGAATATCTCCAAGGATGAAGACTCCACAGCCTCTCTGGGCAACCCACGCTAGTGTTTGACCACCATTACAGTAAAAAAGTGTTTTTCTGCAAAAAATAGATATTAGTCTTAAAACCAAGCATTTTCTTGTATTTAAAGCATTTTCTTATGTTTAAGTTTATCTCAAACTTAGAGATGTGTCTGCTTGTAAATCTTAAATTATTGTATGTCTTCTCTGTGCTTAGATTTTTGGTTTTAAACATCCCAAGAAACTACAAATGCCACAACACATATGAAGACACCCCCTGGATACATGAGTTTGCTGCCATGCATATTTTATGGAGAACTCTACTGAGAGAATAACAAAATCTCTGCTTCCTTTTAGATACTGAAAGTGATCCTCTGAACTTATTTTTTTGTCCAAATAAAGACAAAGGGGGTGCAAGGAAGTGCAATTTTTTGTTTATAAATATATACAGTTAGGTTCCTGTGAGAAATGAACATCTGTCTCTGGCTCGAAGTCCAGCTGGAGATCAGTGACAAGTGGTGTCCCACAGGGCTCTGTACTGGGACCTGTACTGTTTAATATTTTTATAAATGATATTGACAGTGGCATTGAGTGCACCATCAGCAAGTTTGCAGATGACACCAAGCTATGGGGTGCTCTTGATAAATTAGAGGGGCAGGATGGCATCCAGAAGGACCTGGACAAGCTGGAGAGGTGGGCCCAGGTGAACCTCTTGAGCTTCAACAAGACCAAGTGCAGGGTCCTACACCTGGGTCGAACAATCCCCACTATCAATCCAGGCTGGGGGGTGAGATGATAGAGAGCAGCCCTGCAGAAAAGGACTTGGGGGTGCTGGTGAACGAGAAGCTGGACATGAGCAAACAGTGCACACTGGCAGCCCAGAAGGCCAATGGCATTCTGGGCTGCATCAAAAGAAGCATGGCCAGATGATTGAGAGAGGTGATTCTGCCACTTTACTCTGCCCTAGTGAGACCTCACCTGGAATACTATGTCCAGCTCTGGAGCCCTCAGTACAGAAAGGACATGGACCTGATGGAGCAGGTCCAGTGGACGGCCATGAAAATGATCAGGGGGCTGGAACACCTCTCCTATGAAGACAGGCTGAGGGAGCTGGAATTGTTCAGCCTGGAGAAGAGAAGGCTTCGGGGGCACCTAATAGTGACCTTCCAGTACCTGAAGGGAACTTACAAGAAGGCTGGAGAGGGCCTGTTTGCAAAGGCCTGGAGTGAAAGGACAAGGGGCAATGGTTTCAAGTTAGAGAAAAGTAGATTTAGACTTGATATTAGGAAAATGTTCCTTACCACGAGGGTGGTGAAACACTGGAACAGGTTGCCCAGGGAGGTGGTTGAGGCCCCATCCCTGGAGGCATTCGAGGTGAGGCTTGACAGGGCTCTGAGCAACCTGATCTAGTTGGGGATGTCCCTGCCCACTGCAGGTGGGTTGGACTAGATTAGATGATCTCCAGAGGTCCCTTCCAACCCAAATGATTCTATGATTCTATGAAAGCCAGAGAGAGTCATGTTAGAACATTACTCATTGGAAGACTATTCTGGTATTAGAATTAAAGTTTGTGATCTGTAGGTTAGACTACTGTAATTTTATCTGAATTGTCCTTTAAAATGGTCTGGAAGCTATAGCATTAAAAAGTGGCATCTGTCTATTGAGATGAGAGAAGATAATGCAACTTAGGGCACTCACCTTCATCCAGTGCTATTGTCTGGCAGCCCATTAACTACAGGTGAAAATTCTTATTCCTGTGTTTACATAGGTGTTAGTCTCCTTCCTGAACAATCTTTGCTTACTGGCTGTGGCTGGTTATTCCTTGTCCTAGAGAGGTTATCTCTGACTGACTAATTGGAAAGAATTTCTGTAGTTCAGAAATCCCATTTATGTAATGCTTTGCGAGTCCTTTTGTTACTGTTTTCAAAACAGAATGTCTTATTTAATTACTATTACTTCTATTTTTTATAATGCCATTTTGGATTATTTTTTATCATTTTGCAGAATGATCTGCTTTGCTATGAGAATAGCTAATTCCTTGGGTAAATGGAGTTTTAATTTTTATGTAGCTAGCTCAATAGCCATGGCTTCTACAATTTTTATTTTGATAGCACTGTGACAGTGGAGGTTATATCTGTGCCACTTCACAGATCCTATAGTGTTCTGTGACTGAAAACAGACTAAGACATGCCCAACCTGTTGCACTGCATTCACTTGGGTGACCTGCCCCAAAAGTTATTTGACACATCAGTAAAGAAAAAATACTGAAAGCAATTGGATCTAGTTTTTGTGATGTCTTTGACTGCCCAGCCCTTCTGAACAACATATTTTTCTACAAAAAAAAGAATTACTTGGTACAATAAGAACTGTATGGTATGAATGCATGAGCCAAATTTCTTTAAGAGGAGAAAGCAGTTAATGCCTCCCATTAGACAGTACAGAGAGATGTCATAGATGAGATAAGGTTCCTGCTCTAAATGAAGCAGTGGAGGAGAGAGCTTAGCCATCAAGTCAAGAAAAAAGACCGATATGACAAAGAAGGTAGAGTGACTGTGTCCAGCTGAAATATTAACAAACTTGAGAGTGTTATGAAATATAAGAATGGGGTGGGATTGAGCATTTCAGAACCATCATTAAAATGCTCTAAACCCAAAAGTTTAGAGCATTCTTTTCCTATGGGTGTACCTGTTGCTTTTCTTGGTAAGTTGTCTCCAAGAGGAGTTTAAGTAGAGTTTCAGAGTGCTTCTGGTTTAGGTTGGGCTCTGCAGAGAAAGTGTTAGGAGATGTTAAGGTGCGTGGTGGTACCCACAGCCCACAAAAGGAGCTTCTATGAGTCCTTTAGAGCCAGAGTTTAGAGACAAAGCCTCATAGTCATCTGAAAATCCTTAACAGACTTGTCTCCATAGTCAGGAATGGGTCTAGATGTAATATTAACTGTCACAGGATATTGTTTTATTTTTTTAACAAGAATTATACCAAGGTAATCTTAACTGTCAAGCTAGGATGTGTATACTTTCCATTTTACATTGTTTCCTTTTATGTACTGTTTTTCATTAACAGTCTTGGCATGAGTGCTTTCTAGGTAGTAAATATATACTGCCTTAATTAAAGCAGTTCCACTTCCTTTGCAGGCAAAACCTCAGAGATTGTATCTCTGGAGGGAGAAGTTGCCAACTGCTATTTATCTGTTAACCAGTATGTCAGGTACCATCTTTCTGAATCACCATCCCTGACCACCTCTGCATTAACATTTACAGTGACCTGCTCTGGTCCTCAGGTCATTACCTCAGCAGTTATAAAAACAGAGTTATAAAAAAATGTATTTTTTCATCTTATTTTTTTAGCTCATTATCTATGTTCATCTATTAAAAAAAAAAAGGAGTCAGAGAAAGCAGTCTGAAACCTTGTTTCATCTATGTGACAATCCATGTAAAACAATATAACTTCCTTAATTCTTAACAGGGTAACTGACTTCCCTTAGCAAGGTATCTGTATCGAATGCAATTCTGAGGATATACCCAATTAGCTCTGCTGCTGCAGGCAATGTTCATGAACATAAATTCATGGATCCTGATCCTGTTGCTGCCACTGTGTAAGCAGATTATCAATGAAGTTGTAGACAGGCAGAGAAGCCTGTTTGTATCATTTAAAGTTGTAGCATCTGCACAGTAGTTAGACACTTAATATTACCATGCCTGAGCATCACCTCCCTCTATTGATCTTCAAACCAGCACAAAACTAAATTGAAAATACAAGCAGTTCAAGCAGAAATTCTATTAAAACCTGTAAAGAGAACAGGATACTATGGTGTTTCTAGTGCAAGGGCAGGATTGCAATATTTTTTCTATTTTACAGGAATGTAACAACAGGCATCTTAATATTATGTGATGGGAAGGGATGTAAATCTATATGGATAAAATAAAATTATATGTAAGCAGTTAAATTCTGCAGATGAAGAGCTGTGGGTTGTAAACTCTTTGGAAAGTCCTTCTCCCA
This sequence comes from Bucco capensis, assembly GCA_013396975.1. NCBI lineage: Eukaryota > Metazoa > Chordata > Aves > Piciformes > Bucconidae > Bucco > Bucco capensis. Next base: position 606,108 of record VWZO01003228.1, read on the forward strand.
TGCCACCAAATCATTTAAATAATGGAGTATTCTTTGGGGGGTATTAGAGCTGCAAAAACTAACCTGATCATAACTTTATTTAAGGGATAAATTAAACACAATGATTAACTCTTGGCTATTTGTAAAATAAAGACCCAGTTTGTATTAATACGGTTGAACTGGATGATTTGTCTGGAAAAACACTTGGATCCATTTTTCTGCATTTTACAAAAGAATGTGTGATATTTCAGCTGACTGTTGCATTTTATGTTTGAGTCTTTGTCTGAAAAAATATTCAGGGATAACAAATTCTAGTACAAATATTTGGGGAATACCTTGTTTATTTTCAGGACAAATATTATTAAATAGATTTGAAAAATTAATTTTACTAGTAACAGAAAAACTTTCTAAAAGGAGTGCTTCTCATTAAGCATAATCATACTGTCTAAAAACATGCTATTTAACGAGATGACTGATCTTAAATCTAGCCATAACAAAAACTTGTGTTTCCTCAGTTACTCAGATGAAGTGTAGATTTAATTTTACAGCTTATTTTACTCATGATAAATTATGGGAGTGTGGTAGTATTCCACACTGGTTCCTTCTCCTGTGTTTTGTGAAGTGACAATGTCATTTTATGAGTGGCTTTTGCAACTCAAAATGAGCCCAGAAATGCGAATCATCTGTACCTAGCCTCACAGTTGGGGCTGGCTCTGGCAGCACTGTGTTGACCTAGGGGAATGGTTTCTTTGGATGACAGCTGTGCGGGGGCAGTGAAACAGCAGTGTTGCCAGAGTCTGATGGGAAAAAACAGGGCCTGTTCCTGGGGCAGTAGGGCCTGGGTGGCCCCAAAGGGCAATGGGGTCTGAGGGTACCTATGCAAGCCACTGAACCTGGACTGGGTCCTTCAAAGTAGCATCACAGCATTTTCCACTGCTGCTTCTGTCTTATGATGTGTGCATCTAGAAAGTGCAGCAGGGAGTTTAATTCTGTGAGTACAATGTGGGGTGGGGGGGAAATAAAGAAAATCAGTGGTTGGGGGAAACGGGTTGGTTGTAGTAAGGCAGTGTCATGCTACAGAGGGGTAGGAGCCCTGAAATACCAGCTGCTCTTTAAAGTCTAGTAGGAGTCTCTTGCTACAGCAGTGCCCAGTCTGCCAGGGAAGCTGTGGGTGGGTTGGCAAGTGGTATTCAGCCCCTGACAAGGACAGAGTCTGGCACTGCCCTCCTGGAACTAAATGGAGCTCAGCACAGGCTGGTCAAGGGTGGGAAAGGTCAAGCTGTGAGTGGGCAAACAAATCCATGTCCTGCACCACTTCTGAGATCCTGGGGTCCTTCTCTTCACCATTGCTTTCTTTGCCTTTCAAAGGAGATACATCCTTTCTGGTGCCTTGTACTAAGCCCCAGATTTAGTGTATAGGTGCAGAGACAACTTCTGAAAGGAACAAAGTGTCTTACAGTCAGCAATGCTTCCCTCTCTGTAGGTACAACCAATTCCTATATAAGAAGGGAGGCAGAGCTGAGCAAGGAGTGCAGCTGAGCAGGGGCAGGCAGGCTGGGTAATGTGACTACATGCTTTAGGAGTTGCATCCCTATATGGTTTGATTACTGCCACTGTTTCTCTGTTAGGTGGCAGAAGTGTATTTCTATGAGGGTTTTGCATCAGGAAACAAATGCCAGGGTTTGGCTACCATGGCTGGGAGAGCATTTCAGGCAGGCTAGTGGGAGGTGTATGAGTAAAACCCTAGTGCACTTTGCATCAGTTTTTCATTTTTTTGTACCATCCTGACCAAAGTCAATGGAAGAATTTGCCTATTTAAATGCTGCTTTCATTGGCATAGCTTGAACTCATTTTTGTCATGTTGATCATGTCCTTTTTGCCCAGAGGACACCCAGCCGGTGGATGTCCTCAGGAACAGGAAGCAGATAGCACAGCAATTTAAAGGAACATCTGACAGTCCAGCAGCTTCATGGTCAGTTCAGCAGTCCCACGGCCCCTGAAAGCTGAGGGAAGAGCAGGCACGGTCTGGTCATGAACAAAAAGCACCGTCAAGCTTCTAGCTGTACTGAACAGTTTATGTTTTTTAGTTCCTTCATGGAAGAAAGGAGCAGAGTGTGGGAAGGTGATACTGACAACATCACCTATGATTTAGGATTGCATGGCCACACAACAGGTCTGAAGGCTGCCTGTGTATGAAGACTATTGGCACAAAGTCTGGGAATCGTGCAGAGCTTCAGGCATGTCCCGCCTTATACAGAGCCAGAGAGCAGCCTGAGGGCTATAACAAACCAGTCAGACTCAACTAAAAGTGGAACTATTTATGGGAGGTTGTGTTTTCTCTTGTGACTTGTGGTTGTTGTCTCTTGTTCACCCCAGCTCTGTGCCCTATCAGTTTGCACTTAAATATAGCTTTCCCAGGTTTTCAAATCTGCTCTTTTCCCAGAGGAATGTCTCTTTCTGGCACATAGCCCTCCTTCTCTTTTATCATGCTGAAAATCATCTCACTCACTGAGTATTGGTAGTTTCTGGTAGAAGAACAGCACCTTAAAGGTTGCTGACTACCATACCCCTCCTTTCTGCCTTCAGATCAAGGGTGTCGTGGTTCATTTGATTCTGCCCTTTCTGGTGCCCTAAGTCACCAGTTTCTTCATCACAGCCCTTGCCATGTTCCTGAAATATCTTACCAAGTAGGGAGTGATGGAGGAGGTTTGCCTTACTTGCAGTCTGAGGCAGGTGGTACTAGAATCACAGAAGCAAGTGTGTGCAGAAAGGATGGTGTTGCAGCACAACGCCTACGTGTATCCAGTTCTCATATGCCTAATTGTCACGGACAAGGCCTAAATTCATGTGCCAAAGCTGACAAGATCAAGTGCTGGTTTTGTATATACTCTCCAACTTAGCCAAATACAGTGCTTGCAGGGAAATAGTCTCAAGAAAATCTAAAGGACTAGCCTAAATTATACCCTTAAGTGACATTTGAAACACAGATGCACAGTACTTTAACTTCATAATTAGTTACTGATATAGAAACTATAAAACACAACCTTTTTTGCATGTTTGGATTTTTAATTACAAATTTAATTTGCTATCTTCAAAAAAACCCTCTTGATTCTGTATGATCCTACTCTTAAACCAGGGCTCACACTTGTCTAATTTTTTTACCATTCAGAACTGCAGTACATTTATACATTCTTTACTGTAAGTGTTCCATGGCTAATGACCAATAGCTAATTTAGCTCTTGTCCCTTAAGTTCTATTATTATCACTTCAGGCCAGAGAGATCAAAGGTCTGGTATTTTAAGGGATTTGGCCCTTCTAGATAAAAACATTTTGCATTCCATGCATGTCCAATCTCTAAAGATAAGTAGGGAGGAGTATGGTAAAACCCTGGTATCTCTGTGGAAAATATAGTCTGAATGTAATTTGTATAATTACCTTGCATGATAGTTGTCTGTATTTGTCAGCATACCTTTATTTTTGTTTTCTACTTGTTATAAAGCCTTTTTCATGTATCTTTTTTTACTGATTATATGAACAATTGATGACTACTGCTATCACTAAGACAATTGCTTCCTGAGCACATCAGTCCCTCAGGCAGAGTCCTATCAATGATTATAGCTTCTTGGGCTTTAAACTGAAGTTATTTTCACACACAGTAATGCTACTTGATAGTTTCCTCTGGGAATCCCACCCACTGTGTTAGCTTCAGACAGCTATATGAAGAATGCTGTTCTCATGGTTCAAACACTTGTAATGCTGTCCCACCCAAACTAACCTCAGCATGACAGTGATTTCTAATCCGTGAATGAGATAAGCAATGGAACTACATGTTATTGTCCCTCTGATTTAAAGGTGTTTCTTCCAACTAAGTTAGTGTTTAACTTTCTTTGTTTTGCTCTTAACAAAAATACATTCATATAATGATGGAGAAGTGTTCATCTGTTGTTGTACAAAAGAAACACATTGCTGATTTGCTCTGAATGGGTGGTATAGAATTCCGTTAGTGCAATCAGCTAAAATATGGAGTGTGAAAGGATACATTTTCCTAAGTGAAATAGAAAATTGGCTTACATGAGGTAAAAGATTAATGACAATTTCACTAAAATGAAGTCTTAGTGCTGCAGTTCTTTCTAGCTGCACTGTAATTTTAAAATAGAAACCTAGTGTGATAGCAGGACTGTGTTTAAAAAATACTGATTTCATCACACATGTGCATGGATTGCAAAATTCTGGAATTTTCCCAAGTTATCCCATCATGATAATACTGGATTTTTTTATTTGATGAGAATCTTTGGGTAATTTCTTCCATAATGCTTTTCCCCCTCATTTCCATACTGCTGCTGCTAGTGTTTTGTACCAGATGGTCTTCTGTCATGAAAGCAACTGCTTCCTGATTTTTTTTGTGCCTGAAAACTTGTCTACCTTTCCTAAGTATATCCATTGGTCCAGTAACATTTATTTCATGTTTCTTCAAATCTTGCTGTTTTTCTATCATTTGGCCATCACACTGACATTAACATTATTAATAACTTTATATGCTCTGTGCTCCAAATACTCTGTTATTGTTTTTGTTTACATACGGTGTTGTTCTTGTGTGCCACATGGTTAATGGAGCTGTGTGACATGGATTCAGTGCTATCTAATTCATCTGATATCTCCCCTTCTTGGGGAGTCTGAGTCCATTTATATTCCTATGGAAAGTATAAAAGTGAGGTAAGATACTACTCCTGCAGATAGCTGGCCCCATTGCCTACACATACATAAGCAGAGAGAAGGCCTGTTCCAGTATCAGCTGATAATATTGCTGTTTCTCTCCCTTCACAAACAGCAGCAACCAGCTGGATGGGGGCAATGTTCCTTCCCCTGTCTGCAAGGGAACTTTGCTCTGTCCTGGACAATCCAGGTGTTCAACTGCTCTAGGTTGGCATCTTGAGCTTCAGGTGGGAATCTGCTGCCTAAATGTAGCACTGTGGTCTCACCTGAGACGCCTTGGATGTCTATAGGCATCTCATTAGCCCCATATTTCACCTCTTTTTGGTTGGTTAAATAGGACTGGATACCAGTGTGTTTGTAACTAAATCCTTTTACTGTGCCTGAAACAATATGCAAAGACGAGTAGTTTGAGGTCACCACCGCTGTTCTTGTTGCATGGATCCATTCAGTGATCTGCTTTGGGCTCTTGTTCTCATCATAGTTCTTCCATGGTGCGGTTTTATGCTTGAGTAGATATAATGGTGGTCAAAAAGGGAAAAGCTTTTACTTTCTTTGTTCTTGGCAGCACTTCCCCACTGCTCCTTTTAGTGCTGAAGTGGTTTGCTTTGGAGTCAGCTGAACAGCAGTGTTGGAGAAACAGATTCATTAGGTACATGCAAATGAGAAAGAAATATGTCTGTTCATCTGGTAACTACCCTCTGGCTCAGCCCTATCACACAACTGCCTGGTTAGATACCCACTTGTCCCTGTGAGTTATCTTGTCTTTGGCTCTATAAATCCAAAGTAACTGAGCCATTCAGGAACAAAGTGGATCACAAAGGCCATAAAAGGCAAATATCATCTGAAGATAACTCATGCACAGTCGAAGGAGCTGGGGCTGTGAAGCAAACTTCCAGAGAAGTTTTAATGAATCAGAAAGCAGACCCTTCTCAGGATGCCTCACAACATACACTCTTTGGCAAAATTCTTCCCCTAGCGCCCCTCTGGCAATCTGCAGACCTCCCCTTACTAAAGCTAAGAGCCTTCTGTAAATAAAGAAGGGACAGGCTCTGGAGGCAATCTGGAGCTCTGTGAAAAGCCTCATTGTGCCATTCTGTGAGGGCTGGAAACCTCTTAGGCATGCTGACAAGAACAACTTCTCCAGCTGGTTTGGCTCTCTGATAGGAGAGTGAGTGGCTGGCTCTGCTGGTGGTTCTGAGACCCTGTACCCAGCAGCTGAGGGAGACTGGAAATGTTGCTAGGGCATGTAGCAAATGTAAAGCCTTGCACAGTGTTTGAGGCTTTCTCTCCCTAACCACTTTCTCCCTTTCCTGGTGCAGGAAGGTGGATGGTTTCCAGCTGAAACAGTTGATGGAAAATTCCTGCTATGGAAGAAAAAGTGGAGACTTAACACTGGTAAAGATTCTAGTGATGAGCTAGGGCCAAATCTAGTAAGGCCAAGGCATGGGCTAGCTTTATCCCACTGTGCCTGTTGTCTGTGAGTGATGCAGAGAAGGTTCTGCTGCTGTCAGGCCATTGAGTGATAAATCAGAGATCCTCACTGCTTTCTCTTTCCCTGGTTGTTCCCTTCTCACCGTACCAAGTGAAACTCAGGGCAAAATCAGAGCTCAGACAGCACATGAATCACTGCAGCACCCACAAAAATGCTCTACAAATAAAGTTGTTGTTTAGGTATACATTTCATGCTGGAATAGTATAATCTTGAATAAGGGGAGAGCACCCAAAAATTGCTATTACATTAATTATTAGTAACAGCTTTGGCTGAATTTGAAAGTGTATCCTAAAGGTGAAAAGCAGTCCCTAGGTTACAGGGTTTCTGGATCAGCCCTAGGACTTACAGGCTTCCTCAGGCATTGTTGAAAAGTTTTTGTTTTCCTTCATTTTTCGTATTCGAATTTGGTAACATTTCTTTCCTGTTGCTAGTGCTACTGTGCCTCTGTTCATTGGTTGTTATTCCTAAAAACAAATTCAGGCTTAGTCTTTCATGGGAAAAAGATTTGGAGTGGGGAAATGTGGGAAGGCCCTTTTGACGATTGTGGCATTTGATAGTATTACAAATTAGGCCAACAGCTATTTCAAAAAGAGTGGTTTAGTTCTGGCAGAAATGGAGGAGTCCAAAGAAACCCTCACCCACTTTGTTCTAAGGGTCAGGATGTTCTGCCTGTTGTGTTTCTTCCTCTACACATGCTTTAACTTTTGCTGGTGTCAGCAGAGAATTTCATCACGCACTGCTTGTCCCACTCTAGCTCTGAGACCTGGATGTAGCTTTGCACTTTGCATCTTTATAAATAAATCATTCGTTTTCACAAATGAATCATCTATTCTTTGAGGTAGGCAGGTTATTTAAATGGCATCTAAGTTAAGAATCATGATCTTTAAATGTTTGGTTTGTATTTTTGACCTGCTGTAGTTACAGTTATGTCTAAGGAGGTTTAAAGAAGAAATGTGACAAAAAGCCTCACTGTCCAGCAGCTGTTAGAGAGACACACACATTCTCACTGTTATTCATGACACTTGGTATAACTATAGGATGGAGGAGTCATATTCTTTGGCAGCTGAGGTCTGGTCACTGCTGAAACACAGCACTGAATCAACCCAAAGCTTTCAAGAAATAACAGGAACTAGCAGTGGAGATAGATAGTGGAGCACAGAGAAACAGCAAAATGTTAGGACGTGAAGAGCTGCTTGTGTGTCCAGAGTTCACCTCGTTTTCCAGCTGTACTGGCTGGTCATTTCAGAGCTATCCCAGCTCCCTGCAGACCTTCCCACAAACACTCCTGAATGCAGTCTTGGTTGCAGCACATCTACCTTGATATTTGTCAGCATGGTGGGCTTTGGACATCTGGTAACATACGTCTGAGAATCTGCTGTAATACCTACGATATGTTCATAGTTCTCTCTGTTGAATTAAGAACACATAAGAGAGACTTTGCTGATCCTTTTTGGCAAGGAAGACCCCTTTGGGCTCAGAACATTAGGAGACATTAAAGGTTTTGCTTTACTCTCTTTCTTGGAGACAGACCTCAAGAAACAGTCATGCACCTCATTCCACACTCAAAATAGTAAAGCTCTTTCTGTGGAAAAGTAAACTCTCCCAGTTCCCAAGGAAAGAAATGCTACTGAATAGTACTGTGTGGGCTTCAGTACCATGCATATGACAGGGAGGACATGCTTCAAAATATAAAAGAAAGATTTTAAAGATCGTTTAAGAAAAAGTTAAATATGATAAACACGACTAAAAGCTGAGGGCAGGTTGAGGGGCAGGACTGGCTGCATCAGGAGGGCAGAAACATACAGAGGTATAGGACATAGGGGTGCCTGTGACTGCAGGGTCCCTGGCTCAAATGGATTGTCTTATATGCTCATTGAACCCCACACAGAGAGTCCAAGGAATGTATCTTGGGAAGTTTAATACACACAAATGCTTTAAATAAACACAGTGATGAAGGGAGGGGGGTGGAGGGTGTGCCTGCAGGGGTCTTTCCTGGGAACTGCGCTCTTGTATTTAGTAACTTCAGCAAAACTTTGCAGTGAGTCTTTGCATCCTTAGCCTGTCGTATACTTGCTGAAACCAGGTTTTTGTACTGCACTCTCCTTCTTCACATTGCTTGTCAGGACTGTTTCTGGTCTGATGCTGACAAAATGGTGCTAGCTGGTGATTGATACTTCCAGGCAAGGATAGATGATTTTATATTTCATAACAGGTGTTTCACAAGATTTGCTAAAATTAAGTTGCATTCCCAGCTAGCTTTCCCAACGATATAATTTGGCTTGCTGTTGTCTTTTTCTCATCTTCACAGCGTCCTATTTCAGGCTAGATTTAAACTCTGAATTTGCTAGTGCATGGGTGCATTTGTATTTTAAATATACCTTAGTCCTTTTAACAGTAGTTACAGCATTTGTCAGATTGTATTCACAGAGTTTTAAAACATACTTTCTGTCCTGACACAAGCGGTACAGTTGAGGGACTTTGTTGCTCTGTGTTTACATATTGTTGAGCTCAATGGCACCTGATAGAATGAGTCCTTTGGTTCTTCTATTGTTCTGTACCTGGTAACTGTTTTTAAGATGAGACTGTAAGTGCTTGAAGCATAAGTGCTCAGATATTATGTTATAAATATGTTATAATGGTGTAGTGTGGTGGATACTCTTAAGATTCTTGCTCTCACATGGTTGGACATTTCTCTGGAAATGCTAGTAAGGCTTTCTTTTCTGAAATGCAAAGTCCACGTACAAGTTTGTTCTCCAGCATTGCTCCATTTTCAAAAGCTTGGCCTCTGCAAGTCACCTCCAGTTAGATACTTCAGTGATGTATTAAGGGTTTTTGTTGCTCCCTCATTTTCTTCTGACAGTAACTCCAAAAAAGGCTTTTTCAGAGTAGGAAAGTGGTTTCAATCATCTTTTCATTCAGTTTTGTGGTCTTTTTCTTCATTTCAGTGATTAAGGACTTGGCAGGGCTATATTTTTTTGGTTTGGAAGATAGCTTTGGTTTGGAACATCCCAAAATAAATTATGTCCAAAAGTTTCCTCTTTGTCTGCTGTGATTTCAAAGCAATTTTCATGGCTCAGTTCAAGACTGCCTAATAGAAGAAAATGGAGCAATAATTACTGCCTGCAGAGCTTCTAGCACAGCAGTTATTTAACTAGCTGCAAAATAATTTAAGGAACTGGCAAATGTCTCTTAGAAAATTTCTCATTCCCTGAAGAGCTGTGTAATTTGAGCCAAACCCTTTTCCTTGAACTGAGCCCATAATTCCCATGGCGGTCAGACTGCAGCCATGGTCCCAGCATGCCAGGCATGGGATGAGCAAGGGCATCATTTGTAGTCCTCGCTGTCTGAGGTGTGTAGCTCACCTCTGTCAGTGCTGCTGGTATCATTACTCCCTGTCGCTTCTGGAGATCTTACCTGTGTGCTCCTTTCAGTGACGAAAAATAAAACCTGAGTATTCTTCCTTCTGGGAACCCCACAGTGCTCACTAGGTTCAGACCTCAATCTTGGCCCTGGCTGTGCAAAGCAGACAGAGGGTTGCTCTAGAAGAGTGGCCAAGATTTGCTGCTCATGCAGGGAAAATTTTGCAAGAGGCATTCCAGCACATTGCTGGTCTCTGACCTGCACATCACTGGGTACAGCCCCACTGGAGCCCACCCCAGGAGGAGCTTGGAAGGGGACCAAGAGTCTTGACTTAAGATGATTCAAACCATTAGCTGAAATCGTGTTGACTGTATCTTGTGATAACTGACCTCATTCTGGCTGAATTTTTGTAAAATGAATGTGAAAATGTGAAGCAGCACAGAGTGAGATTAGCTAGGCAGCGTGGAGATCTACAAATGGGCTTTGTCAGATGCCACAGCTTGCAGAGCATCTCTTTCTGTTTTACAAGTGTAAATACAAAACCAGACACTGCAAAAAAACCTCGTAACTGAAGTCTTTGTTGGGTATAAAGCTTTACTTGTGTAATTTATTTTGTTGACTGAAAAAGGCTATCCATTTGCTCAGAATTAGAAATTTGTATTCACATCTGTAATATTCATATCTAATGTTGTCACAGTGACTTTATTTATTTTAGTTAAAAGCCAAACCCCTTGTTATTTCAAGGAAAGGACATCCTTTGCCACTTAGTGGTAGTAATTAAAAGTTATTTGGGCTTTCAGCACATTAACAAAACCCTACATGTTTTGGAAGTAGGAGGCAAATGGTAGTCTTAGAAGCCCATATGGAGCTAGTTAAGAGTGAGGCTTCCTAGAGAGTCTGAGAGCATGCTCGATTGGCAGGTATGACAAAACCTGGTCAAGTCTTCTTCTGGCCATAAGCTGTCCATTTGTGGTCAGGAAGCTGAATGTGTGGGATTTGCTCAGGGCAGTGAGAGTTGGGCTACACAGCTTCTGGACTGCAGCTGTCTTGCAGCTGGAGGGATCAATGCTGAAGTGTTTCAAGCCTGGCTTCTGTCTCAGTCTTGGTAACAACCCATCTCCTCACACCTGCCCTTGCAGAGGATTGCCTCATAGTGTTGGCCAAAGGTTCTTGTCTTGCACAAGCATTTCCATTGTTGATATTTTTCTTTTTTTCCAATCCTTTGCTGCAGTTGAGAGAGTTATGTTGGAAAGGTAAATTGATTTGTATAATTGTTCGTTAATGCACTCTTATTTAATGTACTTTTAGAGATTATATTCTTTAGAATGATGATAAATTATAGTAGCTTCAATTAATGTCACTGCAGGTAAAGGAATGTCAGCATTTCTATTAATACAGAGCAATTTTCTGGGGTTTATAATGAAGCTGTAAAAAAAATTGCTGAAACTTAAGATACAAGATTCCAGTGTATTTTATGCACACATTATTCCCTTGAACCTGAGCTAATCAATAGATATATTGAATCTAATGAGATAAAAATAGAGTGTAGAAAATCTTCTGAAGGTACAGATCCCAACTTCTAGAAATGGAAGTATACTAAGGGGAGCACACTACTTTCTCTTTAGGTTAAAGAGAAAGACAAGGACAGAGAAGGGTGAAGCAGATTCAGTCAGGTGGACCTGCAGCAGTGCAGGCAATGGGGCATTTTGCTCGGAAAGCACCTTGCACCCCGGGCTGGTGTATTTGTCGTGATTGCCTGTGGCCTTCTGCTCTTGTCTGTCCCTCTCATTTCCTGCACCTGGTGGCCTCTGATGTATGGTTACTCTGTGTAGCAAAACACTCTTGAGTTTCCTAAGAGATGTTACTGATGCCTAAAGATTTAAGTATATTTTGTAGATTTTAGAACTTTTAGGATTATGTAAATTTTCCTGGATTGTTTGTATTAGAAACCCCTGGCTACTTTCTTATGGCATGTTTTCACACTTTCTCATGCTTTGTCAAGGACATGATGTTTTGAAAGAACCACCTGCAGATAGCTTGAAGACAAAACACAAGAAGAGGGCCAACAACCACTTGGATGCTCTCCAAGGGGCAGATCTGAAGACCACTACAGGTGGGGTATTGGAGAAATCAGTGCCCAGGGTTGGCTATAGATATCTTATGTGTTAACTGCTGGGAGATATAAAAATTGTAACCCCTTAGATTGGGGGCAGTGTGTGCAGACCCCGATGTGCATCACGGAAGCTTCCAATAAAGGTAACTCTATCTTTCTCCATTAATATCTTGCTGAGTGTCTATTTTCTAGGAAATTAGGCATCATTACAGTGCCTACTGCAACAGGGTTCTAATTCTTGGAAGAGCTTGTGAGGAGCTTATACACAGAGGTGGCTGAACTTGAAATAAAAATAAGCAATCTAACATCAGATCCCAACCTAAGGAGTTGAAGGCAGAAATTGTTGTACCCCTTTTAAAAATTGTGCTAGGGCTGATTTTGAGTATTTTAGTATCAGATAATCAGTTGAACAACAAAGATCACTCCAAAGCACTTAGATTACAGCAATAAAAAAAGGAAAAGGAACAAGATAACTATGCCTGCCCAGTGTACTAAAGTCTTTGAAAGGTACTGCCAAAGGAATTGTAGATAGAATTGACCCGAGATTTTAGAAAAACTTGGTCATTTTCCTCACAAGAAGAACATACAGAGAGATAATGTTTATTTAATATGTCTTTTTATATGTTTTTCTCCTTGGATTAGAGATAATGAAAATAGTTAGGGACTTGTACTAGCTGCTGAGTGTGGTATGTCAGTACCGAAGCACCAAGGGGGTGTTACTTGAATTCAGATGCATGCAAGTCCTGCAGGAAAATAAGTCTGCTGAGTAACAACCTGCCTGATCTGTTAACTGAGAGTGACAACACAATGGGCCATGCAGAAAGGGACAATAAAGATATTCTACTTACAAAGCAATCCATTTGGTATCTCATGTCTTCCTGAAAGTGGAACGGTTTTCTGAAATCATGACAAAACATTGTTCAATGGGCACATGCATTAATATAGCAGTCAATCTCAAGGTAATGAGATACATGAAGTTCCTAGTTGTATTGTAATCCCATCAATTACGAGTGTATTCTAAAAACAGAAATGCTAAGAACAAAGAAAAGACAAGAAGACAAGGAAAGATGAACTCAGGGTCTCACAACAGCATTGTTTTCATGCAATAAGAAATATTTATTTACTTTGGTCAGAATTCAAGGGCTTCACATCTCAGCCCATTTCTTCACAGTTTCCTTTTCTGTATTCTGCTTGTCTTTCTTAATGTTATCTAAGGGCTTCATGGGCTTTTCCTTTCTTTTCATAATTTATTTTATATTAAACAGAAAGGTAAACTGTGCCACAAAATCCATATGACATTAATAACCTGCATTAACCAAGGCATTTGTAGATGAATGTAGGTTTTAGAAATAAAACTGGGTGGAGACTTTTTTGTTTGACTTTAAAATTTTTGCCAGTCATTGTTTTCTAATTTTCCCAATTACTGGAATACAAAATTAGGGACCTGAAGTATACAAATATACAGAATATTAAAGATTAGGATGGTTTTTGTTTTTGTTTTTCCCTGATGGACTTGTACCTTAAAACACATATAAAAATTATAGCCCTTGCATTGAGAAGCCTACTGTCTAATAACTAGCTCAGAAAACTCAGGCTTTGATCAGCAGCTGAGTGAGGATGGCTCTGGAGAGAGGCATGTTTGAAACACACCAGGAAAAAATTCTGCTTCCCTGCAGTAGTGTGCAGTCTCATTATTCTATTACCCTTCTACTGGTGCTCTGCAGTTCAAAGAAGGTAATGATGCTACTTCTGTCCAAAATAGAAAACAAAAAAGGAGAAAGAGGGGAAAAAGAGAAAAACCGAAATGCTATCAGGTTAAACTGAAATGTGTTTCTTTTTGAGAAATAATTCATAGGTGCTTTCAGAGCTAGATTACAAAAATGAGGACCTTGAGCTTATGCACAGAGATTTGAAATGGGATATACCAGCTCTCTGCTCCTGCTTATCAGCTTCACTGCAGCTTATAGTGATCAAAGTTATTGCTACTCAGTAACCTCTGTGAAGTGATTAATGCCCTCAGTGCAGCCTACAAAAAAGGAAGACCTTTCTTCTACAAGGTATTTCCGTGCATTAGGCAAGCCACTGCAGTGCTTTGGGATCCTCAAGCCCTGCACTGCTGCTGGATACCCAGCAGTGAGAAATCTCAGTTTTCGTCTACACTGACTCTTGAGTGGGTGCTGGGTTACACATGTCAGCATATCTCTCACAGATCATGGAAGACCTGTAACTGTGATCTGGGTTATGTCAGGATTCCAGGTTTCCAGCATTTGGAGTGTTTTTTTATCACTGGGCATTGAAAATCCACCTTGCAGAGGGAATGCACGGGATGGACCAGAGAAGCTGTTCGGTCAAGAGGAACAAGGCAGAAGGCAAGGAGCAAAAGGTGCTCCTCTAACCACCTATGTTCTGTGTGTAGTACAGGTTTATCAGTGTAACACAGACAAATAGGCATAAACACAGACCATAGATTTCCAGGAAAACCAGCCTGCTGCTCAGCACTGCCTTACAGTAAGAGAGTGACAGGTATTGATATTGGTGGTTTTAAAGTTTAGTCATCCAGGATCTACAATTCTCAACAGACTTACAACTGCAGTCATCACAGCACTTTGGACACTGTATCTCTTTGCAAGTAATAACCATTAATGACTTCATACATTGGTTTAGGGTAAGTAGATCAAGGATGAATTAACTAATTTGCACAGAATCACCCAGGAAATCTACTGAACAATCAGAACTAGGCATCTTCATCTTCAGGACTTCTTCGAAGGCTCTCTATCCTGGGTTGCAGAACAGTAAGTCCTGGTCCCTGTTACATATGTACTCCACAAATCAAAGGCTGAGGAAAAAATGTTAAATGCAGTTAGCACTATGATAATAATAATAATCTACGGTTAGCTTGTTTAGTTTATTTGAGATATCTGTTTTTTCCTTGGGGAAAATAGTAAAGTAGGGGTAAATATCAAAGTTAGTTTAGGCTAAAATACACATAACCATTGTTTATTGTTGTTATCTGTGGTGCCCAATACACTCATGAGTTGTGTACTGGTAAGGAAAAAGATCTTCAAAGCCAAATCTTTCTCATTTCTTTTTTATCAACTTCTGTTCACCTGGAGGTGCAAAATAAGTATGTGGCTAAGGCTGGACTTGGTCCTTTCTCCCAGCTAACAAATCCTGAGCCTCCTTTACAGCAGGCTGCTGGCTGGTATCTGGTTTTGTTACTGAGGCAGTGACGTACTCGATATCAGGAATGTATGCGACCTTGAAAACATTTTGGACTGGACAGCTGAGTCCTGGCAGGTAACACTGAGGTATTGCTCAGCTACGGCGTCTCTCTGATATCATGGAAACTTCAGATTTATGCTTATAACAAGATTAAGTGCCACATGTTCAGCAGCCTTACAGAACAGGTGAGTAAAGATTACTTGCCTGAGAAAATATAAGCATGTTCATTTCCAGATTGCACGTGGCAATAAATTAATTAGCATGAGCTAAATATTTTACTAACGTGTGCCTGTTCATACGACCCTGTGCCAGTTCAGACAACCAGCGTTCAGAGCAGCACGTTTTTACCGATCCATAGTGCTCCTTTCTTGCCTAGCTGAAGAACACTCAGGGCTTCCAGCCGCTAAGTAGCCCCCTGAGGTGCGGCTCGCACACCCCGCCAAGCCATGGGGGTTTCAGGAGAGTCATGTCCTGCTTTTAAGCGTGTCAATGTCTTCAATGCCCCTCGAATTTTGTCATACTCCCTTGCCGTGCGCCTCCGGTGTTAACGGGGAACGACGGGGCGGGAGAGCAACGGAAGAGCCGCGGTGCCCGCCCCGCTCCGCCCCACCCCACCCTGCTCTGCTCTGCCCTGCCCTGCTCTCCGGTTCCGAAGGGCTGCGCGAGACCGCGCTCACTTGTAGGGGCAAAGGGAAAAGAAGGGCGAGGCAGGAGCGCGCAGGTAAGGCCGCGAAGGCCCCGCGGGGAGGAGCTGAGCGGAGCTGGGCGCAGCGCCCCGATGACCCCACTGCCGGACCCG
>VWZO01003228.1:622178-654179 GCA_013396975.1 Bucco capensis
CGGGGAACAGGGCGCGAGGAGGAGCTGGGCCGGGCTGTGGGGAGGCGGGACCGCCTCCCGCCGCCGTGTCCGAGGGGTGAGTGGCGATGGGTGCATCTCTGGGAGCGGGGCTGCCCCAGGGGGAGATGGCAGGCACCACGGCTCCGGGAGGGGCTTGGAAGGAAAGTTTGTTGCCCAACTCCAAGCGGTTAAACGTGGGGGGAGTAGGCGAGAACGTAAGACCCACGGCTAAGCGTACCTGCAGGCGGGGCCGCGGTGCTAGTGCGGGGCGGTGGAGAAGCGGGCGAGATAGGGCGGCTGCGGAGAGCCGGGGCGAGGGGCGGCGCTGCGGGAGGGCATTCTGCAGGCAGAAGGTGCCGGCACGCCCGGCCGCCCGCCGGGTCAAAATCCCCACAGGGGAAGCGGGAGAGGCGGCGACTTTGCCGGGGTGGCTGGGCGGGTTGCTGCCCGGGGTCGTGTGCGGGGCCCGCCCCGCAGTGCTCGATTTGCCCCGCCTAGGAGAGGGGCTTGGTGGCTTATCTGACGCGTGGCTTTAAAGTCCCTAGGCCAGTCGGAGGAGCACGCCTGCCCTTAGCCCATTCCCGGTTGGCACGTGCCCCAGCTTAGTTGAAGCAGGGTTCCCTGGATTTGCCATCCCCCCTTAAGCTGTGAATGTCCCGTTTGGTGCTAGCCAGGTGACAGGTGGTGACGGTATTGCTGCAGGCAGTTCCATGCTCCGCTGGGGTGCATGTGTGGGCATGAAGTGCCCTTTTGCCCAGGGATGGCTGAAGCCTCGCTTCTGTGGCTAGGGATTAAAGTGGCTAGCAGCACTCCTCTGTGCTGTCTTACTTTTAAAATACCATAAGGTGTCCCTCGGCAGGGTCACAGTGAGTGGCTGGTTAGCTTCCCATGTGGAATCATGCCGCTGCAGCCTGTGGAGTTATGGTACTTCTCTGATCCTGGTCTTGTGCTATAGGTGCTGGTGTTGAGCCGAGGCTGTCCATGGGAACCCTTTACCGACGGGTTTAGGCTGCACCTGCGGCATCCCCAGGCCCTCGACCATGGCTTGTGTCTCCAGCCGGGAGGAAGGATCTGGCAGTGGAGAGGGCGAGTTCAGTGACATCATTAAGTCCAGATCAGGTAAGACGTTGAGAGAAACAACATCACCTTGCATTTTTAAAAAAGCTTGTTTTTTTCAACTTTTTTCTTGGCTTTGTATTGGTAGAACAGCAAGTGACTGAGGCTGTTCATACAGCTGTCCTACAATTAAGTCATAGTAATTGTAGACCTCTGTTTTGCCTTTTTTTTTTTTTTTTGACAGTTAGTCAAGTCTGTTTGTTTGGGATCCACCTCCTGCATTATAATTACCTCTGCTTTTGTAAATAACCATGTGCTTAAAGTGCTCTTATGCAACCTAGCATTGGCAGCTTTTGTGTTTATTCTCAGACACTGAAAATGGCAACTGTAGCTGCAATACTGTACCTCCTAAAAGTGCATCACAGTAGTACTCGTGCAGTAAATTAATGTGCTTCCGCCTTAATGTAAAACAGTTGTCTAAGGCTGCTTGCTCAGGCATTTCCTCTAGCAAAACATTCATGGAAGAGATCTGAAGGTTATTGGAAAAATATGGGGTTTTTTTTGGTTTTGTATGTTTGAGTCTTCTGAGACTCTGATGGTTGCTGGGGCTGGTAAGGAGGTAACCTCATATTAGCAGGGGGAGAGCAGAAACTTTAGATGGGCAGAAGCAAGTTGTTTAAACCTTCATAGAAATTTGTGTAATATCCAGAGACTCCATGCTTGCTTCTTTAGCCTCAAAGGCTCTCTTTTCTCTCTTAAATGCAAAATGCTTCTGTTGTCAAAAGATTTTTTTCCTTCTATATTTGAAACACATTTGTGTGGCTTTTTAAATGTTCCATACATTAAAAACTGTAGCGCTCTGGTTGGTGGTGATTTGAGATGTTAGATGTCCTATATAATAGGATGTGCATTTGAATCTGGATCCTGTTGGTGTTGGAATAGTATGTTTCTTAGACCTCCTGTTTCTGAGGAATGTCACCTTTGGTGGAGGCAGTCTTTCTCTGAACTTCTGTAAGTTTGGTTTATGAAAAAAAAAGCATGTGGTTTTCAATCTTGAATTCTGTAGTGCTGGTTTATATTTTCTGCTATTATTTTGAAACCTCTGGACAAAACTTTATTTGATTATAAGCATGTAGTCAGCACCTCTAAGGGCTTTGAGTTTGGAGGTCGATTCCAGACAGTTTGTATATGTATCTGCACGCAAGTACTATAGTGTTACAGGATGTCTGAGAAAACGTGGCTGTACTTGAGGTTTTCCATGGATGAACAAATCGTAAAGTAGGGTCTGCTTTGGTTAGGACCGATGATTGTAAATCTCCTGTTACAGCTGCTTTAACATGCTCTCTGATAATGAGAGATTTATGTATATTCTAATACTCACAAGGCTAAAAGACTTGTGCATTAAATTGAAACTAGAGTGAAGATAGATCTTAAAAATTAATTCATCTTTTCTAAATAATACACTGGTTTGGATCTGGATGTGCAATTTCTTCAAGTTAATTACTGCACTACATTGCTCAGATCTAAACCATTCCCCACAAGTAAAACTGTGGGAGGGATTTCCTAATGAAAGGACTGAAGTTTTCTGAAGTATGTATAGCAGCAAATTAAAGGCTAGTTGCCTGGACTGGGGAAAAAATATTACAAGCTATGCTTCCATTTTTCCTAGATATGTGGAAAAGAAAATGCTAATTTTGATACTTAGAAAACTGAGTTATTTTTTGCTGGGGAGATTTCTTCAACACAAGATGTTCTTCACAGTATAAGTGACTGGAGTGTAGTAGAAGTATTACATTATAACTTACTAACATTTAGGGTGGCCAGGGGTCTGTTTTGTGTTTTGAGGTTAGAGAGCAGAACCAGACAAGATTTAGGATCTCCACTTTTGTTTCTTTTGATGTAGAAAATGGGCTGGTTTTCTGTTTACTTGCTACTCTACAAGTTCACCACCTGTGATATGGGAAATCTGTAACACTTTGATTAGAGTATGAAAATATGCATTTAATAGTTTCACTCTTAATAAATAAAATACAAACCCTACTTCTCTAGTGGTGAAAAATCTTGAAACTATTAAATATGTTGTAATATTTTTGAGTGCATATTACTCCTATGCATTTTTAAGTAAGAACACTGACTCTCTGCTTGTAAACAAGAGAGATGTATAATATCCTTCTGTATAAAGATCACTTTCTCTCTCTGTGGTCTTCTGGGCAATCGTCTGTCTTTTTCAACATGTTTTTCTTCATCTTTTTGGAACGGATCACCAGTCTGTCAGAATATTGTGGTTATTTAAAAACATCTCTTATATTTTGTTATAACTTGGAAGAAAATCATCATTTAGAATGCTGGAATCTTTTGGAGGTCAGGGCTTAACAAAGAGTGGTACTAGTAAAAATGTTCCAGTACAAATGTAAACTTCAGCCTTTAGCAGCCTTTCAAGGTGAATACATTGTCTTTTTTTGTAGTCATTGCTACTTTAGTTATTTTGCTTCGGAAACCTGGGAAGCAGCTAGAAAGCCATAAAGGTGATACTCTTAATACATTGGTTATTGAAGACTTGAGCTTTGATCTAAAGTTACTCTTATGAGACTGTAATAAGACACGAAGTTTTACAGCTGCTCAGGGCTGCCCTTCTATGCCTGTTTTTATGAGCAGAACAAGTTATATAATTTTTTTCTTAATGACATGTAATTGGGGAGCTACCAGCACATTGTGTGAAGGATATAGAACTCCAAAAAAATAATTTTTTTTCTGCAGGGAAATCAAAATTAACAGCAGGTTGGATTTTGCTTGTTGCCTGTGCAAAAAAAAAAAAAGGTGTATCTCAGGATATCACAGATGGGGGAGAAAAGTAATTTTGCAAGTATCTAATTCATCCTTTGGGAGTTCAAACTGAGAGGATGAAGGCTAAAGTATTCTGAACAAGATCTCTGTATGTTGTTTATTATGTTGGAAATACTTTTCCCTTTAGCAGTCAGCAAGAAAATTTTCTGTGAACGTGCTATATACTGTAGCTATTGTAAGCAATAAATGCTTGATTTTTGAAAGCACAAGGGTTGTTATGATTCTGGGTTTTCTGCCCTCACTTGTCTCACTTCTGTAACTTGTGATACTAAAACAAGAAATTAAGACTTCTTTCTGTTGATCAGTTACTATTTCTTATTTTCTGCTTTGGATGTAAGTTTTCTTTGATTAGATGGTTGGTTAGCACTGATCTACATGTAGCTGCAAGTTATTTTTGAGGATGAATCTTCTGCACTTAGAATAGAACATGATGGTGACCAAAGCTGCCTTTAAAATAACTTTTGGCTGTGGTAATTATACGGGAAGCTGCCTTATGTTCACAGAAGAGCTCAGTGTCTTTTTGCCTCCCTTCCTTTTGCACCAGTAGTGGATGCTGATGGCTCCAAGTGTCAGATATTTAATGGGCAGAGTACTTGTTCCTGGATGGTTACATTGGGCTTATATATTTATAATTAGCATTTATTTAGCATTATTAGCCTGTCCTGTGTGTCTGTATCATTGCTTGCTATGAAAAAGCAGTTTTCCCTTTCTTACTTCCTTGTAGTATGAAGTAATGTATATGGAGCTGATTTATATCTTTAAAAGGTATCTTGTGCACATAAGTGAGCTTTTTTCCCTGCAATAGCTTTCAGGAAGGAATGCTGTGGGATGATTGCCTTACAGTGGTGAAAACAACGCTGTCATCACTGGGCTTGAAGAACAGATGAGTCTTTGCTATGATTAATTATGGAAAAAAGACAAACTCTCTTAAAATCTGTCATGATAGCTTGAAATGGTTATATATAATTAAACAGTAAGAAATGACAGGAAAATCATTTCTGGGAGATTACTCTATGCCTCTGGTGCATTTTAAGATATGAGTTCCTGTCTAAATGGAGAGGAACTTAATTCTCTTCATCTACCTTTCCTTTTTAATTATATTAAATATATTTGACTGAAAGACTACTTTGACAAATTGTAACTTATTTTTGGAGTTCTTGGGCAACGCTTGTTCAGAGAACTGCTGCTGTTGTCTGTCTGTCCCCATGAAGCAACACTTAGTTGGCTGTCAGCCCCTTTGCTCTGGGATCTCCCTGCCCTGCGGTGCCACATGTTGCTTTTGGAACCAGTTTCTTTAATTGTGCCTCTGGCTGCCAGATTGCTAAGGGCCAAACAGAATGCTTCTCATTTGTCATTTTGGCTTCATTGGTGTGAGATGGCCAGAAGTTGAGTTGTAAGCAGACTCTTAGGATTCTGCCAAGTGGGTGCGCAGCTGATTTTTGTAGAATCATAGAATCGTTTGGGTTGGAAGGGACCTCTGGAGGCTATCTAGTCCAACCCCACTGCAGTGGCAAGGGACGTCCCCATCTAGATCAGGTTGCCCAGAGCCCTGTCAAGCCTCATCTTGAATGCCTCCAGGGATGGGGCCTCAACCACCTCCCTGGGCAACCTGTTCCAGTATTCCACCACCCTCATGGTGAGGAACTTTTTCCTAATATCAAGTCTAAATCTACTCATCTCCAATTTAAAACCATTGCCCCTTGTCCTTTCACTATAGGCCTTTGTAAACAGGCCCTCTCCAGCCTTCTTGTAAGTTCCCTTTAGGTACTGGAAAGTCACTAGTAGGTCCCCCCGAAGCCTTCTCCAGGCTGAACAATCCCAGCTCCCTCAGCCTGTCCTCATAGGAGAGGTGTTCCAGCCCCCTGATCATTTTCGTGGCCCTGCTTGAATTCTTCAGGGATGTTTGTGCAGAGTATGTAGATAAGGTTTAAAGACAAGCAAAAAACTTGCTTCTCCTTATTTCTGGCCACTAAAATGATTTTTTTTCTCTAAACTAAACATTTAGGTTGCGATAGCTTGGCTCCTTTCTGTCGTTTGTATCACCTCCTTTTCTTGGATTGTCTACTAGGAACAGATTGGATGCTGCAATGAAGACAGTTCTAGGGTATTGCCATTTATGAAATGGCAGATATATAAGTACCAGACTGGTTTCTTCTAGTCTCTTGACTGCTAGGTGAAGAAATAACATATGCTGCTCTGTGTTTGAAGCACGATTTTGTCTTGGAATAGAGATTGAAGCTCCTTGGGGAGGAAAAAAAAAACACCCCACCAAAAAACTAAAACAACAAACCCCCCCCCCCCCCCAAACCCAACACCAGACCATAAAAGAAGCAGCCCATTGATTTGTGCATGATCTGCCAGGAAATGAAGATATAACCCTGGGCAAGAGCTGCTGTGTGAGGTGCTGTATGTAGTGTGTTAAAGGTTTCTAAAGAGGTCTAAAAGTCAGGGTGGAGAGAGGCAGCTGCTGGTGGTGTGGGACACCCCACCAATGAGGAGACACCTAGGTGAGGGGCAGAAGTTCCTGGGCCCACCTCCCCTGATGCTCTTTGAGGCTCTGTCCCTCCTCTTTTCCCCTCAGCCCTCAGATCTAGGGAAAGAAGGAAGACTCTCATGCAGTATCATGAAAACAATTTCATGTTCAATAAATTCTCAACATTCACAGTGTTAGACAGATTGGCAAAGAACTAGCTGTACTGTCTTTAACACCTCTTGGTAACTGCTCCTAATTTTCTTCCTCACCTTAACTATTCCTCCTAGTAGAATCACTTGTCTGTGATGTGTGTGTCTCTTGGGCTGACTCCTATGAGCAGGGAAGAGTAGGTCAGCATTGTTAGTAACATCTTTTGAATGTAAATGGAGAGGTGGACTGGAGTAGGTAAATTGGTGTAGGTGTAGAAGGGCAAGGGGAAAAGCATGTGGACTTGTGCTGAACTTGTATCATTTCAGGACAGTAAAGCTGCTCTGCTTCCAGGTAGCAGCATGGATTGGCATGCTCAGAGCCTGCGTGGTCTGCTTTTGGTATGTTGTGTGATATCCCTCCTTTAAAGGAAAATCCACAATTAGAAGAGCACAGCTGTTTCCACCCATCCTGGGAGCTGAGATGCAACTAGCATGAAGCTGGAGTACTGCACTTGGATGCCTTAATAACAGCCTGAAGAATAAATAACAGGGTTTAAACATTGTGAAGTGGGAGGGAGGAGTTGTGTTGTCTGACTTTTTATTGTTTTGATGGAAGAATAAGTTTTAGTGCCCTGTACTTTTTCATAAATCTGTTTTATGCCTTCGTTTTCTTCCCCCGTGTGTTTCTGGAATGAAATAGGGAAGCAAGCTGAGCTGTAATTTCAGAAAGTGACAGTATATTGTCAGAAGAAAGCTGGATGCTTTAAAGGTAACAACAAAAATAACAGGCTAAGGAAATAGAAGAGCTGTTTGGCACCTGTGGATTTGACAGAGGACAGTGATTTGGCTCTGTTGTAAGCCATAGTATTGGGAATGAGGTAAGAAACTACTGACTTATAAATATACACAGCTGCAAAGTCAGCAAAACACCTGCCATTATGAAGGAGGAGTCAGGAGTTGCTATTTATTTATGTATTCATTAGGATATGATGTCTTTTGGGCCTTTTCTTTGAAAGGACATCCACACCACCTGACACTGCCTTTGAACAGTGTAAAACAAAAAACTTAATTTGATCATTGTGGTAGCGAGTTTTCTGGAAAATAGGTACTTGGTACAAAGTTAATGGAGAAACATAGAGTGACCTTTAATTGGAAGTTTCCACACCTTCAGGATCCTGTACATAGACACATGCTGCCCCAAGGGATTACCCTTTTTTATAGGTTTTATTAGTAATTAACATATTGATATCTATAGC
Organism: Bucco capensis; assembly: GCA_013396975.1. Lineage (NCBI taxonomy): Eukaryota > Metazoa > Chordata > Aves > Piciformes > Bucconidae > Bucco > Bucco capensis. Next base: position 629,957 of record VWZO01003228.1, read on the forward strand.
CAACCCTGGCACTAGGTTGTCCAGTAGCCCACCCCCAGTGGTCTTCAGCTGTGCCCCTTGGAAAGAGCCCACAAGGGGGTTGGCCCTCTTCTGTTTTGTCTTCAAGCTATCTGCAGGTGGTTTCTCCAAAACATCATGTCCTTGGCAAGGCATGAGAAAGTGCCTAGTGGCTTCTAATCTGCAAATAATCCAGAGAGCTTCACCTAATTCTAAAAGTTCTAAAAATCTACAAAATACATTTAAATCTTTAGGCATCAGTTGGACATGAGTTGTGCTCAGCCCGGAGTGGAGTCAAAAACCTGGAATACAAACACTTGCAGTTATGTTTTGTAGTCATTTATCTGTGGGACCAACAGGTTGGGAATGGTAGAGAGCCACTGACTCTGACTCCAGGTGCATGTCCAAGCAGCCAGAGGACTGTGGGTGTTGCTTGGGAGGCTTGGACTGGGCTGGGCTGATTGTTGGAGGGAATGCTGGATAAGATGGTAAGCTGTAACAGAGGGGGTGTGAGCAGTCACAGTTTGTGCTGCTGAGGGAAGAGTTGAGTCTGTCTGGGTGTGTTATGGCCTGTGTCTTCCCTCTGACTGCTTGATGAGCTTTGGGTGTGAACTCCAGCCATGAAGGTGAGGCTGGTTGTCAATGGGGACCCATCTACAACTGTGGCAGTGACCTTCTTGTGAATGTTTCTTACACTCAGAAATGTGTTCACTTTTTAATAATGTGCATTTTTAGATACTCACTAATCTGTTGGCTGCGTGGGACAGATGCATTACACATACTGAGATACTGGAGAGGAATAACTTAAGCATTGCCTAGCTTCATTGATAGTGTCTCTTGTAACAAGACAGCTCCTGTTCCAGGGAAGCAGTCTCTAGCAGCCTGCCCCCATTTCAGGTGTGTGGGGATCTCCTGCTGGATGTGGAAGAAGTGGTGAAGTATTGCTGAGTCTTTAGCTGGTAGGAGATATGGTAACTGTTTTTTGTTAAAAGAGCAACTTCTATCTCAAAAACACTGGATGGATGCCAGTAGGAAAGGATATGGCTACATGACAGAGATTAAATCTTTATTCTTAAGGTTATTTTGCTGATCAGTATAGGGAATACTTTTCAGCCATAAATTATCGGTAATTAAAAAAAAACAAACTGAGAGATTTTGTAGAGGAATTAGACAAACATATAAGTCTTATGCATTTAGCTATGGAGAAACACGCACTTAAGCCATGAAACAACATGCTTTGGTGGGTCTACTTAATTCATGCCATAAATAACTTCAGTTCCTTTGTACTCTGCCTTTATTGCCTAGTATAAAATGTGGTTTTTACTCCTCTCCTGATTTGGATCATGGCAGAGGACCAAAGGGTATATGCTTCTAAAATGTTATGTTACAAATTATTGATCAGAGAAAAGTGGTATGATGGCTGAGTTCTGAAATGTTTTGCTAGCTTTTTTTTGGCTGTTATTAATTTACCAGGCTATTCTGGATGAGGGAGGAAGAGTAGTCTCTGCATGAATAACAAATAGAGGAACTTCAGAACATTTTACAGGAGCATGCTGGGAGTAGGGTGAAGCTTTTTGCTATTTTAATTTTATTTTGTTATTTTAATAGTTACATTGTGAAATATGATTGTATTAAACGAAGTGAATAAATAAAATAATTTAAATGGCAACAGAGCACCATTTTTCTCTTCCCTCTTTCTAGGCTTTTACTTCTGTTAAACTTAATAATGATCAACAGCTATGGTCAGCATAAATCATTTCCAGAGACAGTTCATTGCTCTCTTTTTCTGATTTCTACATGTACATCTTGTTCTTGGATGAGGCTTCTCACGGAAATTCATGGGAACACATTGTGTTAAAGCCATACCTCTTTCTTAAGAAAAGGCTTTGTGGAAGTTAAAGCCTAGTAGTGTCCTTCTTAATATTTTTTTGCTCTCTCTAGGATAGTGGTGCATAATCTTTCTTCTCTGAATGCTTTTCCTCTGTACTGAGGAATTTTTCTCATGGACCTGGCTGTAGTGCCCAGTGTTGAGTTGCTGGTTTGATTTACTGAGCTTTTTAAAAAAAAAAAAAAATCAATTTTTAACTAGTTTAATACACAGTTCATTCAGAGTAGTTTATTAAGTTTAATATGAGTGTTATTAAAGGTCACAGTACAGGTGTGAAGCATTGACTCTGGTCTTTCTACTCAAAAAACACATTTACATGCTTAATGATCTGTGCAGAGGAATAGTTTGTCTGGTAGACTGTCAGACTTGTGCCCTGCCCAGGTACTTGCAGATGAGGGTTCTATTTCTCCCTGGTGCACTAAGAATGGGAGTAAATTCTCCAGGCTGCTGCAGGTTCCTAGCAGGCTGTGTACCATGATCCCTGTTGCGTCCCTGGGGCTCTGTGTGCTCCTGCCTCTAGCTGTTGCCTGTGTGCCCCAGGAGAGGCTTTCCCTTAACACCACAACTTGAGCATTATTGTTGGAATATTGAGGTAATTCAGGACAAAAGGACACTTCTAAAAAACACTCAACACCCATCCTTACTCCCTTCCCTCCTCCCCCATAAATCCAGTGTTCTGGCTTCACGGGATGTTTGAGAATTTATTAAAGCCACCTGCTGCTCTTTTGATAGGATGATTCAAATGTTCACTGTTGTATTAATGTGGAAGTGAGTTTTATACTGAAGTGCACAACTATCATGTCCAAAATTGAACAGATGAAAAAGGAAGAATTTAAATGGGGTTGTGCACTTTCTTACAAATGTCGTTCCACTCTGTGTATGTGTGTTGTTTGTTTTGGTGGAGTTTTTTGTTTTATTTTAAGGCTATTGAAAAATAATATTTACCCTCTGAATGTGAACATTGATTACAGGAAAAGGGGTATTAAAGGAAGGGAGACTGAAAGCTGTCTCTGCTATCTGTAATTTTAGTTGGGTACTTTATAGAATCTCTGTAGATGCCAGGCTCCTCACCTGATGTTCTGTGCTGCTTCTGTGCCAGATCCCTATTCCCTCTTCCTTTCCCCCCTGGTGAAAAGCAACACCTAAAAAACATTGAATAGAGATGCAGTTTTAGCAAATAGACTTCAACTCTAGTAAGAAGCTTCAAATGCCCAGGTGCATCATACAACTACTGGGAAAACTGTTTTTTATTTATGGGTACTGGGAAACTGATGGCATCAGATTGTGGCATATTTCCATGTGGATGCTCTTCTTGGTCCTCTGTGATCCAGAGAAAACTAGATCAGTTGAGACTTAAAGGTATTGAGATGCAGGGGAGGAGCTACTGCTGCATCAGCTGAAGTGATGTCTGTTAGTTCTCAGTCCTCCAGCAGAGCCTCTCTTTGAATGACACCTCTTCAGAATTTGGAAAAATGTCTTTTTATAACAAAAGGATTAATGCACTGTCTGCATCTTTATTGCACATTCGTGTGTGTGTGACAGGAGGGAGCATGAGAATCTGCTGTGAGGTCTCTAGACTGACTTCTTGGGGTCTTTATCTAGAATTTCCTACAGAGAAATAAGGCATGGACCTGAGAACAACCTGTTTTGGTTTTTTGGGGGTTTTTTTTTTTTTTGGATGTAAAGCAGCTCTTTAGAAAGGCTTTCATTTAGCCTGTAATGAAGTAAGTGGTTCTTAAACTTAGGAAACTTGAAGTTAATGAATTCAATGTAAATTGTATTTTGTTGTTTATGTTTGATTTAAGAGGGGAGATAATTTCTGTTCTAGATCATGAAGGCTATTTGTCTTTCCAAATCTTACTGAATTAAGAACTTCGTGAATTCGTTGACGCTACCACCACTACTTGTAAACTGCTGGAGCAGGTTTTCTGTCACTGTATGGTAATAGCCTCCTCCACTCAGCAGATAGTGTTAAATATTTCATCACTGTTTAAGGATAGTAGTTACTTTGCTTACATAGTGTCTAACAGTATTGGGTGTGTCCATTTCCATGAAGAAAATGAAGAAACGGAACACGTTTTTTGATTTTTAAAAACAAAAGTCTTCCTAATTGAAAGTCCCTAAATTCTCTTTCATTTAAAAGAACAGTTAATTTTGAGTGAAGCACATGATAATTTTGAGTGAAGCAGGGACAAGGATCTTGGGAAGAATATAAAGATGTTGCCTGATGGTATAGAGATGAGGTCAGGAAGGCTAAAGCACAGCTAGAGCCCAACTTAACAAAGGATGCAAAGAGTAACAAAAAGGGATTCTGCAGGTACATCAATGAAAAAAAGAAGGTCAAAGAAACATACCCCCCCCAAAGCTCAAGAATGGAGAACTAATAACAACAGGTGAGNGAGAGGTGGGCCCAGGTGAACCTCATGAGCTTCAACAAGAACAAGTGCAGGGTCCTGTACCTGGGTCGGAACAATCCCCACTATCAATACAGGCTGGGGGGTGAGAAGATAGAGATCAGCCCTGCAGAAAAGGATTTGGGGTGCTGGTGGATGAGAAACTGGACATGAGCAAACAGTGCATGCTGGCAGCCCAGAAGGTCAATCGCATCCTGGGCTGCATCAAGAGAAGTGTGGCCAGTAGATTGAGAGAGGTGATTCTGCCACTTTACTCTGCTCTGGTGAGACCTCATCTGGAATACTGTGTCCAGCTCTGGAGCCCTCAATACAGAAAGGACATGGAGTGGGTCCAGAGGAGGGCCGCGAGAATGATCAGTGGGTTGGAACACCTCTTCTATGAGGACAGGCTGAGGGAGCTGGGATTGTTCAGCCTGGAGAAGAGAAGGCTTCATCTTCTATCACCTACTAGTGATTTTCCAGTACCTAAAGGGAACTTAGAAGAAGGCTGGAGAGGACCTGTTTACAAAGGCCTATAGTGAAAGGACAAGGGGCAATGGTTTTAAATTGGAGATGAGTAGATTTAGACTTGTTATTAGGAAAAAGTTCCTTACGACGAAGGTGGTGGAACACTAGAACAGTTTGCCCAGGGAGGTGGTTGGGGTCCCATCCCTGAAGGCATTCAAGATGAGGCTTGACAGGGCTCTGGGCAACCTGATCTAGTTGGGGACCTTCCTGCCCACTGCAGTGGCATTGGAATAGATGACTGCCAGAGTTCCCTTCCAACCCAAAGCATTCTATGAGTCTGTGAGTCTATGAGTCTATATAGCTGCAGTGAGACAAAGCTCTTTTCATGTTGCAGGGTACCATATCTGTAAAGAAAGGAAACTGCGTTCACTTAAACACTTTTCCTTCTCTTAAGTGAGAGGGTGAAATGGGAAGGAAGAACAATAGATGGTCTCATGAAACAGATTGCTTTTGGATAGTGATTAACCCTTGATTGCTAGTTTGGGAGAAACAGTGAAGTTAATGCTAGGAGTGTAGCAGAGAAGGTAAGGTCCTGTGGTCTGGCCTGTCTAAGGCATCAAGTGGGATAGAGTCTTGGTAGTAACAGGTGCAATTTTCATGTGTCACACAGTATGAAACAAGCCCCTGGAACAGAAGGACCAAGCTGGAAAAGCATGTACTGGACAGAAGGAAACTTTCTGCTTATCCATCTCCTATTAGCATTAATGCTGGTCTACTATCGGGTGTGAGACTGGGATATTTATACTTCTCAATTTAAGCCTCCATGCTATAAACTTAAAATATGATAGCTAGCTCTCTGCCCGAGTGTAAGCTCTTCGCTGTATATATCTGGTTGGGCTGGCAGAATTTGGAGTTGAAAGAAGATGCTTTGGAGTAACTGGAGTTACAATGTAGGATCCTGAACCTGATGAGATGTACTCTGAAAGATGTTGTGGCACATACAAACCAGAGATTAATGTAAAATGTGATGACAGCATAGAATGGCCAAGTAGGCTAATCTATAGCCAGGGCAACTTCGTAGTTGTTTGTGGCATTGATTTATTATTTGTCTTGTCTCTGGGGTGACTTGTCACTGAATTAATAATATTTAAAAATAGATGTCCTATTCAATTCCAAGTAGAAGTATAATAATTTCTAAACAAGATATGCAGTTAAAAATAATTACCCCAAATAAACTAAAGCCCAAACCTTTTTTGAAAAACATGTTTTTCCCAGCATTTGCTCTGTTTTTTACTCTTTTCCCACTCTGTTTTTGATGTATTCTCTCTCTGTTCTTCCTCTAACTTGTTCAGCTTCATAGTTTTTTTTCTTGCAGTTGGAGGAAGACTGCAGTGACTACCTCAGTGTGTGGGGATGGAAGAGCAAAAGAGTTGGAGAGGTTTTTGTTTTTTTTTCTCCTTACTGCTATCATTCTAGTATGAGAGAAGGGTGGAAGGATGAATGTGGTGGTGCTGGCTCCTGCTGCCCAAGGACAGAAGGCGGTTTGGTGAGATAGTCTAAAAGTTGAGTGAAACAGGTGGAAGATGTGATAGTACTTTTTCTGCTCAACTCTATTACTTCCCCAGCTTCATCTCCCTGGCCTGGCAGACATTTGCAGGGAGGGGAAAATATGTTCCTTGAGGATTTAGCTCCTATTCTAGATCATCTTCAAGGAAGATAACTCTGTTGAAAACAAGGTTGTTTGTAGAGGTATCTATATGAATATTTGTACAGAGAAGACTTAATGGAAAATGAGCTGAAGGAGAAACTACTGATGAAAAACTCAAAGGCCTGATGCTACCAGAGCAGCCAAGTAGGGGAAGAGACTGTGGCTATCTACAAAGGACATAGACATTTTAAGGCATCTTCTTAAAAACTTAATTGAACAGTTGCAGTTTGTCGCTGAAGCTGCTCAGTGGTTTGCAAGGATACTGCTGCAGAGACACTGCATGGCTGGAGGTAGCTGCTGGGCCTCTCTGCCAGCTGAAGCCCTCACAGCAGCACCCCTGTTCCTGTGCTGTGCCCAGAGCCTCAGCCGTCCAGCACAGTGAATAATGTGAAGGGGGTGCTTCTTCCAAAATACAGTTGTAGTGGGGGAGAGAGGGGATTTGTTGCATCTTAATTAGAGCCTTTATGCTGACTTCTCACTCTTGAAATGCCAGTTTATAATTTCAGACGGTTTGAACCACTGACCATTATGCTAAGCACCAGGCCGCAGTGTAGGGTGAGATGTAGCCTGCTCCTGACATCACACAGAAAGAACACATACCAGGAAGAATGTGAGGGGCCAGAGAGCATTACGGGCATTTCTTAGTAAAGTCAGGCAAACCCCAGCATATGCTGGGGGAGAGAGTATTTGTATGCATTTCTGCACTAGATGCCCTACTTGATGGTCATGTCCAAAGCTGAAGGCCAAAAAAGGGAATTAAGAAACTTGTCCATCTACTGAAGCAGATACTGAGGCATCAGTACCAAAGCTTGGTGCTGAAAGATGCTAGTCTAAGCCAAATGGCAGACTTGCAGTGAGCCTTGATATTTTGCCTTGGAGAAACACATTGTAAGGTCATTAATCAAGAGCTAGAGAAAAGGATCATTGCTCTCCTTTTCCCAAAAACAAAGCAACCAAAACAAGCCCTTCTGGTGCTGGCATTAATAACCATCTGGTCTCCACTCATATTGATGGTTGCAAGAATGTAGCATTATCATTGTAAAGAGCCATTGTGTTGCAAAGGTGGCTGGCCTGTGCACAGGGAGAGTTCTGATAATTTTTTGAACCAAAACCCACTGCAGGAAAAGGAATTTTCATTGCTATAGTTGCTTACCTGAGTTGAGATAATGATCCTGAAATTAAGTTGATGTCAGAGTCCAAATAATTGAGATGCTTAGAAAGGAGCTTAGAGCTGTATACATAGGGGAATTATGTCACCACATAGATAATGATGGATCTTTCTGACAAGAAATTGAGTGCATATTTGCCTGGATGAAACATGTATATGTTTGGAGAGCTGTTTCTGGTTTTGCCTGGTGCTGTCAGGGGATCCTGAGCTGTAATGCAGAATATACATGGTACAGAGTGTTAGCTCAGGCATGAAGTATTAGCTCTAGCGTTGGGGTGACAAGTGCTCGTAGGGGCATCACGCAGAGTTATCCCGGTCAAATACCTCCTAGCTTTATGATCTCTTGTTTGGCATTCATTTATATGGTGTAGTCAGTCACTTGAAATGAATCATCAGGCATGCTGTGGTTGTTGTGGTTGACATCTGATTGTTGTGATGCCTTCCTGGATGAGGTTGCTGTCATTTGGGGCTTTTATTCTCACAGGAATCACGTGTGTTGTTCCATGTGTGAGTAAGTGCAACTGAGCAAGGTACCTGCCCCACTGAGGAATGTGAGTATGGTGCTTCTGCTGCAGGGCACTTTCGCATTGCAGAAGCTCCAGTTTCTTGCAGCTACTTAAATTTTACTCTTGAAACTGTCTCTCATTGGTTCACTTGATGCTACACCTAAGTTAGGGGTTACTGGATTAGGTCAAGGATCACTCTAGCATGTAATGTCTACTTCTGAGGCAGAATAAATCTTCATCAGGAGCTAGGGTATAATACCTGGTGGATCCCATAGTTTGTGGCTTTATGAAGATAACATAATTCAACATGTATGTAGTTGTGGTGTTCTGGGTAAAATATTGTGTGATGAAGAAATTTCTTTGTCTTTTAACTGAGCAGTGTCTTTAGCACTGAGAAAACTAGCATGAAAGCCGTGAAGGGTCCCAGACACCCAGGCTTGTTGTAGGCACATCAAACTTGCCTTTAAGGATTCAGCGGCCTTACTTTAGGTGATTAAATTTAGTTTCAGGATTAAATCTGTGGCTGACAGTAAAGTCCTCTCTGAACTAGTCAAAATCTGTTGGACAGCCTTTGGAGAAAATAGGATCCACTGCAGATGTTGCCACTGGAGCTGGCTAGGGAAGAATAATTCACACTGAGTGGTGTACTTGCATGCTTACATGGAGGCTTTCGTTCTGGTGTGATTTGGGCAGGAAAAAAGAAAGCTTGGAATCTACTGCCATTTGTTGTCTTGGAAGTCGTGATACTTGCTTTCCCTTACACTACTGCCCTGCTGTTGTGGGGCAGGGGGAGCTGGGATAGAGGAGAAACCATTAGCCAGGTGGTGAAAATGAACTGTCTGTTTAATGTTCAGATAAATTGACTAAGAGAAATGAAAACAGCTTAGAAACATTTTACTTTTTTATTTTCCATGTTATTTCATACCACCTTTTGTTACAATTTATTTTGGCCCTGCATTCTCTAGCTTTAACTTATACTTGTACCTCCATATAGTAAAAAGACATGAAAATGTAATGTCAGTTGAACTCCGTTTTGCTGCCTGAGGAAAGAAGGAAGGGGTTAAAGAACATGAGTTTTCCTGATGTGCTGTACTGTTGAAAGATGCTAATGTATCATAGTGGTCTTCTGAAACAAAAATTTATATGGCCTAGGACTAGCACAACTTGATTATGAAAGTATTATGCGTAACTTGTGTGGGTATGGGAAGGAGAAAAATTTTGAAATTAAATGTGACTATACTTATTTCTTAGTTTGAAAAGTCTGTCTTCTTACTGATTTGGGTCCTTCTGTGCACTAAACTGACACTTTTTTTCTCTTCAGATCAAAATGTGTGCAATTTTCTTCTCCTAGTGAGTTGAGGACAGAAGGCAGAAAAAGGGGGTTTGCTCCTCAGAAGATATGACTGTCTGGTATTGTCATTTACAATGAGGCTCCTTTCATACTATTCCTGTACTTGAAAAGGACCTTAACTCACTATCCTATTAAGATCCTCTTGTGCTGCCAGAAAAACACATAAAGGCTGTAGACATTTGGGGCTCAGTTCTCATCTACAGTACAGTGAAGAAAAGGAAATGATACATTCTTGGCTCTACTGAATTTAGCAGAGCCAGAAGTTTATCAGCTGGTAGAGTAGATGAGTTGTAATTATGATAACTGATGTTGCTGGAAGTCTTAAAAAGCAATTGAATTAATCACACTTCATCTTGGTGAGAATCTGTGGCTATTGGGGTGGCTTTTGATCTAAATCTATTATCTGGGATGCACTGTGGCGTAATTGGGGAAAAAATGTGTGTGAATCGTATGGGACTCATCTTTTTGTCTGCTTTGTATCTGTATTGTGACATACTTAATAGAGAATGTGTTCATTTTTTTCCCCTTTTTTTTATTATTCTACTTTCTGGATGAATAACCCTTATAGTTTGGAATATGCAAGGTATCACAAAAGCCTTTTTTGAAAGTTTGGTGAATTGTGACATGTAATTTCAGTGAGAATTAGTATATGATATACGGTTTGTCCTTCTGTATGAGATGGATATAGTTAAATAGATATAAAACCTATTTTGCAGAGTTATTTTTAGACATGATTATTAAATTAATGGACAAAACAGAAATAAAAGTAATTTAACCAGAAATGCTATTTTTTTAGTAAGGCATTCATTGATTATCTTAATCAAGAAGGACAAGAAGTTTTTATTATATATAGAGTCCCTTCCTTAACAATCTTTAGACTTTTTTTTCTACTCCCTTCATAGTACAGCTGAGGTGGTTCAGCCAAATCACGTCTTCCAGAGTCATCTAGCTCATTACAAATAATCATCTGCTGTTTATTTAAAGAAGTAGCAAATAGGTAACTTGCTGCTTTGCCATGACAGTGCAAAGTAAGAGCAAGCAGGTTTAATTACATCTTAATAACGAACAGTCGTGTATTAATACAAGATGTGTGAATTTTTCTTTGTTAAAAACTTACGAAGTACTGATCCAATTATTATAATTTGTCTTTCTTTTTTCTTCATAAAAAGCAGAACTAGTTAAACAGGTCCTCTCAGCTTTAAGTTATTTCTTAAAGTCCTATTTGAAATTTCCTGCTATGGAAAAAATAACTAAATATGAATAACCACATACTTAGTTTTGAAGATGATGATTTATTTTAAATTCCTGTTCAAGTAAGAATGTATATGTAAGAGAAACTACTTTTAAAATTACATCCTCAAAGAAGGTATATTTATCTAATATAAAGAAAGGTGAAACAGTGGTGCAAAATATCACCTTGGCCTTGAGTTCTGTGTTTTAATTTCTAAAATGAGAGGATTTGCCACTTGACAACAAATGAAAAATGAAGAAAATGTGATCTGACCTTTTTTCCTGTCTCCCAGGCTCTGTTTTATATTAAAAAAGGCTGTCCATTCCCAAACTTATTTTTTACTTTGAGCTGATGTGTGTGTGTATAGTGCTTGACCTGGTCATCAGCTGTGGGAGATGTGGCTATCTTTAGCCTTGTTTAGCTTCCCTGCTTAGCTGGGAAGATGCTTCCCATCTTAAGCTCTTGTGATTTTTTTTTTTTTTTTTGGTGCTTTTGTCATTGTGATGGATTCTTCAAGTATTGGGTGGTATTGCCTTTCCATCTCTCCTCTTATAACTATTTGTACAGAATCTCATCCTGGCATGAATTTTGCAGGTCTGTTATTGCATTCTTGGGTAAAAAATGTGGAAGCAGTAGCCAAAGGGAGCTTTATACTTCCTCTACATGGAAAATTTTAGGGTTCCTACTTTACTCTAGGCAGCTAAATAACAAGGGATAAAAGTGTCTTGCTCAAGTGACAAACATCACTTGCTTTTTCTTGAGACTTTGTTTTTTCCTATCTTAGTTGACTTTGTCAAACTGTCAGAAACATTTGTAGAATCTGACCTTGCATTTCCAACCCAGGCAGAGCATTAGAGCAGTGAGCTAAGCACACACGTGACAGTGTAGCTACAGAAGAGAATGTTGCCTTATGGCAGTTACTCGAGAATATCTTTGAATATTTATATGTTGAATTAACACCACAGTGTAGAGGAGCTTTGGCAGAAAATCTTTCAGGATCTTGCAACCTACTCCATGCAGTTAGTGGCTTCTTTACAGAATCATATACTTAAAAAAAAAAAAAAAAAAGGGAACATGCAAAATGTGCTGAGTTAGGATATTGAGAGTTGAATCTGGCAGTGTATGATACTGCAAAGGCATCTTGTGTTGTAGTTTGTCATTTAGTCAATCAGACCTTTATTATAAAATTGCTTATGTAGGGGAAAAGCTTTGTACCTCCTCCAGTGGATATCTGTGTTTTACGGAAAATCAAGTGTTGTATTTTGTAGACCTTATTAAAGATTTTTCATAAGTTCTAAGTTGACCTCAGCTTTGATAAATCTGTTGGCCTGTTCTGAGTTGTTATTGACATTAATGTGCTGTAGAAGGAAAGGTTCTCACTTTCCAGTTGAAGTGAAATTCATCATTTGATGGAGAGGTTTGAATAATGCTTGCTTTCTTACCTTAATGTTTCTGAGCTGACTTTCCTCTTAGAATGGCCTTGTTCTCCTGTGGTAATCTACCCAGGTCAAGGAGGAGCTTGTGTTGGGGATGACAAATAATTCACTTTGAAGAACAAAGTTCTACAAATCTAGAAGAGCAATTGAGATTGTAAAAGTCAGAACAATAGGATTGGCTGTTATAAATCACTTGATTGACAGTGGCCATGGTGTTACCAGGCGGAATTCTTTTATTGTATCAGGGCAGAGTAATTCCAGCTTAGCACTTGCCTTGGCTCCTCTGTGCATGGGTGGCACCTGACCCACTGCCCCACTTCACCCACTGCAGGATGCATAACAGGTAACTCATGTGCATAGCAGGGGGCTCAATGAAACTCCAGCTGTGCTATGTAAGGTTGAGGGAGAAACTATCTATGCAGATCTTCTGAGGTGGAAAGGTAGGGTAGGGTGAAGCTTAACCATCTGTAGGCAATTAAAATTCATGACAGGAGATCAGGACATTATACCCTCTGCCAGTCTTTCCTTCATTAACCGTACCTATGCAAATATAACATGATCTGTTAAAATTTAACCTCGAGATGACTTTTCAGCAGGCTTTCTAGCCCACGAGGATCAGTGTTAATGCATAAAAACAAGGAGTAGGTGGAAAATGTTTGAAATGCCTTAGAAGCCTCTTCCAAATTCATTGAAAAGCACAATGGCTGAAAAAAATGCAAGCAGTTTCTACATGTAACAAACATATGAAGTGTTTAGTAAGCAGTTGTGTCTAGCAGGTATTGGGTGATGGAACAGGCTGATAGAAGCTGTGTGCTTGTAGTGTGTTTAAAATACTGCTAGTGAATTTGTTTCCATTTTATTAATCACCTTGGTTTGTTTTATAGTTAAATCTAGGTACTGAATTTTAGTATGGTTTTTTTTTTTTTTTTACCTTGAGTGTGGTGTTCTTCCATTCCTCTACTACTTTGTCCTTTCCTCCCACCTTGTTATTTCCTATAGTTATTTCTGCTGAGAGAAGATGGTAAGAGCGAAGAAGCAGCTGCAACTTCCTATGTGTTTAACTTGGTTTCCAGCTGGTGGAATTTCTTGGACCATTGAATCGCTTTAAAAACCTCCCTGTTTCAGTTTGGTGCAATCTGTCAGTGGAGTTGACTGCTTGCAGTAGTTCATCTCCCCTGCTACCAGTCTGAGTCCTGTTTCTTGGGTTCCTTCAGTGAATGACCCTGGATAGTTCAAAGGCTTGATATTTTTCTTTACTATGTTTTTTAGCTTATGCAGCCTAGCATCAGAGCCACCTTATCAAATAGAGGTGTTTCTTAGGATGCTCATCCATCTGAAATTTGAAGTGCTAAGAACCTCTTTATGCTATAATTATAATTTTAGGTCATTATATCACTATGGTAGCTATCAATTTTTAAGGATAAGGCCTGCTTACACTGCAGAACAGTGGGTTTTTTTTATCCTTCTGGGGAAGGAAAAACTAAAACTGGTGTAGTCTTTACCTCTCTTCTGCACTATTGGTTGTGACAGACCTTGGGCTTGACAAATGCATGTAACATTCAGGTTTTCCATAACTCAAATCTGTGCCTTTGCTAGGGGAAATACCAGAAACATCCAGGAAGATCAGCCTTTAGCACTATAGCCTAATCTTCATGAAGAAAACAAAGACATCATAAAAGAAAACAAACAAAAAGCTTACCCTGACTTCCTGTTCTTATCTGTGTTTTAATGTGGATTAATGCCTTCAAAACTGAAAGAAAGTAGAGCTTTCAAAGATTAGTGTTTTCCTATAACTTTTTGTTGTAAGTAGTAACTGGGTACATAGGCAGTTGTCATCCGTGACTAACTTTGAAAGGCAACTATTTTTTTGCAATGTGGCAGATATGGCTCAGATACAATATCACATACTAAATAGGTTAGTCCAAAATAAGTAAGATGATGAGCTGTACCCACTGAAGTTACTGTAAAGGCTGGGGAATGGAGATGAGACAGTTCTAGGGAAGAAAAGACTGTTTCTAAGGAAAAAAAAAAAGTTTCATGAGTTTCAGCCCTCGAGGAACAACATTCTAGAAAAAGCTCCTGTTCCTACCCCCCTCTCCCATAGAATAAATGGTTAGGTAAATAGAAGTGTAATTACACACCTCTAGCTTGGATGTTTCTTCCTGATGTACAAAAGCACAGCCACAAAATGAGGCAGTGGGATTTTAAGTGAACATGAAGTAATGGGATTGGATTTTTATCATCTTTGTGTGTGCTTGAAGACGAGAGACAGAGGTATATGTAACTGTATATGCTTGTGCACACATATACATACCTAGACCTGTATATATTCTCCCTTCTGAGACTTCCATTTGGAAATGGTGAAATTCCTGAGAAATTTTGCAGCCCTTTGAGAAGAATTATGCAGCAGCATGTGAATCTGAGATTGTGAAATCTCTTTAATGGAGTGTTTCCAGTTGGTTGCTTAGGGGGATGGTGAATCCTCAGTTTGCATTGAAGCACATCTCTGCTTCTTCCATTATGTGATTTCCTCTGTCATGTGCTGGGGTGAGAACTTTTTCACAGTGAGGGTGACAGAACACTGGAACAGGCTGCCCAGGGAGGTTGTGGAGTCTCCTTCTCTGGAGTCATTCAAGAGCCGCCTGGACATGTTCCTGTGTGACCTCATCTAGGTGATCCTCCTCTGGCAGGAGGGTTGGATTAGATGATCTTTCTAGGTCCCTTCCAATCCCTAACATTCTATGATCCTATGAGTTCTTGCAACCTGTCCTGACCCTATGCCCCACATACCAGCTGGTGGCAGAGGCAGCTTTTCTACTTCCAGCCTGAGTTGTCTGCAGCTAGCAAGGGTGACTTGGAAGCAACCAGCGACAAACGCTTATGCACTCACCCGGGAATGCATCATTGATGCCGCTGGACCACTCTAATGGGATGGATTTATCTCTTTGTTACATCCAGACTGTGTAGGGGGCTCCGGGGCATTTGGGAATATAGCAGATGTGTCTGTTGGAAACATTGAATGATGACAATTAATAGACAAGCAGTGATTGGTAATTTTTGTTTCTTAAACCATCTGAAATTTTTATAAGAATTGATGCATGCTGTTCAAAAGTCCTTTGACTTTTTTCCCTCCTTTCTGCTCCCTCATCCTCCTTCCCCTGTCCCCTCCTCCCCCTCAAACTTCCCTTTGGACTTGATTGGTAGACCTCTAGGTTGTAGTATTGGTTGGAATATTTTCAGAATGAAAATGCCTCCTGAATGAAACAATACCATGTGGAGAATATGTATTCTCACTGATTCACTTACTTCAAAAATACAATGCCATAACCTGTCTGAAGGTAAATCTTCTGAGTCATCCAGAAAAAACTCATAAGGCATGAGAGAAATTCAGAACAGAAGTAGCAGACAGAGGATGTTCTTGCTGTGGAATGCTGGCTTCATATGGTCAGAGATTTCATATAGTAGGTACAGACAAGAAAGTATATGTCAGGCAAACAGCTGAGGGAATTTAGATATCCAGCCTCTGTGGAATAATACTTATTGCCTCTTCTTTGCTGCTTCCCCTCTGCTCCCAACCCATTCTTTCCTGGTCAGCTCTGATTTCTTTAATGAAAAGAAATCTCAAACACTTCTCATAACTATTTATGGATATTGAGTTCAGCTACTCTGCATGCTTGTTAAGGTTAGTTCCCAAGGTTTCTCATGGGTGTCTTCATTTTCTGACATCTCTCAGTTTCTCTTTTATATATGCAGTGACTGGACATTGGCATCTGGACTCTGGAGATGCAGGTAGATTCACTGCTTCCTTTTGACTCTGCTAGAGAAAAGCTGGTAAATGTTCTTCTACTTGGTCCAAGATGAACTGTATTTCTTCTGGTGGTCAAGGTCTGAATTTAGAAATGCCTGGCTGTTTTTCCTGCCCTTCTGTATGTTTCTGACTCCTTCCCTGTCTATGTACTTCCTTGTGTATGCAAGTGTGAAAGTTGTGTTTTGAAGTGCTTTACTGGATGAGCAGTAACTGGTGATTTCGCAAACTTGCTGAAAAATCTTGGTTTCACCCTCAGCAAGAGATCCCACAGCCAGCTGAGGAGGCTTGTGAAGTTCAGTGCTGGTGGCTGTACTGGGCTTGCTCCTGTGAGCTTAGCTTGTGAAATCAAAACTTAACTCAGACTTTAAATGTCATGCGTATGATTTCCTTATGGTTTCTGTTTGCACCATATTGTAAGTTCACCATCATGTGCCTAGCTTTTCAGATGAGATAATTACTCTATGAAATTTTCTTCCATTTCCTGCATGCATTGTTCATAAATCTTCCTCAAAGGTCTGGCAACAACTCGTTAACACAAACATGAGACACGCAGTTGTTCTAGTCTGCCTAGCTTCCACTTTCATAATGGATTTTGTATACAGACACAAAGGATGTATGTATGGTGATCTTCCCTCCCCCTCCTTCCTTGTCCATCATTTGCTGCAATTTGCACTGTTCCAGTGCCAGAAAGGGAGGAGAGACTGATTATAGAGGGCTACACTCTCTGCAGCTCTTTATTGTAAGGTACTTGGATATTACAGCAATGCTGTCTAGAAGGTCTTTTGTTAAAAGATATATGGCTTATTCCAAAATAACTTTAGAGAACTTCTGTTCAGGTTGACAGTGCTGAAACACTTCCGCTGCATTTCTGTGAAGTTGTTGTGGATGAGATTGCTATACTGTACTTGCAACATTTACCAAGCCTTTCTAACATTATCCTGATATGTGCTGGGGCTTTTTTTTTTTTCCTTCACTTTTTTGTAGAATGTTACAGTACTCCTTGGAGTGGAATTACACATCTGTTAAATTTTTTACAGATAATGAAGAAAGCCTGTTGCAGCTGGCTGTGATGATAGAGTACTGCCATCATTCTGGAACAGGAACTTTTGGCGTAGAGTTGTTGAAGGACATGAAATGGAAACTTGGTTATTTTTATAGTGGTATTAGCCATGTAGCTTCATTATAAAATTTGACCTTTTTATCTTAAGAAAAAAGTGTAACTGAAGCTGCAAAACTTCTGATTCCCACAAGAGCACAGTATAACACATATAAAGCAGTGGGCTGGACTGGAAGTGCTCACCACCTCCTTCATTTACACCTCCCAAGCCCAGTATGAGATTGCTGCTGCTTGCTTGAACCTTCCTGCTCCCAGCAGTAACAGAACCTGGCCATATCTCATATTCCCCCTAACAAATCTCTTGACTCTTCTGTAAGAGAAAAAAGGCATGCCTCTCAGTAGCACCCTGTTGCCACTCAGGAATGAGAAGTTAAGCTAGTATGAAAATAACCCTATGAGAAAACTTAGTCCTTGGTGGCAGCAACAGTAGTGAGTAAGGTAGTAGGAAAGATAAGACAAAGGAACAAATCAGCAAATATGGTGTGCAGTTTAGAGCATTTCATGTGCTAGGAAAATTGTGGGGTTATAAAAGCCAATCTGTTGAATGGAGTGAGGGTCTTGAGTGTGCGGGGTGGTGTGTGATGTTCCAGAATCTCAATCTATCCACTTTGGTGTAAACACTTTTCTTCAAAGTTACTTACGTTACATCCTCATGTACTCATTATCATGACTATATTCACAATATATGATTTTAAAATACATGAAAGCAGTCATTGTTTACTCAAACAGAGGAGGGATAAGATGCCTAATACATTGTTTTATCCCTTTATATTTAAAAGGTCTAGCTTTAAAACGTTTTTGTACTTTAATTAAGACTGTGACATAATGTCAGATGGCTTTGTAAGTGATAGTACAAAGTAGGAGTGGGAATACTTGGTTTAAGGTGTGATGCTTCATTAAGATTACCAATTATGTTGTTAGTATAGTGTTATGCATCTGGTTTTAACCCTCAAATGTCTTTAAAATCAGCTAGTAAACGTGTCTATTGTTGACATCAAATATTTAATGCAGAAATACTGTGCTGTTTGTGTTGCATCACAGTAATTGTGAAGCAGAAA
Source organism: Bucco capensis (assembly GCA_013396975.1). Taxonomy (NCBI): domain Eukaryota; kingdom Metazoa; phylum Chordata; class Aves; order Piciformes; family Bucconidae; genus Bucco; species Bucco capensis. The sequence goes on from VWZO01003228.1 coordinate 648,086, forward strand.
TTGTGTGTTGGGGCTTCAGTTTTCTGGCTTGGCAATATGTGTCATTTGATAGTCATTCTTGCACAGGAAAACTTCTTGGAACTTGGTGTACCTGTGGCCTCTATCTGAGTCTTCACATGATTTAAGTTTTAAATTCACTCAGTGAGAAAAGCTGTACTAGTGGTGGCAGCAGTGGCAGAGTTCATCATTGTACTGTAGTACTTTGAGATATACACATGGAGTTTTTGTGATTGCAGGCTAGCTTCTGCACAGTGTATGCTGGCTTTTTCCTTGGAAGGCTTCTGGGAGTTTTACTATGATATTTTAGTGGGTGGTGGCATTTGAAGAATATAAGAATGCATTCCTTCTGTGCAGTACAGCTTTTGTAATTACTCCTCCACTTGAGCTTAAATAACTGAGCCTAGTGTTTTCCAATTGACCTGGCAGAAGCCTACAAAGGATCTGCACAGAAAGCTCACTGAAAAATCCTTGAAAACAAGAGAGGGTGTAAACATGCAATCTTTTGCTGGCTTGCAAAATTCAATCAGTTACTGCCCGTTAGCTGCTTACTGCTGCGTAGTCTTTGTTCCGCATCTACACAGATGGTACGCACTGGTGGTTTGTGTGAGCTTTCCTTAGCTAGTGTGGAGCTGAGTGAGCTACCTGCTAACCCAGTTTGTACTTAACCTCTTCAGCTAATGTGTAGGTTGACCTAGTCCTCAGCCTCTGCTTGGGAGCTTGGTCAGATGGCTTGAGATGGTGTGCTTTATTTGGGAAAGGATGTGCACCTATCTTACGAGTGTGTGTGTATGGTTGCTTTTAGAGAGGTATGGGTTTTTTTGGTTGTGTGGGTCTCTTCCTTAGCTAACAGTTCATTTGTGCCATGTGCTTTATCTCTTTTTCCACGCTCTTCTCCTTCTCTAGTCCCTTGATACACAGAAATGCTATGCTAAGCTAAGGAGCCCTCCTGACAGCTTTAATTCTGCCTCTGTGGCCCTAAGAAAGCAGGTTGATGTTTGTTGCTTTGCTCTTTGTTCTTACCTGATTCCCATTGCTAGTTGGAAGTGCAGCATGGTGGCTCTGTGTTGCCTAGCTGCTGGTTGATGGTTCTCTGTAAACTGTCTTCTGCCTCATACTATTTAAAAATCAGTTATTTTGCAGGTTCTAGTAGATTCAATATTTAACAAAGGACATAGTTTTATTCCATCCTTCCTTGCTGTTAGGGGAAGAGAAGGCCATCAATTTTAAGAGTAGTTTTAATGATGCACTTTTAGTATCATACAACTGTGGTACAACCAGGCTTTGGGGTTTTTTTGTGTGTGTGTGTGTGTTCTTTTTTTTTAATTAGTCTTTGTAGAATATTATATCTACCAAAACACCTGATGTTGGATTGTGTACGCATTGTTGCAGTCTTAGCAACCGTAAACAAACACATAATGCTTTGCAATTTGTAGCTGTTTAAAAAAAGAGATCAGTGGCTAAAGGTTATGAACTGGTGTGTAAGCTTTTAGCAGTGAGTGCAATTTAACTATTGGGACAAATTAACAAGAAGTGTGGTAAGTCTGCAGTTAGCTGGAGGCTTTAAAGAGGATTGAGCTGGAGCATGTTTTGTTTGGGGTTTTTTTGGTTGTTTTTTTTCTTTTGGTAAAAGTTTTTCATGAAAGTGAAGCGTCATACTGTGGAAGCACAGTAGGTGATTTTAAGATGTGTTTTCTACAGCTTGAAAACTTTTGAGGCATGCCTCTGGCATGGTGCTGATAAGGAGTGGTGTAGCACCTGCCTTCTCAGCAGGCTGGGCAGTGTGGGTTCCCCAGGTGCCGTGGTGCTAAGCCAGACCCTGGGCTGGGTGTTTCACCAGGGCTGTGCCCCATATTGCTGTGCTGGGTCCTGTACACACAGAACAACCTTCCTCTGCTGGGCTGTGGAGGCATGGTTGGGGTGGGGGGTACAATGCTGTTTTGGAAAGAGGGATACTTGCCTTAGGTCCATGGCAGGAAATGGGTTTATCCTCTCAGGACTGGAGGGTTTAACTGGAGATGCAGTTGTGTTGGATGCGTAACTCTGTCCTCTCAGTAATTGCTGTATTTATTTTTAAAAGACTAACTCTAGTCTGCACAAACAAGTCAAACTTCTGTGTATTTGTCAAAATGTGCAAATGTGCTCATGGCCAAGAAGCTTCTTGCAGGAAGGCTGTCCCTGAGCTGCCTACGGTCAGTTATAACCATAGTGAACAGACTTTCCTCCCCCCACTTAGTTTTAGGATGTCTCTGGTTGGTTGTGTTTGTGGATGTGTCTCCTCCCCCCCTTTTTTAACTGACTTTTAGCTTTCTGGACTAGGAAAAGACAACCTGTTTAGCTAGGGAACTCTCTGCAGTACTTATGCCCTTCAAGGAAGGAATGGGGAGACTTGGGGCTCATAATGCAGGCTTTCTGCAGATCCCTCTTTTCCTGATAAGCAAAACTCCTGATCTCGTTATGGTGATTGTGGGAAGTCCAAAGGACAACTTTAACAGTTTCTGCAGAAGGCAGAGCAACCCTACACGATGCTGTCACTCTCTTTGCCCTCTATGGCTTTTTGTTTTGGAAAAGGTTGATAAAAAGTGTTGCAGTTTATTGCAAACAGGAAGAGAAGTAGACTATCTGAGTGGGAGAAATTTAATGCTAGTTTTAAAAAGACTAATAATATATATATATACTTGTGACAGCTCAGTGGCAGTACAGAAATAATGTGCTCTAAAAGGTATAGCTGAAGAGTTAATGTCTTGGAGGGTGCAATCTAATCACCCAGGCATAGTTGCAAGGCATTAAAAAACAAAAGCAAACTTCTAGATATTTGAAGCTGCAGTTGTTGGTGGCACTCTGCTGACCACTAATGCCTCAGTCATTGCTGACTGGGCCACTGTTGAAATGTGCCTGTGATGAATTGAACTGTGATTATCTTCAGTCCTTCTGCCCAGTGGTAGCAGATGAGGATTTTAGCTTTCAGGATATGAAGGCCGTTGTTGCAGCACTGCCTGGTACAGGGATCTGCAGTGAAAACCTAAAGGCTTTGGCAAGCATAGGGCTTGGTGCTGGCTCCAGAGCAGTTTTCCAGGCTTCCTTGTGTGTTGTCTTTCCCCACAGCCCAGTTCAAGACCAGCCTTAATGCCTCTGCGCAGCTCTGCTTGGTCTGTGTGGGGAGAACTGGGAAGACTGACTACTGTCAACTTAGTAAGGACTATTGCTGTTCAGGGTGTCGTCGTGGCTAGGCTTTGTGAACGAAGATCCAGGGAGGGCTCCACCCACGCTCCTCATCAGCGCCTTTTCCAAGCGCGCTGATAAAAAGAGGATAGCGGATAGCACCCTCAAGCCTGCACAATGGATTTTTTTTTAGGTGAAACACAGCATGCGCAGAGCTGGACCCACCCTTTAGTCCTAAGGTTCATCTGCCAGGGCCTAGCAAGCTTGGACGCTGGCAGCAGAGTCCTTAGGACGGAGGTTTAACCTCTTAGATGGAAGGCCTTACTAAATGAGCTCCATCTGCCTGGGTTTGGAATCAGAATTGTCCCTCTCCTAGGATGACTGCCAGAAGGCTAATGAACTCATCCTACCCATCCAAGGATTATAGGAACATGGGTATCACTCCCCACACTTTACTGTGGGCGATGAGTTTAATGTTCCCTCTGCTGTCAGCACAGTTATTGCACCAGGGGCCACAGAAGACCCCAAGTGATTTTCAGACTGTGCCTGTGTTCCGGGTGTATATTTATAGCATATATGTATAGAGAGTGGCTAGGAGGGTTGTGTATAGTGGTCCCATTTTGTGGTACCTAAAGGTACTTTGCTGCTGTAGCTGGTGGACAGGGAGAAAGAGAAGCCTTCCATGCAGGAGATGTCTCCTATGGGGCTCCCAAGTTTTTGATATATTGACATACAGGCTTTGGAGTGTTAGCAGAATTATGTCTAACTGACATAAACCAGAATGGATACCTATGGAAGTGTGCTCAAAATTAAACTGACCAACATAAGTGCAGTTAAGAATGAATCCTTACAGGTATCCTATTCTTCCTGCATACCTCTTCTAGTTTGAAAAGAATGTATTAGAAGATACTTTCCAAGGAAAAAATCCCTGTGACATCTCGCCCCTCCAACTTACCAACAGCACCCCATAGCTTGGTGTCATCTGCAAACTTGCTGATGGTGCACTCAATGCTGCTGTCTATATCGTTTATAAAAATATTAAACAGTACAGGCCCCAGTATGGAGCCCTGAGGGACACCACTTGTCACTGATCTCCAGCTGGACTTTGAGCCATTAACCACTACACTCTGGATGCGGTCAGCCAGCCAGTTCCTTATCCACTGAACAGTCCACCCATCAAATCCATAGCTCTCTAACTTGGCCAATAGAATGTTGTGGGGGACCGTGTCAAAGGCCTTGCCTAAGTCCAGATAGATCACATCCACAGGTCTTCGCTTGTCCACTGAGGTAGTCACAGTATCGTAGAAAGCCACTAGGTTTGTCAAACAGGATCTTCCCTTAGTGAAGCCATGCTGACTGTCTCTGATCACCTCCCTCTCCTCCATGTGCCTTATCAGACTTTCTAGGAGAATCTGCTCCATGATTTTCCCAGGCACAGAGGTGAGGCTAACAGGTCGGTAGTTCCCAGGGTCCTCCTTTCCACCCTTTTTGAAAATGGGTGTAACATGCCCCTTCTTCCAGTCACTAGGGACTTCACCTGACTGCCAGGACTTGTCAAATATTATTGAGAGTGGCTTGGCGACTACATCAGCCAATTCTTTTAGGACTCTGGGGTGCATCTCATCAGGTCCCATAGATTTATGTATGTTCAGGTTCAGGACGAAGGTGGCTTTGGACTTGTGTATGATGGCAAAGGAAGATGAGGGAGAAACTCTGTATCTCCTTGTTCTGCTCCCATGAGAAACCCTCTAGGTTGTTTTTTTGTTTGGTGTTTTTTTCCTCTTCCGTAAAACAAGCCTTTATCTGAGGATTTGTTTGGAAGAGTGGAAGTTCAGAGCAGGGTTAACCAGGACCTACTTGGAACAAAGCTAGAAGGAGGGAGGCTGTGAAAAAGAAGTCAGTTTCCTTTTCTCAGAGTTAAGGTATTCAGGGCTCTTGGAAGGCTACCAGAAGGCAAAGCAGAAATGGAAACCAATCTCATTCTAGACTGCCTTATGTACAGGGAGGTTTTTTATAATCAGAGGATGTTGACCTCTGCTCCCATTGTTGTTTGCCTCTGTGAACTTCAGTTTTACTTTGAACCCAGTGCTGACTTTGTATGTACTGAGGCTCTGATAAAGCATGTGATTTCACAGTATCACAGTATAGATTAGGGGACCTAGAAAGATCATCTAGTCCAACTCCCCTGCCAAAGCAGGATCACCTAGACGAGGTCACACAAGAATGTGCCCAGGCAGCTCTTGAATATCTCCAGAGAAGGAGACTCCACAGCCCTCCTGGGCAGCCTTTCCAGTGCTCCATCACCCTCACTGTAAATAAGTTTTTCCTCATGTTAATACTAAACCTCCTGTGATCCAACTTACTCCCATTCCCTCTTGTCCTAACATTGGATGACATTGAGAAGAGCCTGGCTCTTTCCTCCTGACACTCACCCTTAACATATTTATAAACATTGAGGTCCCCTCTCAGTATCCTCTGCTCCAGGCTGAAGAGACCCAGCTCTCTCAGCCTGTCCTTATAGGAGAGATGCTCCACTCCTTTAATTACCTTGGTGGCCCTGTGCTGGACTCTCTCTAGCAGCTCCCTATCCTTCTTGAGCTGGGAGGTCCAGAACTGGACACAGTATTCCAGGTGAGGTCTCGCCAGGGCAGAGTAGAGGGGGAGAATAACCTCTCTGGATCTGCTGGCCACGCTCCTCTTAATGCATCCTAGGATGCCATTGGCCCTCTTGACCACAAGGGCACATTGCTGGCTCATGGTCATCCTCCTATCCACCAGGACTCCTAGATCTTTTTCCCCAGGGCTGTTTTCCAACAGATCAGTTCCTAACTTGTTCTGATACATGGGGTTGTTCTTTGCCAGGTGCATTACTTTACACTTACCCTTGTTAAATTGCATTAAGTTTCTCCTTGCCCATCTCTCTAGTCTGTCCAGA